>JARHVA010006275.1:0-385000 GCA_037957365.1 Torreya grandis
AACCTGGCATACCAAATCCATTTTAGCACCACATTATTAATGTATAGGATTGTTATAGCCTAGCTAGTTAAGTGAAGGTATTATTTTATTTAAATCCTTTTAACTATATTATTTATCAACATTTATTACATAATTTATTGTATATTTCAGGTTTCTATGTTATTTATAAAAACATCATCCCAAATTGCACTATTATGACATGTGATAATATTTTGGGTGGGGCATATGTATACACCTATATTTTTTAGTTACTAAATATTTCTCTTGCATAACTTATTGACACATCGATCTCCCTGAATGCACATCCTAAGGAGTTCACTAGGAAATAAGTAGGTCAAATCATGATAATTTATTAGAGGTTATCATATGAATAACCATTATATTTATATATACTCATTATCATGCTATCTGATCTATCTAGTATCCTTCCATGCCTTTTCTTATTTCTTTGGCCACATTTACTCAATTTTGTGCATTTTTCGTACTAACTTTCCCATGCTAAATCAATTTTATAATTTTACTTAACTTTTTGACATTATCAATTTGACTGACATTATATTATTATTTCTTATTTCCTATCTTGAATATATTAGCCTCATAGAGCCAGTTTTGTTCCCTTTTTACTTTATCAATGTTGGTCATTGTAGTATTTTTTCCCCATTTCATCATTGTGTCAATCTAATCCTAGTAGATTGAAAAAAATCATAGGTGACTTTTAATAGTTTATTCATCACATATAGGTTTCATAAGTTCCATTTTTATATAATTACAACAATATTATACTATTCTCTCACATGAAAATCCATATTTAGTAAAACATGTGGAATTAGGGTATAAGAAATTATACTTATGGAGGTCTATATTGGAAAAAGTTTTTTGAAGGTAATAAGAAGAGAATTTTCCAAATAAAGTACACCTAATCTTTGGAATTACAAACTAAGGATACTTAAGTCTTATTCTTTAAATATTGAGCTTCACCTATGACATCTCTCATAAAATACCACTTATGTAAATTGGTATATTGATGCAATAAAAATTCAACTGAAGATAATTATCCCTATCCCTATACACTTTATTTTTCTTACTTTTATAAATATATATGCATATTATGTATTATTATTTTTTTGTATTCAATGTTTATATTAGCTTATGTCTGTTAGTATATGTTATTATTTCATGTTATTTAAACCTTAGTTATATACCTATTGGATACAATGATTAGTTTATATACCTCTTAATCACTACAAAATGGAATTTATAACTATTTAGTTTACCCATTTTCTACCTTGGATCTAGGTGATTGTTTTTTCATCAGTTCATTACATAAATTTCATAATTATATCCTTGACACCCTTTTTAAAAATAGCTTTTATTTATAACCCTACCTCTCTTTGTGGTTTGACAAATTTTGTTTATGTTGGATATAGTATGTTGTTCTCATTTTCTTATATTAGAGGATATTTATACTATTTACCATGTTTTTCATATATATATAACATCTTTTATGATGTAATTTGATGTTTCATTGAGGAGATAATTAAATAATGATTGTGGGGAAGATAATATGTGTGTTTATCATCCTTCCATGTTTATATTTTGTAATTTCACTATGTAGCCAATGATATTGTATTTGTTGGAGGAAAATGTGCATGTTTATAATTCAATTTTTACTAACACTATGTATCTAAAAAAAATCTTGACTTTGATGTCACTATTTTATTTAGCTTAGGACTTATGTGACCCTAATATCATTAAATTATTGACTAAATCATATTTCATAAGATTTATAATTAATAGACAAATCTGAGCATAAATAGGTAAATAAAGTAACTTATTTTTTTGGAAAACACTAAATAAATAATGTACTTAGCTTGATTCTAGTCTATGAAAGTCTTTAGAGGGCCATAATCATCAATAAAAATAAAAAATGGGCCTAAGAATTCTTGGATCTAGAAATGCAGAGTCTATGCATGCCTATACAAGTTTCTTCTCCTTGAAAACCTATAAAATGTGACCTTATATGATATAATATATAAATGACCATAATATTTTTATCGATCTATGACTATGTTTCCCATTGTGCCTATGTCTAATAAGTATGCATTTATATTATGATGTCCCTAAAACTATGAATATCATTATTCTCATTTTAATTTTTTCAAATCCTCTATGTGCATTGTATTAAAAAATTTAAATTGAGAAAAAGGTGAAAATAAGGGTTAAGATAACCTTATACACTCAACTATGACTAAGTGTTTCCTACATATCCAATAATCTAAAGAGGGAAGTCAAACCAAACATAGTTCTACCACCTACTTGAGTATGTGAAATCCTATGTAATACTAGTATGTTTCTCAATTATTCATATGCATTTATACACTAGATAACCTATGACTTGACCATGTAAATTTTCTTTATACCCTACTTAGGGACTTATCATTTGAGGGGTTTCTTATTTACAATGTTTTGGGTAATTCTTTTCAATGTCTAGATGTGTTTCTAGTGATATAATTATATATTTATAGTAGATAGATGAAATCTTAGGATTGATATGTTTATATATATGATTATTTGAGTGATTTACATTAAAATGACATGAAAAACATATGGGTGATTAATATGATAAATTTGAATTATATAAACTAGTCATTAAATAACATAGGGACAATTTCACTCTAAGTAGACAAGTATGTAGAAACTTGCCTATCTTTGATGTGTGGACCTATCCAATAAATAGGAGAATTGACTTGAGGATAGGAGACAACCTAAGAACTATATTTTTTTGGTATAGACTAGGAAGATCCTTCCTAAAAATAAAGACAATTTAGAAGGATTAGGCTCATATTTGAGAGAGTGGCTACAAATAATGGTGAATAATAGTCACATATGTGAACATAAATCATGTAGGTTAAGGTTTGGTAAAATTACACATTATCAAGTGTTGAATACCAAATATGATTTTTTGAAATTTCCTCACTTTTATTATAGTAATGGAATTTCTAGACTAAAAGGATATAAGATGATATTTGAGGATAACCATGATGGGTTTTGTCAAGTATATACTATGAGTTGATCAGTAATTAATACAAACCTACAATGAAATATGTATAAATTAGGTTTGAAATTATGTGGTTATATCATCTATACCTGATTAAATCCATAAATGTAATGGTTGGAATTAATGTTTCTTGAGCTCAAGTATGTACATTTTGGTTAAGAAATTCAACTTCCTAAAGAGGAACCTTAAAAAATTAAATAAAGAAGTTTTTGGGAATATTTTCATCCAAAAAAAGGATCTTGAGGAGGAACCAATAAAGATAGAATAATTAATGGATACTCAAGGAAACAATGAGCCTTTAATTCTTAAAGAAAAGGAAATACTGACATAGTTTCATAATCTTGAGGTGAAGGAAGAGGCATATTAGTGATAAAAATCTAGATGTATCTAGCTGAAGTAAGGAGATAGAAACATTAGATTATTTCACCAATCTGCTTCTAGACATAGGAATGATAAAAAAATAAATTACCTTGAAATGGATAATTTTAGCCTCAATAATGTAGAGGATGAGATCAACTACCATGCAATCCAATTCGTCAAAAAATTGTTAATGGAATATGGATCCTTTGATGAGCTAATCGAAGAAACTACCTTGAGTAATTTCAATGAAGTCATTACCTCTTGAAATAATTTTTATTTACTTAAACCTCCTTCAATGGAAGAGGTTAAATGGGTGGTATTTGTGATGGAAGGATTCAAGACCCCTAGCCCCAATAGATTCCCACCCTTTTTCTTTTAAAATTTTTGAGACAATGTTTGCTTTGTAGTTGAAGAGACCATGAATGAATTCCTCTATTTAGGATCCATCCTAAAATAAATGAATAACACTTTTTGGTACTCATACCAAAGAAAATGGGGATGAATAATCTTTAATATTTCTAACCCATAATTTTGTACAATTCCATTTAGAAGATTTATTTGGTCTTATTGGTGAAAATAATTTCACCTCTTCTAGACAAAGTGATCAAGGAACAATAGGGAAGATTTGTCTTAAGAATACACATTACTGATGAAATCATCATGGTACATAAATCCATTTACTCCATTTCTAAGTCTTAGAGGTAGAGTATGTTTAATAAACTATATATGAATATAGCCTATGATCGCATCTCCTAGAGATTCCTCATCAAAATTCTTGAGAGACTAGGTTTTAATGCAAAGGTAAAAAAAATATCCTTAGCTACATATCAATGCCAAAATTATCCATATTAATTAATGGTGTTCCTAAAGGATATTTTCTAAATCTAGAGGGTTGATACTATGGGATCCTATATCTCCTTACCTCTTCATCATATTGGTAGAAATGTTAGGGAGGAGTTTTCAAGAAAACTTAGTCATAAGGGATTATCAATGACATCAAAGTGGCTCACAAAAATAACCCTATCACTCATAAGAAGTTTTCTAATGACATGATCCTCTTTGGGTAAGCATCAATTGAAAAAGCTTGACAACTAATGTTTATTCTTTGAAATTATGATAAAGTATCTAATCAATGCATTAATTTATGTAAGAGATCCATATTCTTCATCAACACCCTTAATATATTGTAGAAAAAACTTGCAAACATTTTAGAGTTCTATGTGATCCATCTTCCCTCAACCTTCTAGGAAATATGCCTCTTTCAAGGCATAATGGTTCCCAAATTATATAATTCACTTATTGATAGAATAATGAGGAAGATATCTAGTTAGAAAGGCCATCTACTCACCTAGGTTGAAAAATTCCAACTGATCAAATATTCAATCCAAAGTATCCCTATTTATTTCATGTTATTTTCTATGTGCCTAATAAGGTGATAGATAAAATAGAATAAATTAAAAGAAAGTTTCTATGGAAAGGAGTTGAGTATAATTTTAGATTTTATGTAGTCTCATGGCAAAAAATCATGCCTCCCAAAGGCAAATGGGTGGTTTAGCCTTATATGGATTAAAAATATGAATCATGACCTTCTTGCTAAAATGGGATGGAAAATTATGAAAGAAGAGAAACAATAGACTAGGATTATTGAGCCAAATATTTGGAAGGAAATAAGGAAGAGTGATTTCTTTGGGAAGAAGGCCATTACCAACTATAAGGACCTATTGAGAAAATGAACCAAATGGAAAATTGGGAATGGGGATAAAATTGACTTTGGGATGACTCCAAGATATCCAATCCCCCTTACCTCTTAAGGAAATTGGGCTAGCCTTTATCTAAATTTTAAGGAAAGATGGGGTAACAAGGTGAAAGACTATTGGGTATGGATCAATGGTTCAAAATTTTGGAAAGTCCTATCCATTGAAAGCAATAATGTAGAAGACATTCAACTCATCCAAGACCTAAATATTTAAATTAGTCAAATATATATTCCTATCTTCCCTAAGGATGACTACCTTATTTTGGTAAATAAAGATAACAAGAAATATATGGTAAATTCTGGACACCTTATTGATATAAGCTTAGAGAATGAATGGGGTCACTAAAATATCCTTTGGATTAAACACCTCACTTCCACGATAAATTTATTTTTTTGGTTGGTAGCTTAGGATAAAATTCTCATGGTGGATAATCTTTTCAAATGAGGGATTATCCTACATAACATGTGTCCTCTTTATAGAGGATCAAAAGACTCATTCTCAAGATTTTGACCCTCCCTCACTAGTTTTAGGCTATCTATAAAGCCCACAATGATGTCATTTTATCCAATAAAAAACACAACTCTAAATCTATTTTTTTTTCATATTTGTCAATATATTGTTGAAAACTTGAGTGATTTTACCCTGCAGACAAAAATTTGAGCTCTATGGATGAACAAACTATCTTCAAAAAATGGAACTTAGAGTAAAATGTTACCTCTCCAACTAAGGCTAATATGAGGAAATAAGTTAAGTGGAATCTTCTACTAGGAGACTAGTTAAAGTTAAACTTTGATGGTACTTCAAAAGGCAATCTAGGTCCAAAAGGTGGGGGAGGGGTTATTAGAAACTCATTTAGGAAGATGGTAGATGTTTATATCAGCCCCATGGGGACCCAAGCCAATCATGTGGTAGAAGCTAAAGAAGTGATTTGGGGTATTTATATCACTACATATCTGAAAGTGGAAATATTAATCATAGAAGGTGATTATATAAACATCCTAGATGATTTTTATGGTAAGACCATCCCTTCTCACACCATTAAATATTTCATAGATGATGCCAAAGGAATGATCAACAACCTAGGGAACCCTCTTATTATTCATAATTATCAATAAGGAAATGGGGTGGAATATTTACTAACTAATACTGGAGTCAATCTAACCCTTTTACCTATCTAGCATTAAATCAGCCACATCTCACCATATGTCAGCAAGGCCATTTAAAATGAATCAATCATGTCTCAGTGTGTGGTGTATTTGGTCACACATGTGAAACTTACATCCTATTTTATATATTATAACTATCATTCCAAATCATTATAAATTTACATGTGAATTTAATGCTTTAAGATGGGATAAGGAACCTTAATTACTCCTCAAGTTAGCCATTAACTGCAAAAAAAACTAGGAATAAGTGGATCTATTTCACCATTCAAACAATCTAAACTCAGGCTTCACATAATAGGGGGAAGATAAAGATAAACTTGAGCTAATATCATGCATATAGGTTCATTTTAATAATAATGTCTATAAAAATATGCACAAGGGAGGTCTTATAGAATACATGTAGTACATCATAGGGTGTGATGTAGACCTTGATAACTATTTTGTTATAGCCTAGAATAAAAGAATGGTGGAGATGAGAGGTATTAGAATCAGTGTCACTGAAGAGATTATAGGGGAGGTAATAGGGATGTTGTGTGAGGGTTCAAAAGAATTCAAGGACCAATATAAGAATATGGAACTAATGCAAAGTTTTTAAAAGATAAATGAGGCACTAAAAATAGATAAAATAGGGTTCTTATGTATGGACCTACCAAGGTAATGACCATAGGTTTGTCTTTAGATCATGAAATACCTAACAATAGAAGGTAAAATCACCCCATTTCTTGTTATTAAATCATTTCCAAGGATTTAAAATCATCCTACCATATTATTAGTTTAAGTCCCTCAAGAGTGTAACCCTTGCTTTTCAAATTAATGAAACAAATGTCATCATTCACCAAGGCTTTATCTTTCTACTAGTTAAACATGGTGATATATTGCATAGGAAAAAAGTTTCATTGGGAGGGTCTTATGGAAAGGAAGATTACCCTAAAAAAGATCCAACTATAGAATCTCCTCAGCCTCCTCTTAGCCCTTACTCTACAAGCCCTAATTCCAAAAGTCTCACTGGGGACCTTCCCCACTATCTAATCATAAAAAAACCTAAAACTATTGTCTTTGTAGAGAATGATGTAGCAAAATCTTAAAGGAAAGGTAAGGCCATAATGTATGAATTAGTTAGTAAAAATGAAAGATAACTAGAGATATTTAATGTTAAACTTCATGAAATGAGTTTAGGTTTGGCCAGTTTGATCAAGGAATGAAACTCAATTAACATGGAAGCTAAAAAAATGTTACATGCTTTCATAAAACTTAGTGAGGTAAAGGTTCCCCCTATAGGTAGAAAGATGAAAAGGTGGATATTTATCTCACTCTCAAACATTTACATAGACCCCTAACTATGAATAACCCCCTTAAGAATATCTTGAAGAAATATCCTTAAAAGAAACTAAGGATGATCCTCTCGAAGGAAATTGTTGAAGGCTCGAATAACAGGACCTGAGAAAAATTATCAAGGATAGGACAAAAGACAAGGTAGAGGACAAGGACCCCAACAAGGAACTCATGGATGACATTGTGCCCTCAATTAATTTCACTTTTCTATTAATTATTATTTAGTCTTCTGATCTAGACTTTTGCTATCTATTTTTTGTATCAACTGCATTTTATTTTTCTTCCTTTAGCAATTTTTCTATTTTTATTTATTATAGGTATAACTATTAGCTTTTAAGATCCATGTAAAACCTACTTATTTACCTAATCAAATGAAAAAAATAAAAAATTAACAACATTGAGCATATGTGAAATTAAATACTAAAGAACACATACACATATTTGTATATGAATGAATCTTATCTTGTAGAGACAATGGAAAATGGGGTGATCATGCTTCATTGGAGATTCTTGAGTAACAACATGGGTTGAGATTAATATGCCTCAACCCTAATTTAAAATGGATAAGTTACTATAATCTATGCTATTTAATCTCACACAACTCTAATAAACCTAAGTAAATTAAATCAACTATGGGTTCCAACAAATCTAATAAATTCATGAGTAATATCTAAGAGTTTGTGTGAAGTTTCTTAATCATCAACTATAGACATATCATATGATGAAATATAATAAATTTATGATTAATGCCATAGTATAATTTGTTTTTTAAATATATTTTAGTAATAATGAATAAACAATGACATGATTTATCATTCCATTTGGTAATATGAGTAATATGAGTCATATAACTTATGCCAATATGTCATTATTGTTAAAATATGAACATGCATACATTCTATGATCTAGATATGTAGACTAGTGGAAATTAACACAAATTCAAAATATAGTAATTACATTGGAAAATCTCTTAGGGAGGTAAAAACACCATAATGAGTTTTTATTATATGAAAAATAAATTCATCGAATAAAATCAATCTTCTTTTCACACTTCTTAGATAATCTCCTTCATAAAAAAATGTTTGAATTTTTCAAATGTTTTAATGCTCGTAATATTGAATTTGTATTAGAATTAATATGATTTTTCCACATAAAATCATTTATAATTAGATTTAACCATTATAACCAATGGGTTCAACTTCTCACCCAATTAACAATGGTATGTTTTATAACCATATATTTTATTATTTATTGACATAAGTATTAACCCACATATCTTAAATAATAAAATGTATTATTATTAATTTACCTATGTAATTTATTCTCAATCTCTTAATGGCATGTCATATACCAAATAACATTCTCAGTTATTTATATAATATAGAATCAAGAGAAGAAGCATATTGGAGATAGAAATTCATTGCTAGTGGTTGAAAGAAGGAGATCATAATACCAAGTTCTTTCATAAAACTACCTACATGCACATGAACTATAATAGAATTCTGAGATCACTCTATAATATGGGTCAAAATGTTTTACAAAATAAGAGGTGAATTTACATATCATACCATACTTCAAAAACCTCTTCTCATATTTGCATTCTCATGATTATACAAAAGAGGATCTTGCCTTGGTCAATATTCCCAAGCTAATTTCATCATCAAACAAAAATAATCTTCTCAAAACCCCTATGGTATAATAAATAAAAGTAGTTGTCTTCTCTATGGAGGGAAATAAATCCCCATGTTTAGATTCCTTTCCCCATTTTTATTTCATTATTACTGGGACATTGTTCAAAATGAATTTATGGCTATTGTAGATGAATTCTTCTAGGCTAGAACCATCCTTAAATATTTTAATAATATTTTTATTTCCCTTTTTCACAAGAAGGTGGTATCCTCTAACCTCAAGTAATTCATACACATTATCCTTTATTCCACCTTATACAAGGTTTTTTCTAAAACTCTAGTTCTCAAATTTCAACATCCTTTAGACAAGATCATTTTCCCTCAACAAGGCAATTTTGTCTCAGGCTGCCAAATCATAGATGGTATAATTATCACTCATAAAGCCATCTAATCTATGTAAAATTATTCTAGATAAGTTATTTATCTCAATCTTGACATGAACAAAGCCTATGATAGGCTGAGTTGGAGGTTCCTTGATAGGGTGATATATCCCTTAGGCTTTGAAACTTTATTCAAAAGAATAATTCATAATTGCATTTCTTCTCTGATGTTCTCCATTCTTATTAATGTTTCTCCTACATGTTATTTTTATTCTAGTCAAGGTATATAATAAGGTTATCCCCTTTCCCCACATCTTTTAATTATTATTGTATAGGTTCTTAGTAGAATAATTGAGGATGATTATTGTATAAATACATTGAAGGGTATCAAGTTGGATCCTAACATTCTCATGGTCACCCACCAATAGTTTGTTGATGAAACTTTCCTTATGGGGGAATATTCTATCATAAAAGTGATGGATCTAAAACAAATCCTTCAAGATTATGAATGTGTTTCTACTCAAAGAATTAATTTTATTAAAAGTTATATTTTTCATTAATGTCATAGAAGACCTAGAAAATAAGTTGGATAGAATCCTTAAATGCCAAATTATTAAGATCCCTTTAGCTTATCTAGGAATGCCCCTATTTAGTAGTAGAATGTGTCTTAACTTTTATAATCTTCTCATATATATAATTCAATGGAAGTTGGCCATACATAAGGAGAAGCTCTTTATGTAAGCTAAAAAAATCTATCTTGTCAAGAGTTCCATACAAAGTATATTGATGTCTATTATGTCCATTTTTCTTATCCCATACAAAATTATTAATTAGATTGAAAATTTGTAGAAGTTCCTTTGGAGAGGCTTAGAATAAATGTTCTACTTCCCCCTAGTGTAATGGGAGAAACCTTATTTTCTAAAGGTTAATGGGGGTTGGGGCTTAGAAGGGTGAATCAAATGAACCTTGCTCTCATATTGAAACAAGTTTGGAATTTTTTTAATAAGGATATTCAATGGATTAGAATCATCAGAGCTAAGTATTTAAAAGGAGAATAAGTTGATAAATTCCTTAAAGAAGATGACCATGTTAATAGATTAGATTTATAGAAAGCCCTACAATTTATTAAGTCTCCTAAAAAAGGATATATATGAAATATTATAAATAGAGATTCAATGTAATTTTGGGATGACCCTTAGATCCTTCCTATCCCCTTATATTTTTTAAATCCTTAGTCTCAACTATGAAATTATTTCAAATGTAATTTTAGACATAAAGTCAAATACTAATAGATTAATTATGATGGAGTCAAATCCTAGAGAGTTATAATATATGATGTTCATGTTGAGTTCTAGGAGAGTTTTAATTTTTTAAAATCTTCCCTTTAGTAGGTTCACATACCCATATTTCAAAAGAAATATTATCTTGTCTATTTAGCTGAGGAAAGTGGGAGCTACTTAGTGAATCATGATAACTTAATGATTTAGGTATACCTAATTTTGGATCATATTGGTAGGATATGAATCAATAACCTCACTCCTAAAGTCAATATCTTCTTCTAGCTTTCTACCCATAACAAGGTATTAAATAGTGATAATCTTTCCAAAATAGGTATAATGATTCCTAATAGATGTTTTATTTAAAAAATAATGTTGATACTATTAATCAACTACTGCTATCATATTCTTTTTCTTCCATAATGCTAGACATTCTTCTTTACCATTCCAATATTAGGTGGGTTAAGCTAAACTCGTTGTTTGAGCTAATCCAATAATCAAAACATCCTTATAAGCTACTATCCATGGTCTTTATGTGAAATTTAGATTCATCTAATTTCTTATAGTCTATTTGTAAGATGAGTAATTTGTGTATTTTTGATAATATCATAACCAACTTGAAATTATCATCTAATCAACTGATTTCTACCATTGATGAGAATTGATAATCCTTCACCCCTAAAGAAGAAGTTCCTATCTCCCAAAAAAATTAAGATAGTCTTAGAAATTGGAAGCCTAATCCAATAGGAAAAGAAGAAAACAAAATTGATATGAGTAATATTAAGTGCAGGAAACCTCTATCAAATTATAAGAAACTAAACTTTGATAGTGCCTCCAAAGGTAACCCTAGTTTTATTTGGGGAGGGGGTATAATTATATATTCTCATGGGATGGTCACTGTGGCTTATTTTAACCTCATTATAGTCCAAAAATTTCATGTGGTGGAAGCTAATAAAACTTTTTAGGGGATTCAATTGGTGACCTAGTTAAACATTGAGAGGCTTGTTATAGAGGGGATTCACTTAATATCATCAATTGTCTCATGAGAAAAACCAACCCCTATTATACCACTATTTAGCTAATTTAGGATGTTATAGGCCTTATCCCCTAATTTAAAGAGGTCATATTCTCTCATACATATAGAGAAGGAAATGAAGTAGTAGATGGCTTTACTAATTTGGGAGTCAATATTCATGATTTATCTCAATGGGAAGATTCATAGACAATCCCACCCAGTTACTTCTAATCATTTTTAATGATAATTCTATCACAAACAATTAATTTTTGAATTTTTTTTATTCCAATTTTTTGTGATATCATCATTTGAGTTAGTAGTACATCTTTTAATATGACTACTCACATCATTAGGGATCATGTTAGTTTGGTGTGGCAACATAATAATTACAATGATCATAATTTTTTTTAAAGGTTATCTTTCTATGATCATGTAAATCAAGGTGATAATTTATTAGATCATGATGTTTTAGAGGAAAAATGCACATTTTTATTCACTCTCTCTATCACCCTTCCTCATTCACTAAGAAATAGGTTTTATACCTTTGGCCATGGGTGGGTAGCTAAGGACTACAAGGAGACCCTCTATTGTGATGATGTTATGCAAGACTATATAGTGTGGAGATTTTTTAATAAGGGTGGTCTCAATTCCTTCATGTAGATACTTATAGGGTACGAATCCACTATCTAAAACTATTATGCTTGGGGGTGGAAGGAGAGAAAGGTTAGGATGTGAGGGCTCAAGGTGGACACCACTGAGGAAATAATTAGGGTGGTTTCTAGGATGTCCTAAGATGGTGAGAATATTTTAAAAAAACAAGATTAGGAAGCAAGAGTTTTTTATTTAACCTTTTGGGACTTAGTAAATGTAAATACTATATTGTTAATGAGATGAGTATAGTAAATTAGGGTAAAAATAGGCAATAAATATTGCCATTGATTTTTTATATAATTGGCTAAATTTGACCTTTCTAAAAATATAAATAAATAATTTAAATGAGAAATTAGCTAGAAAATGATTGAGAAAGATGATCTAGAGGTTGAAAATTGAGGTAAAATATGGTTTGAGTGTTGTAGATAGGATCTAGGTGTCAAAACCCCTTCTAGATAGTATCACCTTAATTGGATAGTAGTGTCATGTGGCACTAATGTCCCTATTTTGGTGGTAGTGTCCTCTATTTAATACTATTCTAAAATTCTAGATACACCTATGTCTAAGTCTCTCAAGCTTTTTCTTGCATGCATGAATTATAAAACCCTTTAGATGACCTATTTTTATTGATTTTAAGAGAAAAAATCTAATCTTCCATGTTTTTAGTGCATCCAATTGATACAATTAGTAAAGTGTGTTTGTTACTAGTCTAGGATGGGCATCCTTAACAACTCATTATGATGATAATTTCCTACATATCAATACTCTAAAGAGGGATCAAGCCCAATGTAGTTCTTCCCACCTAAGTGCTTGTGCAGTTACAAATAAAGCTAGTATGATTGTAAACTTGAGTGTTTTAAATATCTGTGAGATTGAAAATATAAATAATTTGAGCTTAAGAATGTTATAAATGGCAGTATGTAAAATTAGGATAGAATAGGGATTGATAAACTTAATTGTACACAATTTTTTATGAGTTTGTATGTGTAATTTTCATCTAATTTCTATCTAGTGGTTAGAGGGTGGGTTCATATATGTACTATTATGGTGCTTTTGTAGGTGTTAAAATAGGTCTAGGCTAACCCTAGGAGGTATAATATTTGAAAATATATTCATTTGTGAAACAAGGAGGGAAAGGACAATATCACAAAAATTGGGACACTAACACCATATGGTGCTACTATCTAAATTATGGTGCTAGTGTCCAAGTGGTAGAACTTGAGGCATCAAGGGCCAAGATGTAAGTATGAGGGTCTATGGCTACTTTAGGGATGACTTGGGCTTCTTATGGCCCACAAAAAGGATGGATAAGTGTAAAAATAGGCCTTAATATATGGAAATGGCTAAGATATGATAGGTGGTCTCAAGTAGCACTCTTAGAACTCAAGTGTCATTTTTATGGGATGACATTTACCCCCATTTATTTTAGAAATACAACAAAGTGAAATTACTAAGATAAAGGAAAAATAATTGTACCTATACTTACCTAAGAGGTGAATCTTATGAGTCTAGATTTGAGTATGTGAAGCATGCTCCATTGTATGTTCTACAAGTGAAATATGTATATATTAGTCCTTACTTTAAGAGATATTAAAAGAAAAGATAAAACTAAGTAGAGAAGTAAAACTAAGTAAAAATGAGATAAACATGAGTAAATAAGTAGAAATGAATTAATAAACCTCACTAATTACACAAACCAATGCATAAATGTGGTGACAACCTATGTGTGTCTATGTATATAGTGATCAATCGATGAATAACTTGGCTTAAGCTAATGATTTGCTCAATCCCCGTGTGTGGGTGGCTCAATAACTCAATCTAGTTTTGACTCCCTCATTTCCCTCCTTTTCTTGGTAGGTCATGGTCTATGAATAACTTGTATTATACTGATGGTATGTCCAAACCTCTCATGTAGGTGGCTCAAGAACTCAAGTAGACTATGAATTCATCATTTCCTACCCATGTGTAGTAGATGCATCTAAAACTAAAACTGCAAGATGTAACTAGAAATGTCTAACTAGATATGTATAACTAGATATATCTAACTAGAGATGTTAGCCTTTTAGCCACTTAGGTATATTAGGTAGATCTTGGCCACTCAAGAATATCAACCACTATAGATGGACTAACAAATAAAACTAGTGTAAAACCTAGAATATGATGCTTGATGTGTACAATGTAGAGAATGGCATGGAGTTTTTCATTCTATCTAATCAAATAGTGTATAAGTTAGAATACATAAACATTGTGCCACACACATGCCCATAGATCTAATATCTAAGCAATGGATTCTAGATTGAGTTATAATAATCTATATCTGAGTATTTGAATTAAAAATGGGAATGGTCATGCCACACATGATACCCCTAATCTAAGCAAATGGGTATGAATCTAAGATAAACTAGTAAATATGTAACTAAACATATTCAAACTTGGATTTTACCTACTATAACTTTCTATATAATATATATATTTTCTAAAATTGAGGCTAATGGATAGTAGTGACATATCTTGGATAGTAGTGTCATGTGGCACTAGTGTCCCAATTTGGGTATTAATGTTCAATTGTTTTAATTTTTGTGTAATAATAGTAATGTTTGTGTCACCATTTCCCACCATTTTTACCTAAGTTTAATTTCTATAATCTAAGTCTGTGTTAAAAATTGTACTATGAGTGCATTTTAATAGCTCAATCACTATGACAAACCCTTATGAATACCCATTATTTTGAGGGGAGTTGTTGTACCTATGAAAGAACTATCTTCAAAATAAAAATCTATACAAAATGTGTGTTATCCAAATTATAAATGATATCTACATAATAGTCTAATATAATGTGCATACATAACATAATAATGCAAGATAAATTGAGTCTAAGTTTTTAATGTGTGATGTATGTTATGTATAATATTAATAAGGATATTAATATATATATATATATATATATATATATATATATTTATGTAACAAAAAATATGAGTAATAATTGAGTAGCTACCTATGGGTATGGGTCATGATGTCCATCATGACACCCAAGTAGGAAGGGGAGATGCATGAGGTCCCTCATGGCATCTAAAATTAGAGTGTGTAACAATAAAGAGACAAGTGTCATGGTTGTGATGCATATAATAAATCATACATACATAATACATGAGGCATGCCAAGGAGGCCAAGGGGACATAATATAAGGGACATGGGCACATGTCACTAAATATGAGAAATCAAGACATATAAAGACATGTTCAAATGTCCACATATGCAAACAACAATAAAGTTGTCTTAGAGCCACATATAAGGACATGTTCAAATGTATTCATACATGATATATAAGGCACACATAAGGACATGGGGACATGTAAAAAACATACATACTATGAAAATAAGTAGCTTAAAGCTAAAGAGAAATGGCATATTCAAATGCCCTTAAATTAAAAGAATCATAGATATACAATCAAGTATAAACTGAGAAAGATATAAATGAAAGTATGCATAAACATGTAATAAAAATATGTGTATGATCCAAGAGTTACATTGTTGATTCTAAATTAGTAGTAGTTGGAAAAAACTATTAGTAAGTGTAGCATGACTAATTCCATAAAATATTAAATCTATGATGTAGAGTTTAGAAATATGTAATCTAGTAATTTAATTTATGTATATAGTGCCCCAAAATGGATGAATGTGTCAAATTAATAACTCATGTATATATGCATATGCCCCCATTAGGTAAATAATAGAAAATCTAGATTAGTGTAGTGGACTTGATTCCTATAAATAATCTCAAGCACGTGACAAGAATAAGTTAAATATGTATTTATGATAAAACTAACTATACTAACATAGATAACATATGTAGTGTCTAGAAATTATAATAAATGTAAACATGAAAATGCATACAATCTATGATTTTGTATTTTACAAGTGAATATTTTAATTTTTTTCTATTTTTGAAATATTATATTGTTTTTGTATTTTATGGATATAAGCTATATATAAGCAACATGAAAATGAAACTATGTACAAGGAGCAATAAACAAGGAAAGTATGTACAAGAAGGGAGGAATGATAATAACCAATGAGTCTCATGGGAGACTCACTATCAATGTGGCCTATGTAAAAAATACGAATGGTAATCTCTCATATAATGTGATTGTTATGTTGGAGTTTAATAATGTTGTAGTATGAATATGAGTATTGTTCATCATTGAAATCATAATAATCATAACTTAGAATATTAGAGGGAATTACCTCATACTATGGAGTTAACCTTTTTGGATTGTTCTTTGTAATATTGATTATGATATTTCCCTTTTAAACTATGCTTATTATAGGCATATGGTGTTATGGAGGCTCTTTTTCTAGAAAGCCTTTTTTGAGAATGCTTGTTGTCTTGGTATGATTTTAAATTTGCAACTTAAGTTCTTATTCTTTATGTAACATTTCCAATGTATATAGATATTTTTCCTTGATAAAATATATTTGTGAATGATTTTCATTAAGATTTTAAATAAATCTTAAACTTTTTTGACCAACATTATCAACTATTAAAATAGGAGTAGTGATGCCTTATGCTTGCTTGCACAAATCTTGACTATGATAATCAAACTATTGTAAATATTTTTGACCAAACCCATATTGATTTAAAAGTTGAGCCTCATTTTGGGTAGGTATATTTTCATCTTTTAATTGATTTACCTATGCTTTTTATATGATTTATTACTCTAATTTTTATATGTGAACATTTTATTATCCTGAGTTATGCTTTGGTGACCATTTTTGTACTATTTATGAATTTGACCCTTTTTAAATTTGTATATGTGCCATTGTATGTTATTTGGATGCTGTGCCACTATTTGAGTCATCTGTATCCATTATCTATTATATTTTACTTTTAAATTTTAAACATGAATTGGTGTGGTGCCTATGCATTCCATTATGTACACATTAATATCTTCACTAAGTGTAAAGGAGGTAGGTTGATCAACTTATCTATAATAATTTCCCTTAGTATCTCAATTAAACTCTTATTGGACCTTTGTAATATTTTTTATCTCTTATAATGAATATATTGTGTTGTATTTTATGATTTGGATATGAAATAGTGTTGGGCACAACTTTACTAGGTGTAGATGCATATACATGATGAACACTAGCATATTCTGAATAATGTGTACATGTAATGTGATTTTACAATAATGTGACATTTTCACTTAATAATAATTTTTGGTTCTATAAATTTGATATTGTTTTGTTCATACTGATAATTTTATTAAAATCTCACAAGTGTAAACCCTAGTTACTTCTGAATGAACATGTAGGCACACACCCTATATGGGAGAGGTGTGGATAGTTTGAGTATGGTATTAGTAAAAATAATATAGGATATGTTATATTTTGAATGATTTATATCATATAACTATTAGAGGGAAAGTATCTATCACCTTTATGGAGATAAGGAGGAGAATCAGATCCTTTCCTATGTATAAGATATGATGTTAAAACTTAAAACTTGGTTGTTATATTATGTAATAGATCCTCTACGTATGTAAGGATTTATTTCTTAATTGAATTCCACATAAAAAAAATAACATGCTATAGGTATAATGAAATATGGAATGCATTTAAATTGATATAAAACATCATGTATGCATGTGTTTATATCTTTTTTGAGTTTATTTTGAATTAGAGGGAATACACATGTAAATGAAAATATTAAACTTTACAATAAAAAGTAATAAAATTATTATACCATTATTATCATGATCATATTAAATAAAAATCATAGTATGTATGGAATTATAATTTGAATACGATTCTTAGAATGTTATAAATATAAACCCTAGGGATATCTAAGGTTAGGGTTTATGCACTATTCAAAGTAAGCTGGGTTCACCAAATGTTTTAGCTTATTAGGACTTAGTTAATGTAAATCATATGTTGTTAAAGATATTAGTATAGTAAATTAGGTATAAATATGTAATAAATACAACCACTGGTTTGTTACAAAATTGACTAAATTTGACCTTTCTAAAAGTATCAATAAATAATGTAAATTAGAACATAACTAGAAAATAAATGATAGAGATGATATAAAGGCTAAAAACTGAGGTAGATGCTAATCTGAGTGTCAAAAATAAGATCCAAGTGTCAAAATCCCTTCTAAATAGTAGTTTCCTAATTAGATAGTATCACCATGTGGTGATAGTGTCCCTATTTTGATAGTACTATCCTATGTGCATGACTGTTATGAGCTTCTAAGTGCACTTTTATCTGGGTCTATCAAGCCTATTACTACATAGAAAAGTTATAAAACTTATAAATGACCTATTTTTACTAATTTTATGAGCAAATCCTAATCCTCCATGTTTTTTAGGTCATCTAGTTGATACAATTAATAAAGTGTGTTTGTTAGTGGGGTAGGCTAGATATCCTCAACACCCTACTATGATGAGATTTGCCTACATACTAATACTCCAAAGAGGTACCAAGCCTAATGTAGTTATTCCCACCTAAGTGATAGTTCAAGTGAAAGTTAATATATTATGATTATAGACCTAAGTGATTTGAATGTTCTTGAGACTAGAAATCTAAGTAATCTAAGCTTAAGAATGTTGTAGATGGTAGTATAAAAAATTAGGGTAGAGTAAGGATTGATAACCTTAATTATGCATAATTTGTTTTGATTTTTTTAAGTGTAATTTGTATATAATTTATATTTAATGGTTAGAGGGATAAAATTCATGTATATATACTATTATGGTGCTTTTATGGGTGTTAAAATAGGTCTAGGCCAACCCTAAGAGGTCTACAATTTGAAAAGATATATGTTTGTGAAATAAGGAGGGAAAGGATATTAGCACCAAAATTGGGACAATAATGCCATATGGAACTACTATCCCTATTATGACATTAGTGTCCAAGTGGCATAAACTAAGGTATGATGGGCTAGGATACAAGAATGAGGGTCTTGGACTGGTCTAAGGATTGTGATCATAGGAATTTGATAATAGAAATGAGGTTAGATCAAGTGTTAGTTTAATAAAATAATGAAAAAAATACACTAACATGATAACATCTCTAAACATATATCTTAAGGGGGTCATAATGGACAAAATACAATTGAAAACCCAACTAAAATGTAAAGAACAAAAAACTTTACCTTCTATGAGATCTCTAAAGGATTTGTTTATAACTTTATTGGTTTGTACTCAAAGGGTATTTGGCAATGGAGTTTTCTTTTCTCCTCTCCTTGGCACCATTGTGTCTTGTGGATTATGCTTGCTTGATGTATTGGCTTAATATTTTGGGATTATAACATTATTGTCATGAGTCTTATGAAAAAAACATGCATTATAACTCTACAATATCTAATCCTTCTTTTCAATAGGTAATGTCTTGTATTTATAGGCTTAGAATCTAAACCCAACTCAAGGTGAGTTAAAGTGTAGATTAAACATGGAATGGGTTAAAACCTAACCTAAGTGAGTCAATTAACCCAAATAGAGTTAAAACATGTCAATAAATAATGAATTGCAATTAATAGGCATGGGTGAGATATTTTGAGATATTTGAAAAGACTTGACAACTCACAAAAGGTAATCATGAAAAGCTAGGATATTTTCATATTTTTGAATTTTATTTTTTAGTAATTCATTAATTATAAATGTATAATTAAACTAAGCATTTAATTTGGTTTCACATTTTAATTAATTTTGATGGATTTTTATACATTTCTAGGATTTGATTTTATGTGTACACTTTCCCCTACTTAATAGGTCTAAAGAACAAATTACATGTTATGATGTCGTAGGATGATTAGAGATGAATCAGTGAGAGGTTTTTGTTGATTATGATAGGATACACCAATTAGGGATGTCTCAACATGATTTTGAGCTTTTATGAATGATGCACAATAAATTTTTAGGTGTTCAATGATTTTTAGGATTAATTTGCAAAGGCTGGTGGGAATCAATCTGAATTCTGATCGAAGGCCATTGGTGTCCAGTTTTAGGTGTCTATAGTTTGCCCTTGTTTGGGAAGGCATTACAAGCTGTAAGCATAATAACATCTTCTCAAAGAATGAAAAGGTTCTATATGTTTATGACTTCAATGGTAATTAATGAATGATGGGTACCCCCTTAAGGGAGTGGTTGGCAAATGAGTCGGTAATTGATCCCTTAAAAGGAGGAAATGATTAGACTAAAAGATGAAATGGGTTAGAAGGGACTATTTTTCTTAAAAGGGATTATAATTAGTGGCATATTAAACTATCCCAATTAGGTTAGACAAATAAGATGGTTTACCCATAAGTGGTTATAATCATCAGCATAGGTGGGATTAAAAAAGGTAATGATTTGCCCAAAGGTGGTTATAATCATCCAAAAAGGCTTAGGGTAAAAAGAGGTTGATTTTCCCAAAGACAGTTATAATCAGGAAAAGGTAAAATAATGATTTTCCCATAGGTGGTTATAATCATTAGCTGGATAAAAACATGGCCCAATTGGGTAGAATAAAGAGAATTATTTGACCAAAGGTAGTTATAAACATCAACCTTCAAGTAGATGAAAATACAATGATTTTACCAAAGGTAGTTAGAATCACTAGTAATGCAAGTGGGATGGTATACAATGATTTTCCCAAAGGTGATTCTAATCATTGGTGTTTTGATTATAGAAAACATGATGTAGAATATGATGGAAAATTGGTATAGAGGATTAAGATGAATTTGGGCAACCTTCTAGTAGGGAGATGTGCATCCAAACTAGTAAGGAGTAAAATTATTTTGTTGTTTAATTACTCTATGTAGGATATGATTTGGATTAGATCAAAAATGTTGATGGTGTCAAGGAGTATCATTACTGCATTGCCATGTAGACTCCTTGAGCTAATTTTTGTTATAGCATGTGATGGTAGGAATCATGATATAACACCATGAGGACTTTGCCAAAATATGCATAAGGACTGACACGTGATCTTATACTCAATATAAAATAATGTACTAATGATAAAAACTATGATGAAAATTTTAACATATGAATATAGATGGATTCAAGAATAATGTGTAATGAATGACCCAATGAGTGAATGTAGATTGAATCAAGGCACAAAAAAAAAGAAAAATAAACAAAAAAATACCAAAAATAAAGAATAAACAAAAAAAACAAACAAAAATAAATTGAAACAAAAATGAACAATAGTTAGCTATAATGTTAGTATAAATAACATGACACAAAAATTGCCCCTAGATGATAGGAGATAGTTAAAAAAAACAAATAAAAATGGGGGAATAGAAGAAAAGGAAGGAGGTGGCTGAGATGGCCCTATATGCATTAGGAAATTAGATGCTACCTACATAGTTCCATGGATGTGATATTAAAAAAAAACTTCAGACAAAATGTAGCTATCTTAGGATATGGGAAAGAAGAAATTTATGAGAAGAAAACATGATGGATGTGATATAATAATATGGGAATGAGATCAAAAAATGGTGAGAGTGTGGGATATAAATTCAAAAAGGATGGGGAAACTAAATGACAAGTGGTTTCATGTGACTTAGTGAGGGTTCCCAGAATATTGAAGGAAAAGAAGTGGTCAATGTTTAGGTTTTTCTAAATCAATTTTACAAATGTTTTTGGAATTTTTTTAGCATCTCAACTTTCTTGAGGATTACAATATACTAAACAGCCTAAGCTCTCAAAATGGTGAGAGTGTTCAAACTAAGAATATTGCTTGTAAAATGTTGAGAGTGTGTTGAAGGTTGACTGAGCTGACCTCAAAAAACCCTAAGATGGGACTCGAAGTCACTTTAGTTCTTGCTTACAACAAATGAATATCACTAGTATAGTAGCCAATTTAAATAAAAAGGAAAAGTTGGAAATGCCACAGCATGACATAGGAATGGTAAGGTGGTATTTTAAAGCATGATAAATAAGTGTTTCCCCTAATTTACCCATAAATAATTATAACTAAGATATAATGGTATAGGTCAATGATACTAATTTTCCCACATGCAATTATAATTAGTAACATGACTATGGGATAGTGATTTTCCCAAATGCATTTATAATCAATCCCACTTGGTATAAAATGGATCAAGAAATGAAGGATACTATAAAATATGAACTTTGTTTAGAATACTTGAAATAAATACTAAAATTTGATTTTAATATTCATATTGAAAGTGGCTATAGAACTAATGGAATGAAACCAAGGTTAAAGGGATAAGTAGGGCATTGAAAACAACTCAATTGATAAAAAATGTATGTTAGAATGGAATGGTAGAATAGAATGGTATGATACAAAGAAGAATGTTGATATTATGGTATAAGTAAAATAAAATTTATAGATAATACATTAGGTCTCTCAATTGAAGTAATACTTGAGGTGTATAATGTTCATCAGCTCATCAAGTTCATCCTTGTATGGTGTAGCAATCTTATATTCTCTAACCATAGTTTGTAACAATGATGAAAGGACCTACCCAGTTGGGTTTAAACTTGCCTTTATATTTATTCATAGATGTGATATTATTTTGGTTTTATTTAATAAAAATCTCACTAAACTCAAATTATCTATGTATAACATGTTGATTATACTGGCCATGGAGTCAGTTTTGGTATGTTTGTAGGTTGTTTTCTATGTCCAAGTGTTTCTCATCAAGTTACTCCAACTCTTGTAGGTGAGCTACTCATTAGTATTCATCATCCAAGACATGATTCAAAGATATGCACAAAGAAGGTAACTCAACCTCAATGGGAAGAATGGCCTCAGTGCCATAAACAAGTGAGTATGGAATGGCTCTTATTAGGGTATGGTGATTAGTATGTTATACTTAGATGAAAAAAGAAGTTTGAAAGTGCCAATCATGACCAGCATCATTGATAATCTTTTTGAGGATGTTGACAATGGTTTTGTTAAATGCTTCTGTCTGGCCATTACCTTGTGGGTAATATACTATGGAAAATGTTTTTTAATATTTTAATCGACACATAAAGATTCAACATCCTTGTTGTTGAATGATCCACCATTATCAGATATAATGTCAAAGGGGATGCCATATAAGAAAATGAGATAGTTGAATATGAATTTGGAAATTTGCTTTCCAATCATGTAAGTGGGGGGTATATCTTTAACCCACATAGTGAAATATTTTGTAGTGGTAAGGATATGTTTATGGCCATAAGATTATGTGGGGTTCATCTTCCCAATGAGATCAAGGCTCCATGTAGAAAATGACCATGGTGTAAGCATTAATTTCAAAGTCCTAATTAGGGAATGAATCAAATTAACATGTCTTTGACATTTATCACACTTTTTAACATATGCAACTATATTTGCTTCCATCATTGGCCAATAGTACCTAGTAAGTAAGAGATTTTTAGATAGGACTACCTTGGTTGTGTGGGATCCACATAATCTTTTATGAAATTAATAATTCTAATATAGATTCTACTAAAGTTAAACAATGAAGAAAATATTCATCAAAACTGTGGTGGTATAGGGTTGGTCTAAGCAAGGTTTAACATGCATCATGGTGGACAAAGGCTTTGGATTATTTGTGGGATAGATCTAGTGGTATTATTTGGTCATGAAGATAGGTGTATAGATATAAATACTAAATAGAGCTAGGAATAATAATATCATAGATCATTTTGATAGTTGAAGGTTGATGAGTTGATGCTAGTAGATTCTCAATGAGGAATTGGTATTCTTTTATAGTATCTATATGACAAACCATATATCCAATGGTATTCATAGCATATATTGTTCTATTACTAGCCTTTGGTATGTGTTAAAATTATACATCAATAATATAGTGTTTGAAAGTGTTGACCATGGCCTTATATGGTACCAGATTGTCATATTTTATTTTAAAATGGTCTATAACTTGATTGATGATTAAATGAGAATCACCATAAACCTTGAGATGTTTTATGTTCCATTGTACTACCTATCAAATCCCTACAATGAGTGATTCATATTCAGCCATGTTGTTGGTGTAAGGAAAGATGATTTTGAATGATTTAGGGATTAGATCCCTTTGTGGAGTAATAAAAAAAAGGCCTGCCCCTAATCTATGTGTTGTGAATGATCCATCAAAATATATCTTCTAGTGTTTCTCCTCAAGAGATGTTTCAATGATGGTTATAATGGATTTATTTGGGAATTGGAATATTAGTAGATCTATATCCATAAGGGGTGCTTTAGCAAGCTAATCTATAAGAAATTTCCCCTTAATGGATTTATGGTTGACATATTTTATGTGAAAGTTGATAAGAATCATGATGAATTTGGCCATATGCCCTTGTAAATTTGTTTTAGATAGTAAATATTTGAGCGGATCTACTTTAGAAATTACCATAGTATTATTGTTTAACATTTAATGTAGTTTTTGATCTATGAAGACCATATCTAAACAGTATTTTTCAATGGGTGTATAATTGTGTTCATACACTACTAGTGTATAGTTTAAATAGTACAAGGTATGCTCCTTTCCATTATCATCATGTTGAGATAGAAGTGCCCCTAGGGATTTATCCATAGTTGATAGATATAGTAGAAACAACTTTCTTGGTATAAGAGGCAAAAACTTAGGTATATTTGTAAGATAGTCATTTAATTGTTGAAAAAAAATTGGAATTTGTTATCCCAATGAAATGCTACCCATTTCTTCAACAAGTGTGTGGATGGGTGGAATTTATCGGTCAACTAAGAAATGAAATGTCTAATAGATTGTATTTTTCCTTGCAAATTATGAAGCTACTTCAAATTAGTCAGTGGTAGCATCTATGTAATGGATTGTACTTTGGCTAGATTGACTTCAATGTGTTGGACAATATTTATGATCTAAAGTTATTATAATAACTTGTTAGTTTATGATTTATTAGTAATTAAGTTGGTATGAGAAGAGTTAGTTTCCTTGTAACTACCTGTAAAAGGATATATAACTTTCACCTCACTTTGTAAAAATTATCCCAAAATAATATTTTACTATTTTGTGTGAAATGAAAGGTTAGTAATGTAATTTATATTATTCATCTACTACTCCTAGTTCCATCAGTGGTATCATATCCACATATAAATATATAGAAGAATTGAAAACCTTGGTTAAGAGTATGGGATAAACTTTTCAAATCATACAGTCTTTGCATTGGTGTCAACCTCTCCCAAGATAGATATGCATAAAGAGTTTGGTGTATAGTTTTCAAGTTATTTTAGTATATAAAATACTTATATAGCATTCAAAAAAAATGAGGGCTCAAATATCTTAAAGTGGGTGAGAATTTTCTTAAATTTTTTTAAAGTATTACAAAATAAAAGCCAACATAATATTTATTTTAAATGATTTTGTTATTCTAGAAAAAAAATGTGGAATTTAAAATTTCCATGTATTCATTACGTATAGTGATGGCTTGAGGTGAAGATAAAATTATTTGAAGGCATTTGTTTAATATCTTGTTAAACATAAATGAAATCAAGGCATGTTAGACACAATTTGAGAAGATAATAGACAAGAGAACCAAATCACAATGTTTCATAAATGTCTCTTATTTGATATTTTCTATATGTATGGTGTTTTTGATATATGGAATTTTGATACTATATGACAACCCTCAGATAACACAACTAGGAATTTTTAAAAATTCCAATAGTTTAACTGCAAAATCGTAATCTGTTGGTAATGTCAATTTTTTTAACAATACCACTTCACACGATACCAATCTAGAATGGATACATTTAAAATTTAATTTTAGTTGAAGAGTATTTGACATATATTAAAAATTATCTTGTTTAGCACTCAACATCTCCAATAGTATAATAGCCAAAGAAAAATGATGCAGAGCATTTAATAATAGAAGTATGGTGAAATAAACAATGGCATAGTGATTATACTTTGGTGAAAAAGGTTTGATTAGGGTTTTAATTCATTTATTTTGATCTTATTTTTTTGGTTCCATAATACAAAGTAATTTTTCAAGTAAAATACCATGGTGGTGTGTGATTTTTTTCACACACACACACACAGAAACACACACACACACACACACACACACACACACACACACACACACACACACACACACACACACACACACACACACACACACACACACACACACACACACACACACACACACACACACACACACACACACACACACACACACACACACACACACACATGCACACACACACACATTTTATTTTCACTACTAGTTAAATAATATTAAAAAAAATGTCTTACTAATTTATTCCATGCAAGTTTGAAAGTTAGGTGAATAGAGTACTTTAGGTAGCCACTTGTAAATAATGAGGTTTAGGATTCAAAACCCAATTGTATAATTTTTGGTTTTATATTTTGATTAAATATAAACCTATAAATGAAATCAGTGATATAAGGGTGTAAGTCACGACATTGGTTATAACCTTTTTGACCCATCACTATTTTGTTCTAAGATGGTCATGTGACCAATCAAACTATAGGTTTTCAGACATTTTGGACATAATGGAATGGTTAATTTTATAATTTAAAGTGTCCTTATATGATTTTTTCAACCAATATAATGA
The DNA here is from genome assembly GCA_037957365.1 of Torreya grandis. Lineage (NCBI taxonomy): Eukaryota > Viridiplantae > Streptophyta > Pinopsida > Cupressales > Taxaceae > Torreya > Torreya grandis. The sequence continues at coordinate 27,193 of JARHVA010006275.1, forward strand.
AACTAATGTATAAAGGTACATTTTTGATCAAAACTAACACCTTTTGAATGGCAATTATCACATTATCACTTGTTACTTATATTGTCAATGAACCCACCATCCTTTATAGGTCCCTTAGGATACTCTTGATTAGTAAAATATGAGTTTCTTATTGGAGGTTGGAGGATCCATTAGAGCTTGAAGGGTAATTACCCTCTCTAGTTAGTTATTCACTCAGATTTTGGGTTAATGTTTGAATGCCAAATTTTGGCTTGTGTTCTTATTTTCAATTACATATTTAGATTTTTATATCTGATATTTATGACATAGAGTGGATAGAGTTAGTTTTTTTGTTTCTCTTAGTGCATGGATTCTCATCTATCCCTTGACAAGGGGAGAATATTTAGGTATTAGTTGGACTTCACCCAGTCATCAATGATAGGACAAGTTGATAGGGGTTGTTAGCACCAACACTATTGAGTAAAAGTTATCAACATTTATTGGGCATCATGAAGATGTGCCATATAGAGTATGGGTTTATCACTTGGATGGTTCCTATGTGTGACCTTATGTATAATGCATTTGGACATGCCAAATCATGTTCTACTATAGTATGGTATAATGATCATCAGGGATGAGTAGGCCTTGATCATGTTCATCAGCCATTTTTTATCATAACTCGCAAGGGTAGGATTCTTTATGGAGTGGCATAGTTTTTGGTCAGTGCCAGAGGTATAATGTACAACTTATAGTTAAGATAGATTTCATTTGATGACTTAAAAGTCATTGATCCAAATATTTTATACCCCTTTGGATTAGGAGGGAGTTTGTTGGATTATTTTTATGATCCAAAGTTTTTTTAATAATATGTTAGTTTATGATTTGTTAGTAAATAAGTTGGTATACGAGAAAATTTAATTTCCCCATAACTACCCACAAAATCATATATAAATTTCACCTCACTTTGTAAAAATTATCCTAAAATAATATTTTATCTTGTATGAAATACAAGGTTAGAAATGTAATTTCTATTATTCCTTTACTACTCATGGTGCCATCACAATGCCCCTGTGAGATACAATGAAGCAAAAAAATTTGCTTGAAGTAACTCCAAAAACACATTTCTTAGGATTGAGCCTAACTTTATATCCACTCAATCTCTCAAATATCCTTCTTAGTGTTGATGTATGATCGACCCTAGTCTTTTGTTTTCCTAGTATGTTGTTAATGTAGTCTTCAAAAATATAATGAATCATATAATGAAATTTGATGGTTATGGATATTTGGTATGTGAACCCTATGTTTTTTATACCAAATGGAATAAAATAATAGTGAAATGTTCCCCATAAAATGGTGAATGCTATTTTATGTTGGTATTCTCATGCAATCTAGATCTGGGTGTATCTTGAGAATCCATCCATCAGTGAAATCATTTCATAACCCACTATGGAATTGATAATCATGTCAATGTTTGGTAGAGGAAATGCATCCTTGGGGAAAGATTTGTTTATGTCCCTAAAACCAATGTAGATCCTGATTCTTTCAAGTTTCTTGCTGATTGGCACAACATTGGAGATCCACTCTGAGTAGTCAATCGATCAAATAAATCCTAATTCCAAGAGTTTTTACAACTCTTTCTTTATTAATACAACAATCTAAGGATGCATATTCAACAATTTTTGTTTTATAGGTTTGGAATCAAGATGTACCAAAAGTTGGTATATAACCAAGGAAGGGTCTAAACCAAGCATGTTAGAATAGGCCCATGCAAATGTATCAACAAATTCCCTCAAAAGGGATATAAATACTTTGTGTTGCTTCTTAGTAAGGGATGCTCATAATTTGATCCATTTTGGGTTATTTGGAGTCCTGATGTTAACTTATGTTGTGTCCTCTATAAGAAGGGTTTATCCATCTTCTAGAAAGGTTGGCAAAGATTTAAATTGACCTATAATAGTAGAGTCCTCTATTAGGACTGGCTCTTTAATTAATCCCAGGCATGATAAATTAGAATCCCCCAAAGGTATGAATGGCCATGTGATAAATACTTTTGGAAAATCTTGGATGATTCAATCAAAAGCTTGTTGTTTTTCAAGATTGAACTCAAACTCATGAAAATTCATCATTGGTGGTCTCTTGAGCTATGTTTGAATAAGGTTGAACACCCCTATCTAATGGTTCCTGAAATAGGTTTTCACCACTAGAATAGCCTTTCTCTTTACTATTTTCTTGGTCTAAAAGTGCCTCAAAGAAGTTTTCACTTTGGGACCTCAATGTTTTATTTAATTCTTTTTGGGTAAGGGGGTTCACCTACTATCAAAAATAGGTCACAAGATCCAATTTGATTGAGGACCCTTGCTTATAGTCTCTTAATAGAACATGTCCCTAAGGCCTATAAAATCACAAAAGGCCTCATCATTCTAGAAATAATCAACATCCACTATTTATTCTTTATAGTCTCAGTCTATCAGTTGAGGATAATGTAAAGGAAGCATATTATGGTGAATAATTAGTTGAAGGGTACAAATGGCATTAATGTCAAATAAATTAGTATGGGATAGGTCATTAAAAGGGATATGATCAGACTTTGGTTCACTATTGGCATAATAATCAATAGTCATTGGAATTATAACTTGAATAAGATACATGGGGTCATCCCTATGTAGTTTAAATCCAAGACCATATGTTCCTTTGTACCAAGTGGTAGGAATTGGCTCAAGTAGATCCTGTAGATTCACCCCAAGGCCTCCTCCTTCATAAGCATTATTCTCCATGATTTTTCCTAAAATAAGATATTGTAAATTTATGTAACAATTAGCCAATTTATCATTATAAAACAAATATTCATCATCTATAAGAGGGTCATATTCTTGGCTAGTAACTAGTTTGAAAATAACAGGTGCTACACTAGGCAACTTGCATTTTCATTTTCTTTACCATTATATGCAAGGTGGTTTATATTTTGGTCATCCAAAGGACTTGGGGTTCCATGAATGCTTGGAAATGTGGAATGTATCATGGATAAAATATTCTCTTGAGCCATTAGCCAAGATGGTATAATGATTAGATATTTTAGGAGGTGACATGTGGGAAAGGGAATCAATGGTATTCAGTTTAATGTAGTTGGTCACTAGTGAATCAATGAGTATTTATTTCCCATTATCTTTTTTAAGAATCAGATTCAAGATAAAATAATAATTATAACTTTTGTAATCAACCTTTAAATTCTTACAATGCTTGTATGGCTGAAAATCTTGATGAATGGTAACCTCCATACTTGAATGAGAGAATTCGATACATTGTTGTAACGTTGAAGGGATTTCATGAATATCATGTATCTAAATTCTACCCAAAAGCATATTATATGATAGTTCAAGGTTTAACACATGCTTAGGGGATCATGGGTCAAAGGCCCAATGATAACTAGTAAGCTAATGGTGCTTTGTGATTCCTATTGTTTATTGTCATAAGCCTTGATCATGATCATTTTTGGCTACAAATCAGCCATGGTGTACCCAAAGAGTTTGATGAGATTTAGAGACATAATATTTATTCCTGATCCATTGTCTATGAAGACACATTTCACTTTGTGCCTTGTTATGAAAACTTCAATATACTATGGATTGATATGTAAAGGTTCAAGGGATGACATATCACTTTAGTCTAAGGCTAATTGTTGGCCTAGAGCTAGATGTATAACCAAATCTTGGAATTTGTTTGGAAATATGTCATTGGGAATTTGGGATTAGCCAAGAAACTCTATCAAAATATTGTTATAGATGGTAGACATATACAACAAATCTAAAATGGAGATTTGTGTGGGTGTCTTCTACAATTAATCCATAATATCAAACATCTTTTCTTGCATAATGGTAAATGGTTTATTCCTAGCCAAAATGATTGGTTGGATGGGTGAAGTGGTAGGTGGCTATGGGCATGGTATGGTAATATTTGACTATCAAGTTGTGATTAAATAATTAGGATTAAATATAAGACCATTATTGCTAACAAATGGTGGTGGTGAGGGACCAAATAGGATAAGTCTCAGTTGTTGGTGTAATTGTGCATGGTCACAAGCAAATTATGAGTTATTTATATAAGGTCCAAAAGTGGGAATCCCTACTTGATGGTATGACTATATACGATCTTAGGTTAAGGAAGGATTACCAATGTGGGTTGGTTGATTGGTATGGATTAGAAATGGCCATGTTTGATTGGTATTTGGTCTTTGATTGCTTGAGATGGCATTAATGCAACCTCTTGAAATATGGCCTATAACCATGTTATAGTCATGTGCAACTGCATGGTAGGTTTATTGGTCATTGGAATCATTTTGGCCTTAGTTTCATCCATTCATTTGACATTGTTGGTTCTGTTACTAATTTTGTTTATTTTATCTCGATTGTTAATGCTATTGTTGTTGCTATTATTTGTTATGTTATGTAAAGGGGTTTTTATAAATACTAAGGTTCTAATTAGATGAGGAATCTCCATGATTTAATGTGATCTCTTCATTTTCTAAAATATTCTCAATAAAATGTGTAATTTTCACATAACATTTCAAATTATGGCCATTAACCTAATGATACTTGTAGAATTCATTTTTCCTATACTAGTTTGGATGGTTAATGCCTTTAGGATAGTGTTTTCGAATAGGCTACTTAATAAGGTTAGATTTGGAAAGATTTAAAAACATATATTCAATGGGTTCTTTGAGGTCACTAAAGACATGATGATTTGGCATAGTTTTCCTTGGAGGAGGGCTTTATAAAGGCAATTGTTGCTACATTTTTTGTACTGGTCTAGGCCACTGTGCTTACTAAAGAGGTTGTTGGTTATGAGTAATTTACATATGTGATATCAGCTGAGCAAAAAATATTTGAACCATTTAAACATGGAATGACTTAGTTAGTCCATTTCCCACAACATTATAATTATGATTGAACTACTTGGGTTTATCATAATTATTGGCCTAGGTTTTTTATGATGCTTGTGCTTGGACTTGGTTCTGATTTTGGCTATTATTCTGGTTCTGATTTTGGCTCTAATTAGATGACGTAAGTTTAATGATCGATTTATTAATAAGGGATCTTTTGATCAAAAAACCTTTGTCAATGATTTCCTTAAAAGTGTGTGCATATTGTAGTTCAATATGGTAAGATATCTCACTATGTAAATTTTTGGTAAACATAGTGGGTAGTTGCTTATTTGGTAGACTATGGGCGAATCAACATACAAGGGCTCCCCATCACTAAAAATAACTTGCAAAGTTTTCATCAACATTTTTTTTATATTTTGTCAAATCTACTAATGAAATCTCATGCTTGAGATTATAAGAAAAGTGTTTCACAAACTTATTGGAAAGATCATAAAAACTAGTAACTAAATTATTGGGCAATTTTAGGCACCATTCCAAAGCTTGTCCTACTAGGTTATTTAGAAACAACACTAAAAGGTATATGTCATAATAGGCCACTGGTTGGCATGAAACAAATAATTCCATCAAATGGGCATTGGGGTCACCCTACCCCTTGCATTTGTCAAATTTTAGTGGTTTGTACCCTAGAGGATATGGTATTTACAAATACTCCATGTTGAAGGGGTAAGAACACACATCATCCAACTTAAAATTTTTGGTCTATTTCCCTAATTAGATGGTTTTTAATAAAGGCACATTTTATTATTAATTATTTGTTTATGCATGCACACTACTTTGGTCTAGATTAGATTTTACTTACATATTGTCCACTATGTTTGGCTCACTATTTTGTGTTGAAGCAGAAGACACTTCTTCAATGGCTAGGGTATTGAACATGTCTCTGATCAAAGTGATTGGTGTGAATGGGTCTATAACCTATTTTTTTTAGCTTCTTAATTTGATTAAGATTCCTATTGAAGGATCCAACTTTATAAGAGGAGTATTTGACATGGTCATATTATTAAAGTTGCACACTAGGTTTAAATATGTTTGGTATGCTATTTGCATTTGTATAAAGTGATCCTCCATGATGCCCTTTTTTATGATAGGCATATAAGAGTCCTGGTATGGCATTGGCACTATAATGTGAGGATTTATAGAAGAGGCTTGTTCATTGTTATGATTCTAAGATATATTTTAAGGCCCTCTGATGAGCTCAAAATATCACTCATTATTGACATGTTATTTCCTTAAAATCATCTCTCAAAGGATATTATCTTATATAAATCATAGATTCTTAGATAGCTATTACATGGAAAATAGATATTTATCCTGTTTATATTAAACCAAAGATTGAACCGTTACTTTGTCATTAATGTCTAATACATAGCATGTTTTAGTGATCTTTGGTGTGAAGAATGCTCAAGAAGAAGACACAGGTGATGTATAGTGAACATTCCATTTTGATCTCCATCCAGTAGAACTACAGACTCTACAAGCTTGCTTCTATGGACTCTATAGGCTTGCTTCTACGGACTCTACAGGCTTGTTTCTATAGACTCTATAGGCTTGTTTCTATGGACTCTACATGCTTGTTTCTACAGACTCTATAGGATTGTTTCTACAGACTCTGTAGGCTTGTTTCTATGGACTCCATAGGATTATTTATATAAAATCTATAGGCTCATTTCTACATACTTCACAGGGTCAATTCTAAGAATTCTATAAGGACAATGCCATAAATGGGAAGCTGGTGACCAGATAGGATAAGGAAAAACCATTCCAACTGGAATCAAATAAGAAAAATAACTGCCTACTATTTTGAAAGACTTACTTTTGATAAATTTGTATGTAATCAAATTTTAGGACTATTATAGGATAGGATATTTATTTCATCAAAATAATTGGATCTCTTGGAAATCCAATCTCCTATCTTTGGATGAAGGGATCGACTAGGAGTCTTATTCTTTTGCATCCTATTTTGAGTTGATTAGTATAAAGTGTAAAACTTTTGACTATGAAAAGGGAGAGAAGAAATAGAGTATAGAGAAAATAAAAAATCAAGAATTAGATACTATAGAAGCATACACATTTCAATCAGATTATAAACATTTCATTTCCATGAATTAATACTTCAAGTTTCCAACACTGATTAATCTTTGTTCTTGAGTCTGAGAGGAGTAAGGGCCCACTCTCCTTGGAACTAGGAACTATGTACAGTATTTATGTTCTATTTTATTAGTTAGAATCTTTTTACTATTTACATTTATTTATAAAAACATCAAAACAAATTCATAGTTTAAAAAGAGTATTTTCTTATTTTATTTATTTTCTATGCAAAGTATGTTTTCTTTTATGGTAGAAGTGTGAAACAAATTTATTTTCATAAGTAGAAGTTTTAATTTACTTTCCTTGTAAATGTAAAATAGGAGTGTGATCTTTTACTTCTAGCAAAAGAGTGGATTTATTAAATTTCTTTTTTTTAACAAAAGCATGAATCAAGTAGTTTAGTCAAAGTTAGAATAAGATCAACAAACACCCCCATAAGCAGACTTCTAGATCTACCATCCCATACCTTACTGTAGATAGCTTTGGACACCAGCCTTAGTTGATAAGACACCAATTGAATATTGGTTAAATAAGGAGTTAGATGACATTCATCATTTTTGGTGCCATTGCTAGGGAACACAAGGTGTTAGTAAGGTAATAATTATTGATCTAGAGTAAAAAAAATTCATAAAAATCCCAAAATAATTAATAAATTGATGTACCATCCTATATATTCTAAAGAATGATTTATTACAAAGTTTCTACCAAGAACACAAGTGGACACTCCTTCAACATCTCTAAGTAGTGAACCAGAAGATACAAGTGAAACCTATTTGAAAGAATCCTTTGAGACTAGGATAGGACCCAGGCCATTGCCACACGCAAGCCCCATAGGACAAATTCCTCAAGATAAATCTCTTGTAGGAAGACATTATTTATAGATTTCCAAAGACTTAGAAGAATCATTTCAAAGATCCATAGCTAGATAAAATTCTAAGAACTTAGAACAACCTATAACCGAGACCACACATATTTAGTGGGAAGATCATCCTAGCTTTGAAATATCATCAGAAGAAGAAATGGCTCTCTAATAAAATCAACAATTCACACAACCAGGAAGGACTTTTTCCTTTCCTATTGTTAAAGATCCTAATGATCAAACTACCATGAAAAATATTTCACTAGCTAATCTACCAAATTTCTAGGGATGATCTACAGAAGATCTTGATCAATTCCTATTTGAGTTTAAGGTGATATGTCAAACCTATCATTACACAACTGATAGCTAGAAATTAAAACTATTTCCATCTACACTTAAAGATGTAGCTATGAGATGGTTTATGGGTTTACCTAGCAATTCTATTAGAACATGGGATGACATGGAAACATAATTCTTGAACAAATACCAATATTAATGTTGAGTGTGAGAAAGAAAAGAGGATTTCTTCAAAATCAAATAGAATGAGGATGAATCTTTAGAGGATTATTTAGATAGATTCATGTTCACTCATAAAGCAATTATCCACTCACTAAACATGTTCAAAAATTAGTTTTCTTGAAAGGATTGGATGAAGACACTAGAGATACCTTAAATCTGATGGGCAGAGGAGATATAAATAAATTGGATTTTGATCAGATTTCTAAGCTTTGTACCAATTACTCTTGAACAAAACCTAGAATTAGGAAAGGAAAGCTGGGGAAATTAATGAAATGGGTAAATTAATGGAAGAATTTTCTAATCTCAAAATAGATATTCTGGTTACACTAAATAGTACTTTGGATGGTGTTCAAGCTAAGGTAAATGCAATCAAGCCTTTAGTAATCTACTATCCTAAGTGCAAATAGAAAAATTCATTTAGAGACTGCCCCTTAGATAGAACCAATATTTCATCATGTGGCATTTGTGATGCACTAGATCATGATACCAAATATTTCACCCTTCTACCTATTTTATAGAATCAAATGAAAACCCAAGTCCATTCCATTGAAGAAGTAAATCATATTTAGAGACAAAACTTTGCCCCAAAAAACTAGGCACAAAGACAGTTTAATGTGAGAAATCTAGTTAATACATGGATGGCACCATGGAATGCTTTAGTTCCTTCACCATTTTCGAATCAACTCCAAATATCATCAATTCAAAATCCATGGGCATGACAAGATTGGATTCTAACATCTCCATGGATGGTGCCACAACAATAATGGGTACCACTATAGCATTAGATGCCACAACCATATCAATAATGGAATTAGTAGTGGAACCCACATTCACAATTCACCCAACTAAGAATACCACTTCAATATCAAACCATTATGGCACCCCCAATTATTTATCAACAAGGACAAATCAATCATCCCTTAATGCTTGCACAACCAATAGCAAATCTAAAAAATAAATAACCAACACCTATTTATGTTAATGAATAGGAAGAAACAATCAATTTTGGAGATATTGAGTGTTTAGACATTCATTTGAGATTAGGAAAAACTATACAAAAACCTCTAGTACTTATTTCTAAGATACCTAATGATAATGAAAAGATAGAATCATCTCAATTAGGCACTAGAGAAACTAAAATAAGCCCTGAAGTAAATAAAAGAAACACTACTACACTAGTAATTCCTTTTCCTAAAAGATGAAGAGAATTTGATATTAAACCAAACTCAAACTTGGTCCATGAGTTGAAAAAGATTAATATTTAGGTACCCCTTCTACAAGCTATTAGGGATATACCTAAATTAAATAAGATCATCAAAAAACTTTGTATCAAAACACCTAGGAGGAAAGCAAAATATCCAGGAACCATTCATGTTGTAGTTCTAGCAATATTATCTAACCTTATAAATGATTGTGTTGAGGTATATATGGATGATTTCACTATTTATGGTGAAACTTATGAAGAAGATCTTACCAACTTGGACAGAGTATTGATTAGATGTGAGGAACATCAATTATCTTTGAGCCATGATAAATTTTTGTTGATGATGGATGAAGGAATAGTCTTGGGACACCATATTTCTACAAAAGGCATTCAAGTAGATCTAAATAAATTTGAAATAATTTCCAACTTACCCATTCCACAAACACAAACTAAAGATAAGAGTTTTTTGGGATAGTTACTACAAATTCTTCATAGATAAGTTTAGTCAAATAGCTGTCCCTATGTTTGCCTTGCTTACAAAAGAGAGTACATTCGAATGGAATGATAGTTGCCATGAGGACTTTGAGACCATCAAAGCTAAACTTTTTATTGCTCCAGTATTAAGAGGACCATATTGGACTAAGCCAGTCCATATATACATAGATGCTTCTAATACATCACTAGGAGTAGTTCTTGGACAAAAGGATGAAGAGGGAAACATGTATGTTATATATTATATTAGCAAAAACTTGACACCTGCTAAAATAAATTACACCACAATTGAGAAGGAATTCTTACCTATAATTTATGCAATCAACAAATTTAGACACTACATAATAGGCTACAAGGTATTTATCTATATAGATCATTCAACTATTAGATATCTTACCAACAAACCAATTATGGGAGGTAGGATTATTAGATGGCTATTGCTCTTATAAGAATTTGATGTTACTATTATAGACAAACCAGGGAAGTCTAATGTAGTTACTAATTTCTTGTCAAGAATGAACACTATAGGTGAAGAAAAACCAGTGGAAGATGACTTTCTAGTTGAACAATTATTTGCTATTTTAGTACAATCTCTATGGTTTGCTGATATAGTCAATTACCTCACCTCAGGGAAGTTTCCTCTACACTTTTCACAAAAAGAAAAGAAATATTTAATTAAAGAAATTTATTATTTTAAATGGATTAATGGAATGTTATTTAAACTTGGCCCTAATCATGTGTTTTGCAGGTGTGTGATAAATGGTGAAACTTATGATATCATTAGAGCTTATCATGATGAACTAGGAGGAGGTCAATACTCAACTCAAAGAACCATACATAAAATCCTAGGAGTAGGATATTATTGGCCTCATCTTCATTAGCAAGTAAAAAGATATGTCAGACACTGTGATGCTTGTCAGCAAATTGGACAACCTACTCTTTCAACAAAGATGCCTCTACATCCTCATCCTCAATTGGTTTTAGAACCATTTGAGAAATGGGGAATTGATTTTATCAGACTAGTGGATCCTCCTTCTAGAGGAAAAGAATATCTCCTAGTATGTATAGACTACATGACCAAGTGGGTGGATGTGGAAGCATTAACTCATGCAAGAGAGGAGATGGTAGCTGATTTCCTATATTTTAAAATCATGCAATGATTTGGTGCTCTAAGAGAGATAGTCTCTGATCAAGGACCATAGTTCATGTCAAACATGATAAAGTATTTCATGTAAGTGTATCAAAATTAGCAAAAAAAAACATCTCCATACCATCTACAAGCAAATGGACAAGTTGAAGTCACCAATAGAGAACTGAAAACCATTTTAACCAAGGTTGTTAATTATAGAAAAAAGGATTGGGTAGATAAGGTACCAAAAGCTGTTTGGGCCTATAATACTACATAGAAAACAACAATTGGATTTTCACCTTATGAATTGGTTTATGGTAAGAAGCCTTTATTCTCTATTGAATTTGAATTACAAACTTTGAAAATAGCTATATAAGTAGGAATTGAATTAGAAGAAATACAAAAAGAAAGACTCCTATAGCTTAATCAACTTGATGAAATGAGGATGGAAGCACTACAAAGAAATGAATTGGTATAATATCAAATAAAAGTTTGGCATGATGCACAAATCAAGAAACAAAAGTTTTAGAAAAGAGATTTGGCACTGTTGTTTGATTCTAAATTTCAACAATTCAAAGTAAAACTACAAACAAGATGGTTGGGACCTTATAAGATTGAAGACATTTATGAAAATGGTTCTATTAAGCTGATACCTACTGATGATAGTAGAAGAGCTTTATTAGTCAATGTACGTAGATTGAAGCTCTATCAAAAACATCTCAATAAAGATGAATTTATTCAAAAAGTAAAGGATCAAGTAACTATTCTAGAAAACTCTACTTCTTCTAGTGAACATGCTCCTTGATAATATATTAAAAAAATAAAAAAATAAAAAAAATAAAAAAAATAAAAAAATAAAAATCAATAGTGAAAATCCTTCCAAGGACGCTATTGACAATGCATGCCCAAAAAACTAGCTTGCTAGCTGGGTATGCATTGGAAAAAAGGGGGGGGGCTTTAGCTAGAAAACTAGCAATGGCTGGCCAAAGGGTAAAAACAAAACATTTATAATAAAATCTCATCATGACACTATGATTGGTCATATCCATATAATAAACTAATCCATGCAAACCTATTTGTGCAAGACACGTGGTGACCAAAGTATAATGTCTAAGGCTAAAGTAAGTAAGACATATATTTTATTTATCTATGTTTAAGTTAACTAATTATTTTTTATTTGATTAAGATCCTATTATCTAGATATGACCTAAATTTGAATCTTCCAAAATAGAATGACACATGACATAATGAAAAAGCATGCAACTAATCTACCAAAGGTGTATAGATAAGTGTGCAACTTTGATATCATCAATTGGGTCATCAAGTATCAAAATAATAAGACATCATAAAAAGGGGTTTTAAATTAAGTAATGATCACTGTCACCATCAATGTGATGTGTCATCATTTTACATAACTTGTATTAATGAGACACAACATTGGCACACTCCATAGAAATGTGTGGCACCTAATTGTATGAAATCATCATACCACACTATAGAATTATGTAGCTGAAGCATTTCAAATGAACCATTTATTTTCTATGGACTTCAACAGAAGCTACTCTACCAATCCTTAGGGCCTGTTGCCTACTGACTTCAACAAAAGACTAGTCTACACCTTAATTGGAGTTAAAGGAACCAAGCTGACTATGACTCTGCATAGAAATGGGACAAAAGACAAGATCAAAGCCAAAGGATCTAGCAAAGTTTCATAAAGACAAAGCTTTTGTAGTAGTGTTTAGAGCTAATGACCTTTCATTGAAAAGTTCTAGGGTTTTGATGAAACAATGGTAAGTGAATTTATTACCAATATCACCCCTAAATTTTCAATTGTAAAAGGCATTATTATTCCTGTTACAACTCAAATTAGAAGCCAAATTATACAAGTTCTAGAAGAAGGAATGAGAGCTATAGGTAGAGTTTCATTTAGTAATTTAAATAGTCAGTTTAATGGTAATAAGTAGACCAGAACTTCATGTCTAGTATATTCCAAGGGAAAATCAAAAGGGATTAAAATAAATTCACTTCCTGAACCTTGGAAATCTATAGCCAAATGGGTACTTAAATATATCATTTGTGAAGGGCAACACAGTCTTTTAGGGGGAGATGCCATGAAAATGTTAATACATCTTAAGCATGGGAGACAAAATCCTCAGTATAAAATTAACCTCCCATCTTTCTTATATGGTGCTCTGCAAGTTATGTCTACAACCCCTACTGGTACTCTTAGGCATCATGGCCTTATTCAGCTTATTATCCAGCATCATTTCCTTCAACAAGGTCAAGAGATATGGGAGGAATTTCAAAATAGTATAACACAACAAATTCTATATTTGTCTGCACAAGAAACCCCAAATGTACCATAGGAACACTCATCTCCACCTGCCACATCAGCTAAGAAAACAACACCAAGAAAAAAATATTAGACTGTAGTCTCCACAAAAATCCCTTCTTCTTATTCAAAAAGAATCACAAGGTCTTAAAACCCTGACATTTCAAGGTCCCCACAAGAACCTCATGAGTCTGTAGTACAACTAGTTCCTTTGATAGGAAGAAGAAAATTGAGATGGAAGGTCACTATAGAAAATGAGATGACTAAGGGTTTGGTGGCTGAGAAGGAAAATCAACCAAGTGTAGCTCAAAGAGTAACTAAAAGAAGGAAAAGGCTCATTTTAATAGAAAAAGAGGAACAAGAAGATACAAATGTTTTAGATGGTCTTAAAATGGTGTCTCATTCCCCCATACATAATAATATTCCTAAACCTATAGATATTGAATACATTCCTTCTGAAAAGAACTCTCTAATCATAAGGGAGAAGCCAAATCTAAAGGAAGAGCCACACATGGCAGAAAAATTAAGTATGGTGAAACAACCACTTGTTCCAATTGAGAATGTAATGGATAAAGGGAAAAATATATGTACCAATGAGAAAGGCAAATCACCAATTCTAAATGATCCTATTATGTATCTAACTTTTCAACTTTCTCAAGCTCAAGCTCTTGAACAATAATAAATAGCTGACATTGCTGACTTGATCAGTCAATACAAAACAAGGATCATCTTAACTCATCTTTGGTGTAAAAATTAGATACAGTATCTACTGATCATGCAGTAGAGATTCATAGATTAGAGGAAATAATAAAAGAACATGAAGATGAATATATTGGTCTTTGGATATATGTAGAAAGTTTGAAGAAAGAAAATAGGAGATTGCAGAATTTTTTAAACTCTTCCAAAGCAACTACTATTGCACTTTCTCCTCCTAAGGTATTTGTTGACCATGGTTGTCAAATAAGTGATCTAGGTATTCATCCTTTGCAAATACTATATCAAATTGAAGAAGAATATTTTGTAATTAAATAGAAAATAAAGATGCAACTTCTTCAAACAAACTCTTGGAAAATGAAAAGAAAGAATTAGAGACTAAAGTCCAAGAGTTAGAAGAAAATTTGTAGGATGCATGTAAATTAGGGAAACTCTTTTGGCATGTAGGAATCCTTCTCCTACTTATAGTTTGTTTTTATTTGAACAATTTAATAGATGGTAGCTTCTATGGATCTTCTATCATCTTCCTTACAAAATTTTGTAGCCAACAACATTTTTGGAAATGTTCTATAGTGTTGAACCTAATCAGTAGGATTTGCTTTGTGAATTTTATTTGCATGACTTGATTCTATGAGATCATGAGCACAATAAGTTTTTGATAAATCTTCATGTAGGAGAAGTTCAACTGAGAGCATTACATTCTACATTCAAAAATCAAATAGCATGGAAAGGCAGATTTGAGGACTATACAAATCATGCTAAGACTATAGAATTATGTGTTAGACCAGCCTTTCCTATTCCCAGATTAATCAAATAGAATTTTAACTGAGCTTTGTTAAATGATGAGGTTAAAACACATTACTTATAGGATCTATATGATTGTACTATTTCTTTTGATTTGTTTTCAAGATAGAGTTTTGATTCAGTAATGGCTGCAATTATAAACATATGGGACCAACTTTCAGTACCTCTTAAAAGGTGAGAATTCATGTCCCCAAATAACTTAAAATGGAGTATGAGGAGAGCATCCTCAATTCTATAAATTTTAATAGAGGTAAGCAACTCTGGTGGAGAACATAAATGGATTGGTATGAGATATAGACCCCCTTTGTTGATACTACCTATTCTAGGATGGTAGAGTTGGGATCCACAATCAGAAGAACAATTTAGTATATGGAAATAAATGATTCAAACACATCAGGGATTTACCAACAATTTAGACATACAAATAACATATGAGTTTGATGAATATGATTTGAGTCAGAGTGTAGAAAGCAGAAGCCAGAGCTATGAATGCCAATAAAAGTTTGTAATGGGACTTGTAAAAGGTAAAGCTTGGGGGAAATTATGACCTCAAAATATGGCTCAGTATTGACATGTTATTTACTTCAAATCATCTCTTGAAGATTATTATTTTATACAGATCTTATATTCTTAGATAGCTATTACATGGAAAATAGATATTTGTCTTGTTTATATTAAATTAAAGATTGAACCTTTAATTTATCATTAATGTCTAATACATAGCATGTTTTAGTGATCTTTGGTGTGAAGAATGCTCAAGAAGAAGACATAGGTGATGTATAGTGAAAATTCTATTTTGATCTCCATCCAATAGAACTATGGACTCAACAGGCTTGCTTCTATGGACTCTGCAGGCTTACTTCTACAGACTCTGTAGGCTTGTTTCTATGGGCTCTATAGGCTTGTTTCTATGAACTTTATAGGCTTGTTTCTACAGATTCTGTAAGATTGTTTCTATGGACTCTACAGGCTTGTTTCTATGGACTCTATAGGCTTATTTCTATGAATTTTGTAGGCTCATCTCTATAGACTCTGTAGGGTCAATTCTAAGAATTTTTTAAGGACAATGCGACAAATGGGAAGCTAGTGACTAGATAGGATAAGGAAGAACCATTCCAGCTAGAATCAAATAAGGAAAATAACCACCTACTATTTTAAAGGACTTACTTTTGATAAATTTATAAGTAATCATATTTTAGGACTATTATAGGATAGGATATTTATTTCATCAAAATAATTAGATCTCTTGGAAATCCAATCTCCTATCTTTGGATGAAGGGAATGACCAGGAGTCCTATTATTTTGCATCTTATTTTGAGTTGATTAGTATAAAGTGTAAGAATTTTGACTATGAAAAGGGAGACAAAAAATAGAGTATAGAGAAAATAGAAAATCAAGAATTAGATACTTTAGAAGCATACAGGTTTCAATCAGATTGTAAACATTTCATTTCCATGAATTAATACTTCAAGTTTCCAGCACTAATTAATCTTTGTTCCTGAGTCTGAGAGGAGAAAGGGCCCACTCTCCTTGGAACCAAAAACTGTGTATGGTATTTGTGTTCTATTTTATTAGTTAGAATCTTGTTACTATTTGCATTTATTTATAAAAACACCAAAACAAATTCATAGTTTAAAAAGAGTATTTTCTTATTTCATTTTTTTATATGCAAAGTATGTTTTCTTTTATAGTAGAAGTGTGAAACAAAATTCATTTCATAAGTAGAAGTGTGAATTTACTTTCCCTACAAACATAAAATAGGAGTGTGATCTTTTACTTCCAACAAAAGAGTGGATTGATTAAATTTCTTTTTTTCTAGCAAAATCATGAATCAAGTAGTTTAGTCAAAGTTAGAATAGGATCAGCAAACACCCCCATAAGTAGACTTCTATGTCTACCATCCCATACCTTACTATAGATAGATTTTGGACACCAAACCTAGTTGATAAGACACCAATTGAATATTGGTTAAATAAGGAGCTAGATGACACTCATCACCCTCTTATTAGACTTGGAAAGTTTTGTGGGGAAAGTCTACCAAAAACTTATCCCCTATATCTATATCTTTGATTAAGACTTCATCCTTGTTTGCTATCAAGTGATGATCAAACAAATAAGGGTCATATTATGATTACATTATAAAGTAATAATGTTGTTATTGTACTTGTTCTATAATCAAAGGTATGCTAGCTAAGTACTATGTCATTTGTTCTTGGCCTTACTTCGAGTATGGAGATGTGTAAACCAAATAATGGGCCAAAGGATCTTGATTTTGTTCTACCATCTGAATGTTTTAAGGTTGATAAGGATCCATCTCAAAAAGAAACATCATATCTATAGGGGTCTTGAAAAAAGTCTTCTTGTGTGACCAAATTTCAATACCTTATATTCTACATGAAACCACTACATGTATAGTGAGACATGGTCAAATAAATGGTGAATTATTTACGACAAAAGGATTAGAGTTCTACAAAGTCTAAAAAAGAATGTCTATAAAGACAAAGGGTTTAAAATTGGTCTAAATTGGTTAAAGGATTGGAGATATATCTCCAAAAATGGTTTGTGACAAAACTTAGTATAAAATAATATAACATCAAATATCTAACATTAAATGGCTCACACAAAAAGGTCAAGTAGATGAGATAAAAACAAAATGCTAAACTCTAGGTTCAAAGTGTTCCAAATAGGTCTAATGTAGGAAAATAAAGGTTGCTAGGTCTTTGGGCCAAACCCAACATTAAAATATAGGCTCAAATAAAGGCATGTTCTAGGAATTTTGGATAAACACGGCATCAAAAGATAGACTTTAAAACAAAGGGATATTTAATCTAACAAACTTGGAACATTTTGACATAGACTAGGCACTTGATTTTAGACATGAACTTGATCGAATTGGCATGAGGCATGAAACAAAAGGAAATTGGGGATAGCCTATTTTCTCTCAAATAATGGTACAAAAAGATAATTTTCAAATTTTGGTAATGAATTAACCTAAGTTATGCAACCCAAAAGAGAAAGATTTGTATCTAAGCCCCAATTAGATAAGGCCTAAATATAAATAAATTATTATTTGAATTCAAAATTGTCAAAGTTAATTAAAAACTTAACTTAGGAAAATTATTTTTTTTGATCACATAAGCTAGACAAAATTGAATGAAATAATGTCACTAAATAAAGTCTACAAAGGCACACATAGTTCGGTTTCAAACATGAAACTTGGATAAAAGAGAAGATGAATTTATGAAACAATTTGAGCAGTGTAATGGCATTATCACTCTCCAAAGATGTAAATAATGGTTGGTTTCTAAAAATCCAAGGAATAAAAATTGAAATGATTTGGGAAATGTAATGTTACCCATTTCAATCAAGTGACACACACAACATTTTTGACACAAAGTCTAAGGAAAAATCATAATATAAAATAGATGGCATAATGCCTCCACAAACAATGGAGTAGTGTGGACAAACAACTCATTTTGATGTGTCACATAAAAAAAATGGTTTTAGAATCAAAGACCAAGAAATTTAAAAGGAAAAATTACCAACTATAACAAAGTAAATTGTCTTACTCCCTATAACTAACAAGGTTGCATCGTATTGTTTAAATCCATCTATATATGTGCTCTTGGGAGTATTTTAAGTGTTAATACAAAAAAAAAGTGCATGAAGTGGTAAGGTTTTTACACCCCCCTTCTCCAAAGATATTTTAAGGTGACATAGAACTTTAGGCTACTTGCCCTGCATCAAAAATATTTCTATGGTAAGTGGGGTTTGTCTAAAACTTAAAATTATTGACCATCTAGATGGTGCCAAGTATGGCTAATACTAAAGATGCCTCACATCAATTGATTTCATAATGATTAACTTACTATGAAAAGTTTAATTCTTTTACAAAGTGATTCCATCTATGTACTACTTAGTGGAATCCCCTGGTTAACCAAATTTGACTTAGGTTTTCATTACAAAAGGAGAGGTTAGCCTCTCAATCCCCTAGTTATCATAGTATACGTGTGTTAATTTATATACCATGTCATAGAGTGGGGTTGTTATAATGTTAGAAGATGAATTATTAGATAATCACATCCCTAAAGAACTCATGAAAAAGATATTAAATCCCTTCCACAAGCCAAATTGCATAAAATAAAACTAAGTGAAAAGACTTTAGAGGTTGTTTTTAGATCACCCAAACCAGATAGGTTTTTGGGAGAGCCTAGACAACATTATTTCCATGCCTTGGACTAGGCATAAATTGCAACTAAAAAGGTGATTTTTGTCAGCCTTATTCCCTATAGGGTATGGAGGGAGAACATAGATACACTCTTCATTTTTCACAAATAAACAAACAAGTATCAAACACTTTCAAGAATTTGCAATCTAAGTGAATGTCAAGTTTATGTACCGAATGAAATGTTTGATTAAGATCCTTGGCCCATTGGATTAAATTTTAAAAATATTATAAGAATTTTCATAAAAAATTTAACACAAATCACTTAGGTTCATTTTAAGCACTTAAAATCAAATGTTCAAGACTTATCAATTTATTTTAGGCATCAAAATGAAGTGTTTCAACAATTTAAACTTACAAATTTATGTTCTAATCCTACCTTTGCTCTAGAAAAATTATAGGGTGTACTTATAATTTAAATCACATTAATTGATGATCAAATAATTTTTGAAAAGATATCTCTCAGTTTTACATAGTGAAAAACCACAAATACATAGAGCAAAACCATAACTCTACAAAACTGTAAGTGTTAGTGCAAAAATGAAAATCAGGAGAGAGAATAGAGAATATTAAGTAAGATCACTAGTCTATGTGAAAAAACACAACTAACATGCAAATTTGTAACTCTAATAGTTTTGATATTGTAACTTAACCACCAATGACTAGCTTAACTGCTAGCAGTTTAGCTACAAAATCATAAGTATTTATGCAAAACCACGATTCATGAAGTCACGATCTTATGATATCATGACTATAAAGTCATGGCATTTTAATGTCACAAATAGAAACTATGAATAGATAAATGTTAACTTAAATAGTATCATTTAAGCACAAAACCACAAAAATAAAGATAAAATCACAATTGTGTAAGTTTCAATATTATTGTCCACAGAGCAAAATCAATATTACACAGAGCAAACTCATGATTTCTAGAAAAACATCCTTTAGCTTGGATTTTTCACCTTCCTTGGTCAGAAAGATAAATTTTTTACATGAAAATCATTAGTAAAATGATCTATAAGGATTTAAGATCAAATTTTTGGGGTGCATGTTCCATCGGGCATGCCATTTGTGATCATAATATTTGACAATAGAGAAGAGGTTAGATCAAGTGTTAGTTTCTTAAAACAATGAAATCAACACACTAATATGCTAACATATCTAAGCCTAGATATTAGGGAGAGCATAATGGACAAAATAATTTAAAACTCAACTAAATTTTAAATAATAATAATATTTACCTTCCATGAGAGCTCTAAAGGATTTGTTCATGGCTTACTCGGTTTATGCTCAAAAGCTCTTTGGAAATGGAGTTTTCTTTGATCCTTCTATCCTTGGTACCATTGTGTCTTGTGGCTTATGATTTTTTGAAGGCTTGGCTCAATATTTTATCATTATAACATTATTTTCATGAGTCTTATGTAAAAACCTACTTTATAACTCTACAATATCCAAGCCCTCTTTTCAATAGGCAATGGCTTGTATTTATAGGCTTAGAAACTAACCCTAACTCAAGGTGAATTAAAATGAAGTTTAAACATGTAATGGGTTAAAAAATAACCTAAGCGAGTCAATTAACCCTATTATATTTAAAAGGTGTCAAAAAATAATCATTTTCAATGAATAGGCATTGATGAGATATTTTGAGATATTTGTAAAGACTTGACAACTCATAAAAGGTAATCATGAAAATCTAGGATATTTTCATATTTTTAATTTATTTTTAGTAATTAATTAACTATAAATGGATAATTTAAATATAATTTCATTTTTTTTAACATTTTAATTAATTATTATTAGGGTATTTAGTATTTCTAATATTTAACTTTATGTGTGCACTTGCCCCACTTAATGGGTCTAAAGGCCAAATTACATGTTATGATGTCTCATGATGATTAGAGATGAATCCATGAGAGGTTTTTGTTGATTATGGAATGACACCCAAATTAGGGATGTCTCAATGTTATTTTGAGATTTGAAAAATAATGCACAAGTAAATTTGGGATGTTCAATGATTCCTAGGATTAATTTAGAAAGGTTGGCAGGAATCAATCTGAAGTTTAACTGAAGGCCATTGGTGGATAGTTTTAGGCTTATACACATATTATATTAGTTAAAAACCCTTGTGAAAATTTAAATATAATATTTTAACCCTAAATACCCCTATCTCAAATTTAGGGTTAAAAATTTGGTGAACCTAACATTTGTGTCTCTTTATGTGAATCCTAGTTTACCCTAGGATCTTTAGACTTATGAGATTTTTCATTATTCCTTTTTTCTAGATTTGTTCTATTATATATATGAAACCTAGGTGTATCCATATATTAGGTGTTTTTCCTATTGAACACTTGGATATTCCTCTTATACCACCTAATATTTCTTATACACATGAAGTATAAAACCTTGTGCCTAATACAAGTTCCAATGATGAAAATGAACAAAATGATGAAGAGGTTATCATATAAAAATATTCTAATAATAAAAATATTGAACATGATAAAATAGATCAAGAACAAGTGTAAATTATTGATTTTTTTTGAGTTTGTATCCATAAAAACCCTCAAGATATTTATGATATCCTAAAATCCATTTTGGAAAATCAAAAATCAAAAAGGATAGATGAACAACTATGTGAATCTATTGATCATGGTATTATGGTATCATGGTACTATTATTGATACATCTTCCATGGGAAACATAGGTACTTCAACCCAATTACCAATTTTAATTCCTATATCATCTAAAACCAAGGGTTCAAATCCTTTTGTGGATTATTAAACTTCCAATCTTCATAATCAAAATTTCAAGATATTATCTAAACTATAAAAATATTGCAAGCTAAGGATAATAATATTGAGAAAAATTATATGGAGTCACTTTATGCTATTTATTCACAAGAGGTGTTACATAAAACTCTTACATCTAAGATATCATTTCACCCAATGCCAATAAGTTTTTTTGTACCTAAATTCACATTTTATGATGCCAAGGTAAATCTTGAACATCATCTCCAATATTTATATGTGTTATGCCTTGATTATACATCTAAAGATAAAATTTTGACTAAATTATTTCCAATAAGACTCAAGGACTATGACATAAGATGGTTTTATGATTTACTAATCCAATCAGTGAAAGCATTAAAACCTCTAGTGGATCATTTTTTGGCACAATTCTCTATCAAAATTACTAAAAATAATATCTTATGCCTAGATTTAAAATATCAAACAAAAAAATAATAAAAATATCAATTAATATGTCTTGAGGTATAATACAATGTTGGCCAAAATGATAAATCAAATGGTAGATAAAGACCTTCAAGTTATATTCAAGAAATTTTTTCTTGCCCAATTACTAGTGTCTTTTACAAAAAAAAAGTTCAAAATTTTTGATGAATTATGCCATATTTTTTGAGATAATGAAATGAAACATATTTAATTTAACAAGATTAATTATGTAACAAAAACATCAAATAAATCCAATACTAAGTTAAAAGCTAAAACCTACATGACCTAATAAAGAAAAAATAATAATTATTAATGTAATCTCACAAAAACCTAATCATATTGTATTATCCAATGCACCAAGGAGATAATTTACATCATTACCCAAGTTTATAGATTTGATACTTAATAATCTTGTAGATTTTCATCTTATATCTCTCCCTTATCCTATATAGGTTGATATGAATAGACCTCTACCTCATGGGTATGGTGACAATGACTATTGTAACTATCACTATGGCCATGATCATTATAATAACTAGAGTTATAAATTGAATCATAAGATATAAGACCTTGTTGATAATTATCAACTTACATTTGATGATCCTCTAAATGACTCAAGGTAACAACCTATAAACCATTAGAACCAAATTATGTTTAGTTATCCATTACAAGATCATTCTCAAAATAATTTATAAGTGAAAATGGAATATAATTCAAATCCTCCTCCACCATATTATGGGAATCCATTATATGGGATAATTGGTACTTATAAATGGCATATAAATAATATGGTTCACATACATTCTTTTAATTTGGATGATAATGAGATTGTGCATGATGACTCAAATATTCATTCATTATTTATTTGAGAATATCTTGATCACTAGCTTAGTCATAGTGCTATGATTGATAATGGTGATAGTGAAAATGTTTGAACCATTACATTACTTTCACATTTGGGATATACACATGATTATTTTTATCCTTTAACCAGAAGGGTCATAACATTTAATAAGACTTCATAACACAATCTTGGTGAGATTGATTTACCTTTACGAGTTGGCCTAACACATATGGTCACTACCTTTTAATTTATACCATAAATGAGAGTATTTGATATATTAATATGATGATATTTGATACATAAACTCTATGCATTACCTTATACCATACATGGGTGTGTTAAATTCATTCATACCAATAGGGTGGTCATAGTTTATAGAGTTTCATATGGACTTCCACTTGAAAAAGATAGGTTTATTAAAAGACAACTAATTATCAAACATACTAAGGTTAATCCTCCATGAATGGATAAGAAAAAAATAATCCCATTTCCTTTGTGTCTCATACTTAAGAAACCATTTTATCATATATACATAATGGATTCCATAGAATCCTAATCTAATATTACAAGGCATACTCAGTTATCTAGAGCAACTAAACATGTTCCTACTTTTTATAATTCCAATAAAATAGAGATCATAAAAATATGTGTTACACAAACCCCTACTCATTCTATTACATATTAAAAACCAAAAATTAATATGATAAATATGTAGAGCATCACAAATCCTCTAGTGCCAGATATTAAACCTATACATGTTCCTCATCAATACCGCTATTTTGATATGCCATATTTAAATTTAAAATCACTTACATATGATCATAACTTATATGGGATAATTGGATAGACTTGGACTTCTTTAAATATAAAAAATAAATAAAAGATTACAAAAATGTAAAAAAATTTAAAAAATTCAAAATTACCAAATTTTTTTATCATGTTATACATATGTTTTTTCTTCATGTTAGTAGATAAAATATCATTATTTCCTATATACACATGTTCATGCATCATTTTAGTGTGATATAGGCATACCTAGATACATGAAATATGCACATATAGATGTTAGGCCTTCCCTCTACTCATATCATAAGTACATTGGGGGCATCTACTTATTTGATCATTCTACACCCAGGCTATATTATTATGTGATCACTTTACATTATCATTTTAAAACATACTTAAACATGAATATATCCATGCTTATACCATTCACCGTGTAATTTATATGCTATGTACTTAAATTTCTTACAAACACACATTTTTAGGAACTAATATGCTATGTACATGTTGGTTACCTATATTCCATTATTTCATTTAATCATTTCCTTGAGTGTGTTACTTGATTTCTATTATCTTTCATTGTATTTAATATTTTATCATTTTAATATGCTCCATTGATTGTGGCCCCATTCCTTTTCTTATCCATTTGGAAATTTGAATATGTCATTATTTATTTTATGGGCATTTTAATATGTCATTATATTTTTTGTGAACATTTGATTAAGTCAAGTCCATTCAATTGTGAAATAGTTAAACATGCCCCATGTGTGGGTTCTCCTTGGACCATTTACTTCTGTTTTACTTTTGAGATCCATTATGTGTGTGCTTGACCGATTTTTTAGCTTGTAATGTTACTCTCTAGAGATTTCCATGATATATATCATGCATATCAGGACTTAATATGATCACATGTTGTGTGCCTCAATGTTATATCTACCTATACATGTTATTGTTAAATTTTACATGACCCATACACAACTTATATAGTTATATTATTCTTTTGAGGTAAGTTAACTCCTAGATTCTACTTCCCCTCACCTCAAAATGGGGCATATAATTGATGGCATGTCATAGAGTCATGACTTACACATTTTCACTTTTCATATTATAATGGGGGTATGTAAAAAAGTCATGACCTCCACACTTATTTAATACTCAACATCTATAGTTACAGTGGAAGCATGTTATGGAAACATGTTCTCCACATTTACACTAGTTCTAAAATTCTGTAGATTTAGTGGGGGAATGTTTTAGATTAAGGTAAAAATAGGTTTTGAAGGGGCCCCAAAACCCTTTACATCAGATAATATATAAACCTTAACCCAGGAAATGAAATAACTTGGAACCTACAAAATCAAAACCAGATTAACCAATAATCTGAAAATAGCAGACAAGAGCTAGACAAACAATAACTAATAGTTATTATTTTTTTTACAAGACCAAAGTTTCATATCTAGAGGAGGGACCAGAGGCTTAGATTTTTTCCTCTTAATATTAGTCCAACCATCCTCTACCTTAGCTGCCTCAACAACCCATTCCTCAGACGACCAAGAATCATGAAGCCCAGGAGGCGACAAAACCTTAGCCAAAACCTTAGGAGAACCAGCCAACAACTGGCTCCTAGGAGAATCCATCAAAATAGGTGGAAGAACCACCACCTCCTTAGAAATCAGTTCAGGAAGATTGCATAATCCAATCTCCACCGAACCTTCAACAGGAACAGTCTCCAGCTAAGACTCCTGATCCGTCGAAGCAGATAAGATACTCTTTTCATTTTCATTCTCAGAATCAGTCGAAGCTTCCTCAGGTTATTCTGCAATATAGTGATCATGATCAGCTTCAGCCCACCAAGAAGGTGATCTTCTGGGTCTAGATTTCCTTGCAGTGCACCGAGCAGCAACATGCCCCGTCAGGTGACACTTTTTACATCAAAAAGGTAGCCCTTCAAAATCTAACATTTGCATCCAAGATCCCCTAGGGGAATCCAGACAAATCACCTCAAGAAGGCCCTTAGAGACATCCACCTCAACCATAAGGTGAGCACAGGTCGATCTGAAATACCTCTTGGTTTCTGCGTCCATGAATAAAAATTCCCCTATAGCATTTCTGATGGTTTTAAACACCGATTCATGCCATAGATGCAATGGTAGATTAGGGAGCCAAACCCAGACAGGGATCTTGTTGAAACATGTTCTTAAAACATGTTCTCCATAATAGAACCACTTTAAAATTTATCATATTTCATAATTATATGATTCAAATACATATTTTTAGCAAGATTATATACATTGGTACTATTATTATACCCAGATTTCAACTTTAGACTTATATGAAGTGCATATGCCATGTAAAGGGAGCCTAAAATTTTAAAATATAATCATCTTTTTAGATTTCAAATAATATTATGGACTATTATCAAGCCAATATATTATACGAGTTGGTTCACCTTTGGAATGTTCAGTTGATTAAATCACTTAATCTTACCAAATTTATAAGTTATATTTTATTAAATAATCTAACTCCACCATACTTATAATTTTTATTTTATTAAATCATCCACCCTCATGAAATATATAGTGTGATTTAATAAAATCACTCACACTAACTAGATTATGCACATATTTGGGTTACATAATTAAGATGAAACAAACTCAAGGATCGTGTTGAAAATCACATTTACACCAAGATTGGGGACATGTGTCATTTAATATCCATATATACATGAAATTTCATTTTTATAATTTTCCTAATATCATCTTTAATGCTTCATAATGAGGCATCATTTCAAATCAAATTATCAAAAGTAAAAATGGTTGTATTGACACATGAGTATACTCCTAACCTTACTCTTTAGACCTTATAATTTTTAAAATTATTTCAATTTCAGATTTCATAAACTGATTATATACTATAACATGCACTTGGTTATAGGTCATTCACCAACAAAGCACTCAAGCTAGGCTCATGCAAAAGAAATAGTGTTATATACACCTAGGTACACATTTATTTTGTTTAAGCTAATAGTTTCATTACTATATTAAAGGGAGTGGGGGGCGAAATGTAGATACTAAAATATGATTTTTTTATAAAACCTTAATCTTGTACACTTGGAAAATACCTATCACGGTTGTAATTTTTAGTTCTAGACCTTCCCACTACCAAAAATTTCATGTTCTCTATCTCTTTGTGCCAACTTTTTCATCTCTTAGTTTGACCATTATAGTTAAATGGTTAGGCCTTATATATTATGGGAAAATATCTAAACTCAATTATTTTCCTTCATTGTTTGTTTTGGACTTGTACCTATTTTCTATCTTTCTAGGCACTTGTGTCCTAGGTAGACATGTGTTAATGAAAGGGTCCATTTCCATAGAAAGTGTTTAGTGTCCCAAAAGTCATCAAATTTAAAAAATAAATGTATCCAAAAGGTTATAATATGTGATTTAATGTGATGTATTTCCAAAGGGATTGGTACATATAAAATATCAAGCCTTATTCATTCCTCATGCATAAATCATATACAACTCACAAGGAAATATACCAAGAAACTCAATGAACAATTTAAGTGATAAAATCTAGCTTATTTGTTTTTATTTCCATATTATTCATATGATTAGTCTTTATATATGTTTAAAACATTTAAAGATAAACCCACAAGACATATTTTTTAAATTACAAGCTAGGTCATTACATGTATTTGATAATCACACATTGTACCCATATGCGCACACAAGACACCATGTATGGGATAAATAAATAAATATAAGCCCTATTCAGAGTATTAGCTATGTAGGTATCACCCATTAAAAAAGACATCTTTGGGGTTAGCTTAACACCATGATCCCACTAGCCCATTTTTTCCATAATCATTTCAAGGGTGAAGAGCTATGGTTTGATCATTTGACAAGTAGTGATATCCTATGAAAATTATATGAAGACTTTAAAATTAAAAAAAAAACTTATAATTATCTATTTGGTCACATCCAAATCTAGTCAATATTTTATGTAAGACACCTATAATAGAGTTAGACACATGTGTCGATGAAATTATCTAGATATGATAAAAAGATTCCAAGTCCATAAAAGTATATTTTATAGAATTTGATAGGTGTTATAGAATCATCATCTAATTCACTTCCATCATGTTCTTATTTAAACTTGAATGTGCACAATAAATTATCTAAGTATAATTGTTTCCAATTTATTACAATATCTATCAATAGTTGTACTTTACTATTTTTATAAATCTTAGTTATATAAATTTAGAATATTATTTGTTTGATTTTTATATTAATTAGAATTATTATTATACTAGTTAACCACCATTTTTAAGAGAATAATATATTATTTTAACACTAGATACACCTATTTAAAATTTATGGTTAAACACATTGCTACTAATTGTGGTTACCTTTTTTTTATTCACAACCTTTTGAGTTTTGGAACCTTTATTTTCACTATGAAATTTTCCATGACTACTATTATTTTTAACAAATGCCTTATGTTGATCATATTTATTAAATTCCTTGCTTATCAGTGGAATGGTTTTCTTAGGCTTAGATGTCAACCTATTATTTCAATATTCTTACCTTACCTTTTGGTGAGAATTTTCCTTTTCTTCTTTACGATGTATGGATTCTATTGTAGTAGATAGGGTGTGATGTTTTCTAATTTTTAAATGATGTATTAGAACCTCACTCAAGCCTAACTTTAAACTTAGTTACATTGGTTTCCTTTTCATAAATGTAATTTACATAATGTATGAGGTTGATAAACTTGTTCTCATATTCCATAATAATAATATTTACTTGTCTCGATAGTTATAAATCAAATATTTTTCTCATTAAAGTTTACACACACTTAGGTATTTATTCTTTAATTACCTATCAAAATACTTATAAGAATGATTCTTGAATAATAACCATTGAGATCACATAATTGGTTCCACCACAATGCAACATCACCTATCAAATGTCAGACTCCTATATAAGCCTTGATATTAGAGCCCATATTATGCAAGGTGAAATATTGATGTATATTCACCAACCATGCCTCAATAACTTCTATTTATTATCCATAAAAATAGTTAGGAGGTGGAATTTTTCATCTCCTTAATTATGGGATCCACAACATCATTTTATCTTAGGTTTTCACCCCTCTTCTCATTCCCTTATACCTCCTCGTGATCATCCCTTTCTAGAATGTTTTCCAAGTTTATAAAAAGTTAACCATTTACTTCCATATAGACATGTATGGTATGAATCACATCCAAAATTTAATTCATAACAACATTATGATTATCTTGATCATTTTTTACATTACCACGAATAATGTTATTACTGTTAACATTGTTTTTGACATGATCATTTCCAAAATCATTGCCAAATTGACCCTGGTTTTCCAAAACATAATTTTTAAAATTTATATTACTTATATTGGCTCATGTTATTAATATTATGATAACACACAAACATATTAATCCAATTCATTACCATAATTTCATAGAGTATAACTATCCTTTTATACCAAAGTCAAAACCCTAATAATCAACCCACAAAATTTTAGACATTTTAAGGTTATGATTCTCATTTTCCAAAATCAATCAACTTACATTTATTTAAGATTACATAAAATTTAAAAAATTTGCATGTGTGATTTATATTACCCTCTCATGGTAGCTATAGATATGGTTTATGGAGCTTATAAGTTTGAGTGATTATCACCAACCCCTAAAAATTACCACAATAGTTATATACTTTTCCACATAAATAATCACCTTCTTAAAGAGGATTTTCCCCTAGTAATCTATTGAATGAAACATAGTAAAATCATGCATGATACCCAAACTTGTTCAATTCAATTCTTTTATTCAACCCTTGTGCATGTACTTATTTCACATGAAAATATCCCAATAATAGCATTAAGGTTAATTTCCATTAGCAAAGATGAGTAATATTATTCAATGCTAATTTAAGAGTTTTATGGCTTATGTATATTACCTAATTTACTGACATTTTGATAAATTATACCCAATAAGTATTAATTCACATATAATTCCACACTAATTAGTTCTTTATTATCTTAATTAGAGTTTACCTTATAATCATACTAGAATATTCATTTAGTAACCATACTATATAGAATCAAATTACTTTAACATAATCTATATAAAATTACCAAAATACTATATTAATCTTAAAATATATAGTGATAACCATATATCTTTTATAGTCTCTTTGGTGATATAAAATGTTGTAAAAATAACCATCTATCCAATTATGTCATAGACTACCAACTAATGAGTAATAATTAGAACATTATAGACTCACACATTACCAAATTATATTAGGGTTTATCTATTCTTTATGTTTCATAAATAGAAAAGTAATAAACCATTTAACTTTACCATAATCTTTACAATGAAATGTCAACATGTGATTAAAAGTGGTGATGAAAATTACTCTAAACATTATAGTGAATAGTAGATGAAGTAGTAATCACTTCTAGCTCTAAAAGATTAAAATGTTTCTTGATACCCCAAGAATCAACATTCATTATAATTCAAAACCTAAACTCCAATCATATTCACACTTATTACACAATTTCTCTGATAGTACATAACATGATTTTTAGCATGGTTCTTTCTTAACAGGTCATTGACTATTCTTATTTGCTATATTTAACTTAATTACCAAGTTTATTCTAGTCTTATAATGCATTGGGAAGTCAAAGCAACTTACACATTTATCCATATGTGAAAATAATAATTCAAGCACATCATAAATATCAGTGAATAATATCATAGTGTAAGTTTAAGAGGACTTAATCCACATACATATAAATGAATTTAACATTGGCTGAACTACTTTGATATTATTGTTATGATCAAATAATCACCTCTTTCCATTTAGTATATTTAGGAGAGATAAATAATTCCATAATTTCATGGCCATTTTGAGCAACTCCTTGACCAATTATATGAATTTAAATTCTAATTACTTATTAAATTACAAGTTGTTAATATAAATAAATTAACATTATTACTCAAATTCTAAAACAAATAACATTGAATACCTATTATCAACAACTAATTATAATTTCTCCTAATAGGGTATCCTCTATTTCAGTTTGAGATATCTATAATAAATCAAATTAGAATACTTATTCCCATAAAAATTACATATTCCATTTTTATTAAACTACCAATAGTAAATGACATATGTGTATAAGTCCAAATTATACAAAATTCACATAGGTATTCATCCATCTTGACAAATTTACATATTTTTTTTGACAAACTGAACTATGTTTTAAATTCCATTAATAATCAAATAAATAATTCATATAATTAAGTAATCTTATATTTAAATGAAACTATATTGAATCAATCTCAATCCTCATGACTTATATAACTAAAATTAGTTGATTATTCCATGGATATATCTAAAACACCATACTATACATAATACTTTCATTATTGTTATAACATACATTTGATTGAGAATACAAATGGGTAGTTTGAAGTACATTATTGTAGCCTTATCTTCAGAAAGTAGCTTTAACATACTCATTTCATATTAGTAGAGCAATTCATTCGACATTCATTATAGCTTATAAATATTGAATGGAAACAATTCAAATGAGGAAAGGTTTAGGCATAAAATATAACCATATTTATTTTATTTTTTATTCCCAATATGTCCTTTATTCTTTGAAATAACCCTATAGTTAATAAATACAGGGAGTATGCATTTACATTATCAAAGAGTGATAGTAATCTATATCTTTATTCCTACTATATGTAATGATTAATCTAGTCTAAACATCTGGTGAAATAATATTCTTAACATGATTTGAACAATTAATCAATTCAAATTTACATTAGTCACACAATTTCCAAGTTATAACTTAACTAAAAATAAGAGTACCATAAATCTAACAAATCAAGAAACACATATAGTCTATTCTACCATATTTTAGGCACTTGCATCAAAACTAGTTTAAGATAAATTACGACCATAATATCATTTTATTGTCTTCATAAAGTTATACTATAGTTATACATTAGGTTTTTGCCATAATTATTAACCAATGATCTATACTATTAGTAGTAATCTAAACCTCTATTCCATAAAAAGAAAACTAGACTGATAATTGCATATACATTTCTTAGTTCAACTATAAAATAATGTTACTCTCAAAAGTTTTTTAACATAATTAAATATATAGTAAACATTAATAGTGGAAATAAAAAACAACCCGAACATGATCTCACACTTATGAATAGATGAAACATACAAATTGCATTCTCTATGCTACTTAATAGAAGACTATGCTCTGATAGAGAACTAATGATTCATACCAAGACAAGTTGGTAATAAATCCCTATATAAGATCTAAGGATTTCCATTATATCATAATTCATAAACATATATGTAATAGTACAATAAAAAATGATGTATTCATTTCAAAAATGTCAACCCAAGACCAAAAAAAGAAAAATACTTGTAAACATAATGAATCAAATACTAATGGCTTCAATTGTGTTATTTTATTCATTTAATTATATAATAAACTATATAAAACTAATTCATTTTCATATTTACAAGAAAATACCTAAAAAATTAATCTTTAGTTATTACATTAGTTTTCATATTTGATTCAATAAAGGTAACAAGTATAATATATTTATACCGATAGTATATTCATAACTTATATCATGGAGATAACATCAAAGTACTTCTTATCCAAGATATAATTTTCATACACAATAAAATATTTTCTTTAGTTACTCTAATATTCATTAACATTATCAAGTTATTTCATATCTAAAAGAGAAGGATAGAGTATGCAAAAAATAGTTATACATAATATAAACAAAAATAATAATGTGAAAGATGAAGCCATCCATTTGGTGGTAGCTCAACCCACCTCAACAATGAGTTTGGGGTTAGAAGAGATCACCAAGAAAACTTAGAATCATAAAAATAAATTAAAGACAGGGCTTAGGATAGATCCAATCCACCATTACTATGGTTTAACTCAACATCCCAAACACACAACACAACTCTAGAAATAAATATTCATAAAATATAATGTTAAATCAAATAGAATCGTTTTCAAGATAGGATGGTAAATCAAATATAAATATTCTCAATATAGGATTCTAAATCAAATAGAAAAAAAAAATATAAGATGCGAAATCAAATTAAAACATTTATTACATTAACAAAATTCACTACATTTTTATGCCATATAAGGGTGATATTCACAAAAATCAAGCATATCTATTAGGTTATAAATATAGTAACAAGCAAACACAATAATACACATTCCCAAAATATATATTTCCATGGAGAATAAAATGTATGGAAAATATATTAGAGTGATGGGTAAGTTCTTAGAATAATGGATACCCTTCCTAAAACCTACTCATACTTATAGGTTTTTTAGTAAAATAATAGTATAAAGTTATACACGGAGAAAATGGGAAATAAGTAAGTAAAAAATAACTACTAAAAAATGGAGTTGTTATCAACTACCTCACCTTTTACTATTTATTATTTCATACTTTTCCTCCTTTTCCCCATCATAAGAGTCTCTTTTTGCATAGTCATCATAAACCATTTTATCCCCTCTATATCCATGGAAATTAACACAAAATTAATTCAACTCATGTAGTGGGTTTAAAAATAACCCCCACCTTCTCCATGGATATGGCCAAGGTGTAGCTCAAATCGTATTTCTACTCTACATTAATCTAACTACTCACTTCAGAGTCAAAATTATCTCCAAAGAATTTAAAATTATAACCAACACTTTGATTCCCATGTAAAAACCCTAATTAAATGATTCAGTCATTCGACCAAGGTTAAATGTCAACCGACAAAATAATTCAATGTGGTCAAATGACCTCTTCCTCATTAAATTTTTCTAATTCAAAAAGACTTAATCAAACTTAATAATAATTAATTATTTGTAACATAAATCAAACATAGATAGTGTTTCATCATTAGGTCCTTGAGAATTTCATAAGTTAATGACATAATTAAATTTTCTTATTTGTAAAACATGACTTCAAGTTATGATTCTCACTCATAGAAACAACTCAGAGGTATGATTAAGCTTTCGTAGAAACACAAATGTAACCATATGAGTTTATTTTATTTCCTAATTTCTAGTTAGCTTTGAATTTTTAACTTTGAATATCTTCTCAACAATAAATATTTCAACATAGGTAGAACATGCACAATTGGATACATGCCAATGATGGCCTCAAATGAAACATCAATAACACTTATGCACAACAAAGGGTAAACATGATACAAAAAACATAGAAGGATAATGTTAAAAATTATTATATCTTATCCTATTACCTTGTTTTAATTTACATGCATGATGATATTGTGATTGTTTGGTGAAATTTTCTAAGCCTAAACTTAGCTCAGTCACCTAGATGTTGCCTGCAATCAAAAAATTACATTAACAATACTAGATCGAAAAAAAAATAAACCAAATAAAATACTAAACTTAAATTTTTCCAACTATAATATAACTAAAATATGTAAATAAATTCTTCTAAATTAAATATTAACTAAATTAAATATAAAATGTTTCAAGATCTGAAATGTCTCATTTGAAAGTATAATTCTACACATTATTTGTTACATGCCCAGTTGGGATTTGAAAATTATATACTTTACTTTTAAATTTATAAATTTATTTAAAATCACTTACCCATCATTTAATTTACCATAACCTATAAAATAATTTAGTTTTATTTACATATTTATAATCATCCTTATAGTTACTTACCCATCATTGAGCTCTAATGAGAGTTATACCCCACGTCATACATTTAGGATTAGAAATCCTTTCCCATTTACATTTTAGTTTATATTTCCATTTTATAAGTCTATTATTATTATAGATACTTATACAATCATCCAAGTATACATAGGATCTATTATTATGACCTTATTCGATTCCTAGTCTATTTCAAGAAAGAGGATAGTTATTGGTGACACTAGCTCGTGCATACATTTTATTTAACCTGATATGAATCTTATCCAACATCTATTTAGATAATTTTTACATTTTTCCTTTTTATTAATAGTGGTATATTTATCACCATCATATATTTTTAGTCTAACTATATTGACCTGATTGATAAGTATTATGAGTTTTAGTAATTATATCTTCCAACATGATATAATTTCTAGTTTTTTAAAAACTAAATTAATACAATTTCTAGTTTTCCAAAATGAATTGGATAACTTGATCCAATTTTGTCTCTTACCAACTATATTTACTAGCCTGATACATTTTAGTCTTATCATTTTTTACTCTAACTATATTGGCTAGATCTATACCATTTGAGTGTTGATTTCCTTCATTACATGTCACTATTTTTTTATATTCAATATAATCATATCTTTTCTTATATTATTTTATTTTCATCTATAATTATGTTTTAATAGTTGTAAAACACATAGGATTTATCATCATAGATAAAGTGGCCATCAATATTACGTAATTTGTGGTGTAAGGGGTATTTTCCCAACACTCAAGCCATTAGAAAAAAATATGTATGGACTTTAGATTTCATGTTTGTCATGGTATATCAAAAGTTCCTAGGGTTTTCTTTATATCCACTATGATTTTTCAATTATTCTATAGTCAGGCATAGGAATTTACTCTTAGCTTACCTCAAATATGGGATAGTGTGGATATAAGATAGTGTAATCCTTTGTAGTTAGTACCCCTTTGTGAATTATTCACTTTAAGCTTGATATAAATATATATTAAAGCCTACAAATCAAACACACCCAGTTTGATTATACTTTTATGTTTTGTAATTTTCTATTACTAAGACAATTTATCAAATTTTATCATATTTTATAAGCTAGCCTATTACCATCCTATTCCTTTTTAAAATTTCATTGGATAGCCCTATATAGTTATAAGTTTACATCCAACTACATTGATAAACTTGATATAATTTTTTTATGATCATATTATATCAACCAGCCTGATAAAAATTTCTTAATTCTTATTGCATTGGCTAACAATATATAGTCCTTTCTTTTAGCCACTAGTTACACCACCTTTTGAAAAAACTATATTGTCTAGCTTGATACTATTGATGATCAACACTCCCCTATTCTTAGAATTGGGACCATCCTTTCTTCATTTTTCAAAAATGACCAAGATGCTAAGCATATTGAATCATTTGGAATGCATGGAGTATTGATTTAGTAATTTAGTAATTTTTGGTTAATCATTCATTTTGTAATACTTATTGATACTTAAGAATGTTCAAATTATTGTAAGTCTTCTTTAGGTTTTATTTAGCAATGAATTATTGACCATATATGGTTTAATGATGTGCAGATAGGTTTTTACTAAGAAAGTGTGACCTGGATCTCCAATAGACATAAAAACAATAACCTTTAATGAGTTTTATTGAGTTAACATTATGTTGTGTTTAAGGAATTTTCTCACAAAGTTTTTATTTAAACATGTTTAAATTTACCTAAGATGGGTAATGATATCTTCAAGAAGCTAATTTAGTTTCTCACTTGACCTCATAGGATGTCAAATTAAATTTATATTTTATGATGACTCATAAGACATCAAATTTTAGAATTCATCCTAAAAGGATATATGTCTACCTCATTGAGCCTCAGGATGCCTTAGGGATTCATCACATCCCACA
The DNA here is from genome assembly GCA_037957365.1 of Torreya grandis. Classification (NCBI taxonomy): domain Eukaryota; kingdom Viridiplantae; phylum Streptophyta; class Pinopsida; order Cupressales; family Taxaceae; genus Torreya; species Torreya grandis. The sequence continues at coordinate 64,049 of JARHVA010006275.1, forward strand.
CAAGACACCTGGAGAAAATCTAGCAAGTCCATGAGCAACATGGAATCATCTAAAGGGATTATGAGAAGCTAGACATTAAAATTCAAATATCAAAGCTACGTGTTAGGATATTATCCCCTAAGAGCAAGCTGATCCAATTAAAGTTTCCACACATCTTGCAATAATTCATAAGTAGGCAAGATGCCATCACATGTCTCAATGACAAACATTTAAACCTGAGCAATCTTTTGAGGTAATGCATTTCCCCCTTGGGTTCATTTAAGGTTACCACATGTCCAAACTATGTTGCATCCATCCAAATATCATGAGATATTATAAGGTAGACATGTAGTTTCACTCAATCCATTTGATCAAGGTTTGGTGATATATAACTATCCAAGATGCCTTTTGAGAATGACACTTGGTATAAGAACAAATAAAAGACAATAAGAATGATGTGTGTCTCCTTTGGGCCCACATGATGATGCCACATGTCATTCCCTTACTTTTTCTATCTAAATATCCATGAGATCACTCGAGCCATCTGATTAGTGCCAAGTTATTGATAATTGTCTAAAGATCCTTTCAAGGGATAAACCTAAAAAGGAAAGATATGATTGCCCATGAGAGTGATGCATGGAATTCTTATGGCCAATTAGAATTAAAAGGCACCACTTAAGAGTTCACTATGAATTGAGAGTTTCCATGTGGTGAGATAATATGAATCATCATGCAAAGCTACATTTTGAACATCTATAAGGTAATCAAAAGGTGTCATATGCCTAAATTTTGATCCAACTAGGTATCTTAGTCATATTCAAGCCACATAAGTACTTAGCTAGATTTAAGGTGGAAACCACACGTAAAAAGGTGTCAATCTTCAACTTTAAGTCCAAAATTGATGGAAAATCAAATTAAAATTAAAGCTAAACTGCATCCTAATTAAATTAATTGCTAAAAGCAATAGTTCAAATATTGTTTCAAATATATGTAAGGTTATCAAGCTCACCATTAATATGACATAAAATAGGATCACCATCAACATTACATTAATCAGAGAGGTTAATCAAAAGGATACAGAATCAAGGCTATTTTTATTTGAATTTTGAAGTTATATGTATTTTTTTATCTTTGCTATATATACTCTCATAGTTTGACAAAGCTCAAGCCATTATCAAATTACACTCCTAGCCACCATTATCAAAGCTTGAAAATTTTAGAAGGATATAAAAAGGCATTGATTAATACCTAAATTATTGTAAGAGATGGCACAAGTAGGTCCTTATACTCTAAGTAAGAGTAGTTCCCTAGGGAATGGTGACTTTCTATTTCAAAATGGTACTTCAGTCATCTTTAAAGATACTAGATTTATTCTTGAAGCTATAGCATTTGGTAGCATTAATTAAAGTAGCATATATTTCAATGTAGAGGCATCTAGGTCTATTTATGAGACTATAACCATGCCTCATATTATCTAACTAGCCTCTAATATTCTTTCTATTAATGTAGTTAGTCTCCACAAGGTTATAGCTAAGCTAGAGGTTATGCCATGCATTCACCCAGTCTACAATATTTTTGGAAGGTCAAAATGTAAAGATGAGATAATTAAATCAATGTCCCAAGGGACATCAATTTATTTCATAGCAGGACCAAGATTTAAAAATCACTATGACCTTCCCTCACCATAGATAGAATATAACTAGGTCTTCATTGACAACTAGTATGAAGTGCACTCCCCAAAGAAGGTCTTGGCTTCATGGGTGACTCACCTAATAGGAGTTATTTGCATGGATGATCAAGGAAACTTGACCATATAAAAATTAAAACAAGGAGTCAAAATTAGCCTAGCCCTCTTGAATAGAATATTTGGTAATCCACTCATTACCTATGTGGATATAAGGGCTATCATGTTACTACAAATAATCTTATAAGATCAGAAGATTTACCAACTTGGAGAAATTATTAGCAGTAACTTAGTGTATGTGATATAATACACTTACAAGAGTTTTTCCCCTTATTTATGATGAGATACTTATTGGATGCAATCTATATAACTGCTCAACTAGATCAGAATTCATGGTCTCCTGAGCATCCTAAAACCATGCCTTAACTCTTTTCTACAATACATATTCATTAGTTCACACACAATAAAAGAGTGATTTTGAAAGAGTTATACAAAGTGGTTTATATTTATTTAAAAATGTGATATGTAGAGGATTCCCCTTGAATTTAGGTAAACCTTGAGAGACATGGGTAACTACTAGTTATACCCAGACTACATATTCATCAAAATAGGAGTAATGGTAGCCCTCTTAGATTACTAAAGTTTGTGCTAATAAAGATATCTAAAGAAGAAATACCCTATCAAATTCTACATGGACTTTATGGAGTGTTCAATAATAGGAATAAAAGGGACCCCCATAAGGGTCCTCACAAACTAGGGAGGACCAAGATTACCAAGTGGCATGATATTGTTATAGTTTTTAGGCATACAAATTAATATCTATTGCCTAAATATGACTTCAGAGCATGAGATCCCAATAATGTCATAGCCAAACATCTATTAAAATTCAATAAATGTGTAGCAATGGAATACAAGCATCAATAAGAATTCCATGAGTGGATATATAGGGATGCTTTGAATGATGAGGTGGTGCTCAAGAATGATGCAAAGAATAACATTGAATATGAAATGAGACTAGATAGGGAGAATAAAAAGGAGGATATTTCTAAGTCTCAACCACCCCCAACACATGGGAACATGTTTGATGCTAACTATGAGGAGGGAAAAGATGAAGATGATGTTCCTCTTGTTAAGAACATGTCAAATAGATCTCCATGACTTAAAACTTCAAGAATTCAAGACTTACCTCTAATATTTGAGCAAGGAAGATCTAACACTCAACCTAACCCCTTCCAAAGTCCCATAATAATCTATGCATCCACTATGGGAGCTATTCTAGAAAGCTTGGATCAACCTAACCCAATTGCTATTGACATTGAGAAATTGCAATTTGGCATTTATCTCTCTATGGAAGAAGTGTAAGATATAAATTATAGAAACATTAATAAGGTCTACTAGAGGAAATGGGAGCCAAAGACCACTATTTTTATAATTCCCACTAGTACACATTAGGATACCTTTGGAGCATAAGCTCTTAATGTAAGCACCCTCACCACTACATTATTTTTTAGTTACAAGTACATTTTAAACTACTTATACTTCTGCATTTATTCTTCCCACCATTCTTCCCCCATTAAATTTAGTATCATCAACTACAACTACCACTACTCAATCCTCAGTTGATACTAGCCTATCCAATCTAGTGGTTCCTTGGGATTTACTATCCCCTATTTCATTTTTCATACCACTACAAATATTTTATCTTCATGAGGCTCTCAATGCACTATTTCTAGTTAGGTTTTTAGTTCCATTTCTTCCTAGACAACAATAACTAGTGCAATATTTTATATTAGTTCCCTTGTATTTTTAAGGCCATTAAGAACCATTTCAAAAAAAAAATCACCTTTTCAAAGCCACCTTTGCCTACATCCCCATTCAATATTGCTATGGTTGTAAAGGTGAGGGTGCCTCCAAAATTTCATTCATTTATTATAAATATGGTCCATGAAAGATATCTATTTGGCACACTTGGGATTATACACCCAAAAAACATTCCACACATTCCTACTACATCTATAACCTCTACCTCAACTACACCACCTCTAATAAATCCAATTCCTAATATGATTCCAAATTAGGTCACAAATATTATACTAGTAGAAATACAAAAGAGACCTCAAGTAGTCCTCTCTACACCATAAATTGGTATGAGATTTGATGATACTATAGGTACAATGAAAAGAGTGGTGATGATGTATGTTAATCAACCCTAGTCTAGCTTAGTTGTGGCTCATGAAAGTGAATATTCCCTCTTAACTTTAATAAAAAAGAGGAAAGTTGGCCTAGGTGAAGTGGATGAGTATGTGGAAGATGTTGTGTCCATGGTCTAAGCTAATGAAAAATACATAATGGCTTTAAAAAAATGTATGAAATAGGAGATACAGAGATTGAGGGAATCAACATTGCCTATAGTGCTATAAAATACTACAATATAGGTAATTAATGTAGTCATCAGTGTCTTGAATTTATATAAGGTCATGTAGACAAGGAAAGAATATAGTACTCTATAGTATAATATGGTCATTAAATATGACCAAAAAGTTTCACTCTATGATGCCAAGTTAGAACACCTAGCTAGAGATATAAAGAGTAACAAGTTCCCAGACCTTGAGGTATTTCCACTTGAAGATATCATCCTATCATAAACCATAATGATGAATAGAAGGAGAATATTGAAAATTTGGATGTAATAGGTTAATGATGTAACTACATCCTTATAAAAATAGAGTACAAAATTGCCTTCTTGTTAAAGGATGTTATGGTCACTATGGTGAACAACATGATGGTAGCTTCAGGATGACCAAGAATCTAGGGCTCAAATGAAGGTAATTATTATAGATTTATAATTAGACATAGATAATTCCAAGACTACCATTGAAGTGACAAAAATTGTGGATTTTCCCAACCAAAGCATAAAGAGAGTTGAGGCCATTCAAGAATCACCAATACATGTACTTGTGGAGAATGACATGCTTATTTAATAAATGCTTGACTTATTCTAGCCTATGATCCTTGATTTTGGTCAAATTGATCAGGATTACTTACTATGCACTAAATTTTGGAAAAAAGAAGAGGTAGATAAAAAAAGAAGACAAAAACAAGCACCTCAAAAACCTCCTATAGGGCCTTGAGGGATATTCAACTTTGTTTTATAAAATCAAATTTAGAATATTCCATTTTAATATGTGGCATTTTTAGTTATTGCTTTTTAAAAGCTAAAATCCACTTGGTTATATTTGGGCATTATTGTATCATAGAATTTCATCCTTTTGGGAGATTTTTTATGCTATCTCACTCCCAAATACAATATTCAAGCAACCTCAGGCTATGGGTATCCTATAATGAGCTTAAACCTCTAGAGAAAGTTGACATCCTCTTGGTAGATCACCTAAACTAGTACTTCTACTTGTAAAATGGATAGAAATTGGGTATAGGATGACTAATAACACTAAAAGTGTGATACACCAAATTAATTAACACTCACATAATCTTGAAATAAACACTAATGTAGCATAAGACAATCCTTACTCACACACTCTCACAAACTAGCTAATTTGCATAAGTATTTCTTAAACTAAGCTCACTAAGTAATACATGAATCAAAGAGGAGTTATAAACCTCACACCAAGCATCCATTAATGGTGGAAATAGCTCAATTTTAGACCTACAAATTGATTGAAAACACCTAAAAAGAGGGAAAAAATAAGGGAAATAGACATGGAAGAACACTTCTTAATAAGGCCATCATACACAAGCTTACTAAACACAAGTAATAGGAAAGAGATAGGTGAAAAATGATCTTTATTGCTTCAAAAGGTATTTATTACAAACTGTTACAAATTTTTACCTTGTCAAATGAAAATATATTACAAAAAAGGGGGAGAAATGGGAGATATAGGAGAAAAGGGGAAGAGAGAGATAAGAATCAAGAAAATAAAATTCATAAATGAGACATAATAAAATTACATGGAATCTCAACCACCTTTGGATCAATTATAACTAATCCTTCCTAAAAAAAATAACCCTCAATAGTCCAAATAGCTTCAAGCCTTCTCATTGACTTAGAAACAAACTAAAAGACAAAACCTTTTGAGGATGATGATGTAATGATCCACTCAAAAGGGAAAAGTCTCTAAAGACTTTGAAAACTCATTGAATTCTCCACTTGTCTTCCTGACCTCTAAACTTCTCTCCTTTAGACTTCTATGCCCCCCTCCACTTGTTATTCTAAAAGATTCTAGGTAAAAGTTTGTTGAGTTAGAATTTGGTGCTTAACTAACCATGAAGGTTATCTTTTGGTGTTTGATTTTTGATGTTTTATTATATTTTCAACTTGAATTTTCTCCTCTAACCTATAATAAACTCCATGAAAATTTCAACTCTCATAGACCCCATTGATGGAGGTCTCAATCTTGAGTCTTCTTTAACTAATTACCTTGAAACTTGCTCCCAAGACTATTTGACACCTTGAATACCACTTTTGGAGTTGTATAAGACTTCTAAACATCTATGGAATGCACATGAGGAAGAAAATGAAGATTTGGACAATCTTCAAGACCTACAACAATGGTGGAAATCACCATTAAACCTGTAACATTTCACAAAATGTTAAAAAATTGAGTTTTTGACCCTTTAGCTTATAAATTCACCATAAAAACCCTTTTTAAGAGATCCAAGTTCCATATAAAGATTATTTATGTTCCATTAGACCTTTTTCATGGCTTTATACCATTTCTCTCTTTGAAGACCTATAAAAATAGGCATTTTTGAGCCATTTTGGGCCTCTTGGGCATCTAATCATGCCAGATTATTTTGAAAAATAGGTTTTTAAAGATATAGATGGAGTCTTATACACATTTCAAGTGGTTTCCAAGTCATTATAGGCTACTTGATAGACCTATGAGTTTAAAAACACAAAATTGGTCAAAAATTTCCTTTAGCAGCTCAAACAAGCTCACCTTCAAGATGATTTTTCATGAAATGAAGAATCCCATTCCACCACTTCTTTCCATGGATCTCTATTTCATACACTCCTCCAAGATCCCAAAAAATATTGGGCTCCCATGCAAAAGGTATGAAAATTAAAAGTATTATGTACATGCTTACGGTCATAGAGATTATTCATAAAACTTAGGCCTTAACTAACCTTAATCCATAATTAATTTAAATTACATAGGGGTTCTCAAAACATACTAGAATTACTTGGCCCAACTCCTCATGGTATGAAAGATACAAACATTTGAAGAATGGCTAAAATTTGGTGTCTTATGCCTTAAAAACTCAAATTCCTCTAAAATACCAATATTACCTTTCCACTAATCCCCTTTTCTTGAAATAGTATTTGTGTCACTTTAAACATCTAAAAACACCTTTTCAAATGATAAAAAACCAACTTTGTTCTTTATGCCTTTGACCTTGCCTATGGGGTTTTGAGCTTGCCTAAGGGGTTTTCATGATGTTTGGAGTGTTACCAATTTTAAAATGTTTTTAATGGGCTTAAAAAAATTCTCCAATTCTTTTAAAATACTTACCTAATCTTGGAACCCTCAACCATACCTTAAAACTCCAAAAAGTGTGTTTGTACCAATGGTGACCATTATGAGACATGGAGGGGAATATGTATAAATATAGGGACATTACACTTATCACATGACCTTAAGTATATTATTTATAGGTATATTATTTAATTAGGACCAATAATAAAAAATTTAAAGTCTTTTTTATGCATACTTTATCATGTAGACCCTTTTGACCAAAATTTACCTTGAGCTGCCTACATGCTTCCTTCATGCCTAAACATGTCTTTATTAAAAACATTGATTGAAACACATAAATGTGATAAATTATATATTAAAAAATAGGTTTAAAACATAATATTATACAATTTTAATACCTCTCTAAGTCCTAAACTCCTTAGCACCTACAACCTACAAAACTTCAACTCGCCTCTAATGGCTGCCTTCTTGACTACAATAGGTATGTGTAAGAACAATGAGTAATTTAAATATTTTTATGTAATTTATTATGGTATTTTATGATTTTTTGTGTCATTTAAACCATTTTTTACCAATTTTAATGCTTTGAATTGACTTTTAGAAGCCCCAAAATGGCTAATTCCTCCAAGGCAAGCTCCAATGTTGATCGTGATTAGACATAGGGTTGATTGTAATAAAATAGTGAATAGTTACGTTTTAAAAAAAATAAAAAAGATTTTTAATAGTTATATTATGTCATAATTATAATTTTAACCTAATTTTGTGATTATATCATGCATATTTTGTCCTATAGGCCCATTTTTCCAAAAGCTAGTGACATGTGCCTGCTTGGTCGAATTTCACAACTGAGTCTTCCTCATTTTTTCCTTGGTTTTTTCCTTACCATCATTATTTAATTTTAAATTATAATTAAAATTATAATTTCATGATTTCATTTATCAAACTTCACCCTCATGCAACTCACGTATGACTTAAGCTCCCTCAAGAAACTCATTGATGCCTATGTGATCAGTGATGTAGGTGATGTTTATGAAGTGCATGACTATATATTAAATTGTTTGAATCAATATATAATAAATATATACCCCATCCCATATCCAAATGTTTTAATTTAACCTTTTTACCATGAAACTCCACCATGGAACACCTTCCTTGAAAAATCTTTTGCCCTTCTGAAGATAGGCTTGGTCTCATTGACCATCTCTAAATTTGAACATAGTCCTCATATATGTGAAAAAAATACCCTAATTATTATCATTTTTCCCTTTAGTGTTTGGCCCTTTAGATTAATTTATTATCATTTTTCATCTTCACACTTCCATTTTATTATGTGACTCTTTCAAAATGATGATATAACTCCGCCATATTGAACCATTATGTTTTCAATAACGTACATGCTAGTTTGAAGAAAATACAACACTCCTAGGTGATTATTGGTTTATAAGATACTAGTATAAGTTAAATTTGTATTATTATGATTGTATTTATCTGAAAACAATATTATTATCATTATATTCACTCATATTAAGGTGACCTTCAACATGGTTTCAAATAACTTTACCAAAATAAGTCCACCTTCACTTCACAGATGTAGATTGGTATTTCAAAATATATTTTCTCAATGTAGTACTTCATTAGGTTTTGAAACCATGTATAAAAATTTATTAATAATAATAATAATTATCTTATTATATCATCTTCATGCATTGGATATGCATTTCCTCTACATAATCACTACTTACTCTTGCACTTGTTAGCTTGAAGGACCTTAAATGTGTTTAAAAAGGTTGTAGGCTACTTTATCTAGGGTTGTAGGTGTGTTTTTCAGTTAAATTACTATATATTATCTTTTAAGATATCCCCTATAATTATTTGACCCTAATTAAGTCCTCCTTTCACCATCATGAAGCTTCTCAAGGTGAACCACTGTCTTATCTTGCATAACCAACCTCTCTCTAACTACTTGACTATTCTAATGCCTATAGGTCCTTGTATAGATAAGGATCAATGATTGATCATGATTTGGGAGAAAGTATAAAAAACTCAAGAGTATTTAAATTTCTAAAATATCTCTCCAAATTAAAACACCTAGCTTGAAGGTTGTAACCTTAAAAACCTCTCCAATTTCAATTATCTCCCTTCTTATTGTAGGGTGTTTTTAAACTAGTTGTAGTTTATTACTAAGGGTGAAATTTGACTAAGCATAATTTAATTTAAGGATATATATTTATATAGTCCTTAAAAACCCATTCATGAGACCCTTAATCATGAAAATTAACTATTAAGAGACCAAGGGTTATGTCAAAACTTCACATCCTTTATGTTTAACTATAACATGGCTTAAAGAGTCATATCTCCAACTATAGGTGTGATTTTCATTATGTTAAAAGTGAGTTTATTTTGTAATTAAATTATATTTGATACAAAAACTCATTTATATTAAACGAGAGTTCCATATACCTCAATTCAAAACATCATGAAGGCAAAACTCTCATACTCCATGTACTTGCCTATGTTTCTTACTTATTTGTCCTTATATAGACTAAAACAAGGTGTGAATGTACTTAGAGGTATGATTGTGATATTAATTAGTTTTAGGTCATTGATAAATATCTTTATAGGTCTCTATTATATAAAAAACCAATTAATTCATTGGTTTTTCATGAATACCTCACTCCTTCAGGCATTTATCTCACTTGTACTCATGCCACAATGCATGCCCTTGATAGAGGTTTCTTGACACTTTTCTACTCCAAGGGGTCACTTTATTATATAAATGTATTTAATACCTTAAACATTATTATAAAGTTTAATTACAATACTAAATAAATTTAAAAACCCTTCAAAACACTATCTCACACCATTCACCATTCCTAGTATATTGACTTGTCTACGCTCATACTAGCCCTTTTTTGGTCAAATCCTTTTTATATAGACAAATAGAAGTTCACCTTGAGAATAAAAAATACATTTAAACCACCATATATTATTTTCCTTTTTTACATGTAGTTTCAAAATCTAAATCCAATTGTATGATACCTTTCTATCTCCTTTTGGTCTTCATTAGGCCTAAATAGGTCTTATTCTGCCCCTATTTCCACACAATACTCTTTCATAGCTCATACATGTATGAAATAGAACCAAAAATAGAGAAATGTTTTCACATATATTAAGATATATCATATGACAAATTTTTTCTTATTTATAATAGTTGGAACTCTACTTATAGGGTTTTTTGTCTTGAAACCCTAGATAGTCACCCTTCATAGGCCAAGAACATGATAAATTCATTTTCATGAGTTATAAAGAGTTTTAAAGGAAAAAAAATCCACCATAATGTTTTTTAAAGAATAATAAACCTTATAAAATATATGAGACACCCCATTCCTCCTTGTCAAGGCTTCCAACCATCAAAACATAGAGTGTCTAGGTCATATTTAGGACTATGTTTGATAGGGTTTAGGCATCAATGGATTCCAAGAATATTATAAGTGTTTTTTAAATCTCAAAAAATAATAATTTGACATATAACCATCATTATAACCTATTAAAATCAATTTAATTATTCTTTTAGGTAATAATGTATCTCTTTACTACTTGACTGTGCAGGCTCTATACATGTGACCATGTATTGTATTATATGAGAATTCTATTTCCCCTATTTATATTATAAGTTAATTTCATGGATGGTCATTATATACATGGGTATCCCTTTAAAACATATCTATGACTTTAATCCTTTTTTCAACTTCTCATTTCTCACTTTCACCTTAACTAGCCTAGTTTGTAGGTTGACTTTATTTTCTTGGTTCCTGCTTAAAAAGTGACCCCTATAGGTGACCACTACATAATTGTAAATTGAGAAAAATGTATAAGAAATTATTTGAGCCTTTTATTTTTTTGAAAATTTATTTATACTTGTTCTTATCATATACATTCTATGATATACTCCAAGTCACTTATTTTGGCTCATTATCCTAATATAGTCAGCTACAATTACCTATCCTAGAGTACAATGGAGGTCATACAAGTGAATATTAGCCTTCAATTTTATGCCACATATGCTTGGATTAATATATTATCTTGAAACTAAATCAAATATAATTTTTTTATATATGCAAGCCTAGTTTCATCAAGGTACACTCCATGAGTTTATGAGTCAGCTACAGTCAGGCTGTAGGTGACTTTTCTGAGCAAAGACACACCTATAGGTGTTGATGGAGGATAAATAATTTTAATCCAATCCATTTTGATTCTATATAAAACATAAATGCCATTATAACTTGATTATAACCACTTGTCATGGTGATATGCCTCTATATTACAAGTTGAGGGTGTAAGCCATTTGAGAATTCAAATCCTGTAGTAAGTACTGAAAAGTTGTAGTAAATAATTATGTAACTTGGGAGCATCCATTACACCACATATTAGATCAAACACACACTATTTATTTTCAATATAATATTATTATATAATGGATACAATGTGTATGTATTTTATTCCATCAAGATTCATTGTTACATTATTGTATGACATCACCAAAACCACATAGGGCTTTATTTTGGATCATTTAGGGAAACAACTCCTTGAACTTAGACTTATTCTCTTGAGGTTACTCTTCAAGTATTCATTATTAATAATTACTTTAAAAATTGTTTTAAAGTTATCCATAACCTCCTCAACATGATGTAAGTTTCAAATAATGTTAAACTCTTTCATACAACACCTTTGAGTCCCTATGTAAGGCCACCTATAGGTAGACATCTCTATATGTAGGATAATGAGTGTGATCGATAAGGGAATTGTGCATATGAAATTAATTTTTACCTGGTTATCAAAAAATTTATAACTCCATAAACTTTATTAATGTCTATTATCATTCCTGTATGTTTACATGACCATGTTTAGGTCTTTGTGTGGGCAACTGTAAGTGTTCATTTGTAGGTTGTAGGGAAATAGGTAGAAACATGAAATGGGGGCATGGTTTGTGAGTATTACAACTAGTTTTATACCATATAAATATTATAAATTAATATTCAAAACCTTTGAGTATTTTAAAAAAGTTTCAACATCTCCATGGATGTTCACAAAACCTTCATACACCTCATTAGTCTGACTATGGTGAACATGTGTAGAGAGCTAACTGTGTTGACATTTTTCTCACTATAATTGCATTGATGTTATCTTCTTGAGACTAATATTTGGTATAATTTGTGATTTCCATGACTTAATATATGTGAAAAAATCATATCCCATTTAGTATGAAACTACTACATGAAAGGAAAACCTCTGTAGTTGATAAACTTGTCTGCAACTCCATTAGAGCTCCAACTAGAACCTTGAATATTTGGCCTATCAAGTCTTTGATGAAATAATAATTATTTATGAGAAATATAAATTTATTAATTTAATGTGTCATATTTATTATGATTTACATTATCCCTCTAACCTAATTTTTGCTCTAAAATTGATCAAATAGGTCATTCATAAAGACAAGAAGGAAAATAGGTTTTATGCCATAAGTACCTTCCTAGGAGGAATGATCTGATGAAATTTTTTGGAATAGGTCATATTTTACTTTTAAAAAACTCCCCTAAAAAAATATCATTTAATTCTTAAGAGAAGAAACAAGGGAAAATCTAGACCCTGTTTGGATGAGTAGGCGATCTAGACACTTATGAATTGTTTGTGATTGTTGATAAAGATGGGGAGATAAAATAGAAAAAAAATGACACAAAGTTGAAGGATATTAGGGTCCCTATAACTAAAAAAAATATTATATCCAAACTCTCTCTCTCTCTCTCTCTCTCTCTCTGTCTCTCTCTCTCTCTCTCTCTCTCTCTCTCTCTCTCTCTCTCTCTCTCTCTCTCTCTCTCTCTCTCTCTCTCTCTCTCTCTCTCTCTCTCCCCCCCCCCCATTAACATGAAGAACCAGAAGCTTGAATATGAAATAAAAATTTGGGAATGATTTTTTATGATTTATATGATATTTCCTTCATTCTAGAAACCTTATTAAATTCATAGACCTCCATTAATGGTATAAAACATGTCTCATGCCTAGTTTGTAGCCAATAATTTTTCCTTACCTCTACTAGTTATTACACTAGAATATGATTTTATAGGCCTATTAAAGGATATTAGAGACACCATTGATGCATAAATATTATATTTGAGCCCTTTAATTAAGCAAAATCATCAAAAACCTATTTTGGCAAAGCTCCAAAAGGCTCCAAAATGCATCCTTTTGTTCCCAAACTCCTTTATTCCACTCTAGATGAATTAAAATGGATTTTAACATGTATAAATAGGTAAAACACGACATAAGGATGTTGGAATAATTAAAAACCAATTTGAATTCCTCAAAAAGTTACTTTTTAACTTGAAATTTCTATTTTGAGGACCCTTAAATCATCTAATGCACTTTTGGGGGTATTTTGGGAATAATAGTTTCTTTAGGACCTCATTTTTGACTCATCAGAATATTAGAGATTTTTTTCAAACATAATTCATGCCCTTTAATGCTCAAACTCCATGGAAACCTACTAGATCCCTCATTTATAGTTCTAGACCTATTTCTAAGCATTTTCTTCAAAATCTCCAAATTTATCTTAAAACTTGCTTAAAGTATTTAAAAAGCCTGTAAGTGACATGTGGTAGGATCATGTGGTTTTTATCCTCCTTCCACCATTGGATCAACCACTTAATAATAACTCTTATTTGATTATCACACCACACTAGGACCTCTTAATATATTACACTGCATCATCAAGTTAGGACTAGAAAAAGACTAGTCATGGGGGTAGAAGGTTATTGAATGGTCCAAGAGAGTGGCCTAATCCATCTAGGTATAAGTTTCATATGTAGGAAAATTTTGGCCAAAATTTTTTGTGACCTCCTAGGATTTCATGCCTACTATGTAATATAATAGTTACCTTGTCTTCTCTATTGGGCATATAGAGTCACAAGACTTTATTTCCTAATTGGTATGAAAATGGTACAAGGTTTTCCATTTATAAAAAAACCTACTCTTGAAGCAAAAATGACAATAATAAATAAAAATAACACTATTCCTAATGCACTTAGGGAATGGAAACACACAACTAAAAAGGATGTACACAAGGCACTTAGAGAAAAACATGAAAAACTACACAAAATGTACAATATATACAATGGGTAAAAACTCTTCTAATAGTATGGATTTAGATGAATCCCATTGATTAGGATGGGTAATATCTCACCATATATATGGGCAAGATAAAAATCATTATGTTTTTTTCATCCATGGATCAAGTAAGGGCCACTTCATAAGCTATCAAACTTGGTATGGTTTGCTCACTTGGGATTATTTGAATCCCACTTGAGCACTAGATCCTCCTCTTTGAAGTCTATTTCTATGTATCTATTGTCAAATTATTTATTTACTTGATCTTGATGTGACTCTAGTGTATTTATTGCAAGGTCTCTCATTTCTTTAAGCTTCATGAGCTTTTCCATCGACATGCTCATAGGTTCACTCTTCATCAACTAAAGCTAATGGGCTAGTTCCAAGGTAGGTAACTCAAGAGAGATGGGAAACTTGTATTCTCTCCCATATATAAGGATAAATGGTGAGTTTCCAATGGAAACGTTGGGATTCACTCTATCATCTCATAAGGTTGTCATTAGCTTTATGTGCCACACTCTTTGATTCTCTTTCATAGTCCTCTTGATGATCCTTATAAATTTTTTACTTGTTGACTCTAAAATTCCATTGTATTAGGGGTAGTAATTGGAGGATGTACTAAGGTATATTACCAGATAAATTTCTTATTCATTTATCCTCATGTTAACAAATTCTAAGGCATTATCTAAAATTATTATTATTAGTACACTAAACCTTGTTACTATGCTATCATATAAATCCAACAATACTATTTCATTATATTATCTTAGAACAATTACTTCCACCACCAAGTTAATTAATTAGTCACAATAATTACCCATTTGTGTCCTCTACTATAAGGTGTATTTATCATCCCTATGAATTCCAAATCCCACTGCATGAAGGGCTACTCTACCTGAATTGGGTTGAGAAGAAGGGCTACCAATCTTTGCTTAGTTGTCAAGAGAGCACACTTTTGACACTTTATCACCCATGACTATGAATCCCTAAAGAGGATAGGCTAATAATAACCATAACTCATCACTTTTTCTATTGTATTCTTTAGAACAAAATGGCCTCTTATCGGCCCATCATGGAGTTACTCCAAGAGCTAGTCACTTGGTCATCATCTATCTATATTAGAAGCACTCCATTGAGGGTTTTTATGAATAAAACCCCATAAACCAATATATAAGGTATGGAATAAAGTCTAAAATATCTTATCTTTTACCTATCCATACCTTAAGGTCACTCACTTGTTATCAAAAAATGTGTCATATCCTAGAACTAGCTAGTGTGCAGTGGAGTTGCATCTATTTGTGAGTTGTCTTGTGTCACTAATATAACCTCTTTATCTTCATGAAGGTCATCAACCATGTTTTGACATAAGTACATTCCTCTCACTATCTTAGTGACCTTGATCTCTACATCATACTCCATGACCCTTGTAATCCAACCTACCCTCTTCTCATTCTAGTCTTTGTTAAGAAGGAAGTCTCTCATTCTAGGATGAGATACCATAAGATAGATTTTGCTATTAGAGAACATTGGTATAATTTTTTTTAAGGATTATTAATACTACAAGGACTTTATTCTATAAAAAAGTATACCTTACTTCATACCCTTCAAGCCCTTTACTTAAAAATGTAATTTGTTGCTCAAGTCCTTCACCATTTTTTTGCATCAACATAGTTGATATATTGTCAATGTTGGAAAAGGCATACAAAATGTAATCCATTGAGAAATCAAGATTCATAAATGTAGGTACTTGGGAAATGGCTTGCTTGATAGTCTTGAATCCTACTTTACCTTATCCTAACCAAGTGAACACTTGATTATTATTTGACATAGAAGTAATGGGTTTCAATAATATTGCAAAACTAGGTATAAACCTCCTCATAAAGTTTACCTTCCCAAGGAAACTCTGAAGTCCCTTCTTATTCTTGGGTAAGGATAATGCCAAGATGACACTTATTTATTAGGATCAATAGCTAGTCCTTATTTTGAGATAATATTTCCTAAGAGTTCTCCCTCATAGACAACAAACACACACTTATTGGGATTAAATTATATCTTATAGTCTCTGCATCTTTAAAATATTAGTCTTAGGTGGTATAAGTATTCACTAACTTTCTAGGAGAAAACTATTATGTCATCCAATTAGACAAGCACCATCTGATTTAGAAATATTTATAAATCCATGTCCATGTCTCTTTGTAAAGTATCCCCAACATTTGATAGGCAAAAAGGCATATTATGATAAGCGTATGTGCCCCACTTTGTGGTGAATGTAGTCTTGTATTGGTGTTCTTCACTTAATATCACTAGTTATACCTTGAGTACCATATAAAAGAGAAGCATTCTAAACCAACACCCATTTAAAGGTGTTTTTCCTCGGATGGTAAGAGGTAATGATCTTTTAAAGAGACCATGTTCAAGTCTTTGTAGTCAACACATAACTAGATCTCATCATTCTTCTTTCTCATAGGCACTAGGATAGCTACCCATGAGGAGTACTTGATGGGAAAATTGATATTGAAATAGATCAATTTATTCAACTCTTTCCTCATTAGTTATTCAATTTTTTGGTTGATAGGCCTTTTCTTCTAAGTCACAGGCTTGGAATTGGCCTCCAACTCTATGGTGTGTTGGGATAGATTGGGAGTAAAGCCTCTTAGATAACTATATTCTCAAGAAAATATGTCTAAATATTCTTTAAAAATTTAAATGAAAGCATACCTTTATCCTCATTGATCACTATTTCAAGCTTGAGGAGCTTAGCTTTGAATATGAAGACTATTTCATAGTTATCTTCATCAGTAGATATTTCTACCTTTTTTTTCCTCATATGATCTCCTTGATGGAAAATACCTTCAGGGTAACCATCCCTTTAGGAATTTTTTAATATATTAGTTAAACAATTTGATACTCATACTACTATTGAATTTTATCTTGGTTCATTGAGGAAAACTATGCCTCTTAATACAAGAAATAAACAACTTTATTTTCACTATCAAAGACCTACCAATAAGCCTCATTATTTATAGATGATGGTCTTACTACCACTTTGACATGTGACTATACTCTGGACTTCTTCAACTCATTTGGGATGTCAAAATGAGCCCCTATAGCTGCTAACCTATTAGCATGCTGATTTTGCTCCCTTCGCATTGTGTAGATGTTGAAGGCTTCAAAGTATTCAAGTGTTCCACACACTCTATGTTTGAACATTTTCATTAAGGGGTTATTTATGTTGTTTTAGCCTCTAACCTGATGAACTATCAACTCACTATCTTTGTATACTTGTAACTACTTGATTCCCCTATTACTATCCCATTGAAGACCATAGATAAATCCCTCATACTCATCTACATTGCAAGATCAACTAAATTAGAACCTATAAGATGAAAAGTACTTGTCATTAGAGGGATATATTAGCATTACACATACACCTACCCCATGTTTTCTCCTTGAGCCATCAAAGAACAATTTACACAAACCATTAGCATATTCTTGTGTCCTAATGAGTGATGGCATGAACTCATCTTCTTCATGTAGGCAATAGAATCCCATGTAACTTTTTTCAACAAATTTTAAAGGTTAAAGTAATTGATTATCACTCCATAACTCATCCAATAACATATCAAGTATCCCCTCAGGGTGAATGTCTAGTTCTTGACCAACAAGATGGTCATCTTCATCTAGAATGACAATTTATGTTTGGGCTACTTGGGCCATAAGGTTTAATGTGAAATTGGGCAATAATATTAGCTTTGATAAACACCTTGGTAACATACCTTGTCTTGAAATCCATGTAAGACTAATTTACTTCTAGGTAACCCCCAATTTTATTTATGAACTCTCTAGATAAACATAGATCAAAGTGAGGAGGAACCTCTAGAACCACTACATCCTGAGCCATTAAAAAAATAGGACAAGCATATAGGATCAAGTTTAAATCTATGATAATACCATCTAGTTTGGTATAAGATCTATCAAGATGCAAAACTCTCTTATATTAGGGTTCATACTTCAAACCAAGCTGATTAAATATTGACTTTGTCATCACTAAAGTGTTTTCTCTACTGTCTACCATGAAATTGTGTACTAAAGAGTTTACAATCATCACAAAAATGTAGAATGGAGGAGGTTTGACCACCTTATTTGATTTTGATTCATTACACCCTTCAATTACATTGGTGAGAACCACATTTTCTTTACTTGGTGTCTTCTTAGAAACATTTATCTTTGTCAAACCTTCTTGAAGGATATCCACTTGAATAGGTGTAAAAATCATGTCCCACATTAGAACACTCACATTGGAATTATTCATTTGTTCAACAATATTTATGGGTAAACCACCAACCTTTGCTCATGCTTTGGGAACCACAACCATGTTTTGAACCTATGAATTTTGGGGGATAAAGGTGCATCTTTGATTCTAATTTTTTTGATTTATTGGAACCTTTGGTGTAGAATTAGGTTCATTTGTATTTGATAGTAATGGAGTAAGAGTTGAAGGTTCTTTGATTGCTTCTTGATTACCATCCATATTCCTTATTTTTAACCTTGTATTAACTAGCCTATTGATTGAATGTATATGACTCTTCTTGCTCATAGTTAACCATTGTAGCACCCAAATAATTTGGTCCTTCATTTATCCCTTGGCCTTATTGATTCTCATAGAGTTTTGTCATCATAGGTACTTCTATGTTCTGAGCCATAAGAGCTTGATTGAATCCATGGATAGCACCTTGTTGCCATTAATAACTGAAAGCCTAATTGAACTCAATATTTGGGATAATGGATTGACCAAATGAATAACTTCAAGGAATAATACCCTCACCTTCTTGGTAAATGTTGTTCAAAATAGGAACCAAAGTATTATAGGTACATAGTTAGGTTGCTCTTGTCCTTCGAAATTTCCCTTGAAAGGTGGCCTATTTGCTTGATAAGACTATTAAGGATGATATGAAGATTGATTGGGTATATTAAACTAATATTTCTACATAATCACATTCACCAATTCATTTCTCAAGGATTGAAACATGCTCTTAAGTTCTTGGAAGTTCTTATGTTCTTGGGAGTCATTAGATTGACTAGTTGAAGTCTTTTCTGGCTTTGGTGTAGGTAAGGCATAACGTGTTGGCATATGTGGAATGGTATAAAGGGGAGGAATAATAATAAAAGGTGGTTCAATCTCAAGAAATAAAGGTATTAGTGGACTAGGTATAATCTTGATAGCTTATACTAGATAATTCTCTACTCTGATTGCCACCTCATAAGAACCCGACAGTGTGTTTCCTCCCATAGACTAAATCATTAATAAAATATCAATTTTGAGAGATTTAAAATAGTAAAGGAAAACATAGTTAGGAGTAGGCCTGATAGAGATTAGAATATTGTCTCCTATCTTTTGATAAATGTTATTGAAATCCTACATAACCTCATGATGAGCCCTCTTGATTGTAATTAACTATTCTGAAAGTGACAAGTGGTCACTCTTATCTTCAAACCTTTTACACAAAGAATCTCTTAATTGATCCCATTATGTGATGGAGTTATAAGTAAGGTTTATATACTAATATAGGGCCTTTACCTTGAATGAGATTTATAATAACCTAACAACCCTATTTTCTTCATTGATGTCATGAATATTGCAAAAGTTGGCTATATCTCTGAGGTGCTCAGAAGGGGTTGTAGATTAGTCTCTTATGAATTAAGGAATACTTTTAAGGGTCACCACTAGGATAGGGTAATATTTATTGAGGTCTAAAGGACTCTGACCATTGAAATCCATATAATCCAAAGCTCTAGGGGCATCCATGGTAGTGAAAAGACCCAACAAAGATCTTCTTGTAGAGGTAAACTTGGAAACTAGTTTAAGAAGAAATTTTCCTATGTAGGGATGAGTGTTAGAAAATCTTAACCTTCTTGATGAGTTTAAAGTTAATTTAACAAATTCAAAAGGAATACCTCTAGAAGTTGATCTTGTAGTTAGCTTTGGCATGAAAGATAGGTACTGCTCTACCATTAGAATATTGAGTGCTCTTTAGAGTCACCAAATATTGAAAGATGAAAGCTATAACTCCTAAAAAATGATCAAACTAGTATAAAACTTGACCAATCTTCTTTGAAAGTGGTCCCATTAGGCATGATATAAACTATTGTAACCTATAATTGCACCTTTGTGGGATATTTTTTTAGGCTCTCTCACTCCCAACTATAATATTAGAGAAACCTCAAGCTGTGGGTATCCTATAATGAGGTTGAACCTCTGGAGAAGGCCAATTTCCTCTTGGTAGATCACCTAAACTAATACTTATGCTTGGAAAAGGGATAGAAATGGGGTATAGGATGACTAATAACACTAAAAGGGTGATACACCAAATTATTTGACACTCACATAAGCTTGAAATAAACACTAATTTAGCATAAGATAATCCTTTCTCACACAATCTCAAAAACTAGCTAATTTTCATAAGTATTTATTAAACTAGGCTCACTAAGCAATTTATGAAGTAAAGAGGAGTTATAAAAATCATACCATGTGTTTATTAATGGTGAAAAGAGCTCAATTTCAGACCTAAAACTAGCTTGAAAACACCTAAAAAGAGGCAAGAAAGAAGGACAATAGACATAGAAGAACACTTCATCACAAAGCCATCATAAAATGTTTGCTAAACATAAGTTAGAGACAAGAGATAGGTGAAAAATGATATTTATTTATTTAAAAGGTATTTATTACAAATTTTGATAGGGTTTTATCTTGTAAAATGATAATATCTTAAAAAATAGGGAAAAATGGGAGATATAAGAGAAAAGGGGAAGAGAGAGAGAGAGAAGAAGCAAGAAAATAGAATTCAATAAATTAGACACAACCACATTAAATGGAGTCTCAACCATATTTGTATTAATTATAACTAATAATTTCTCAATAAAATAACCCTCATTAGTCCAAATAGCCTTCAAGTCTTCTCATTGGCTTAGAAACACACTAGAAGACAAAACTTTTTGAGGATTATGATGTCATGATCCACTCAAAATGGAAACATATACAAATACTTTTAAAACTCATTGAATGCTCCACTATTCTTCCCAACCTCCAAAATTCTCTCCTTTGGAATTCTACACCCCCTCCACTTAGTCTTCTAGAAGATGCTAGGCAAAAGTTAGTTGACTTAGTATTTGGTGCTTAACTAACCATGGAAGTTATCTTTTGGAGTTGATTTTTGATGTTTTATTCTATTTTAAACTTGAATTTTATCCTCCAAATTGTAATAAACTCCATGAAACCTACAACTCTCATTGACCCCATTGATGGAGGTCTCAAACTTGAGTCACCTTCAACTAGTTGCCCTGAAACCTGCTCCCATGACCATTTGGCACCATGAAGACTAGTTCTAGACCTGTGTAATACTTCCAAACATCCATGGCATGCACATAAGGAATAAAATGAAGATTTGAACAATCTTTAAGACCTAGAATAATGGTGTAAATCACTATTAAACCTACAACATTTCATAAAATGTTAAAAAACTAGGTTTTTAACCCTTTAGCTTAGCAAGGCACCATATAAAACCTTGTGAAGAGTTCAAAGTTCCATATAAATATTATGCATATCCCATTATACCTTTTCCATGTATTTATACCATTTCTCTCTATGAAGACCTACCAAAATAGGCATTTTTGAGCCATTTTAGGTATCCTTGGCACCCAAACATGCCATATTCTTATATAAAATAGGGTTTTAAATATATGGAGGTAGTATTTTACAAATTTAATGTTATTTAAAATTAATATTATGCCATTTTATATACCTATGAGTTCAAAAATACAAAACTAGTCAAAAAGTTCCTTTAGCAGCTTAAATAATCTCACCTTCAATATTATTTTTAATGAAATTAAGACTAAAATTAAACCACTTATTCTCATGGATATATATTATATATACTCCTTAAATAACCTTACAAATATTGTGATCCCATGTGGAAGGTATGAAAAGATACACATGTAAAAATAATTGCCTATAGGGTTTGCAAGAATTTTGGACATGCTTCCACTCTTAATTATTCTTCATAAAAATAAATACCTTAAAAAAAATCAATACATAATTAATTTAAATTAAATATGGGTAATAAAAACATATTATAATCACTTGGCCCAAATCCTCATGGTATGAAAGATAGAATCATCTAAAGAATGCTTAAAATTGGGTGTCTTAGGCCTAAAAAACTCAAATTCCTCCAAAATACCAATATAAAATTTACACTGATCTTATTTTATTTAAATAATATTAATTGAACCTTAAAATTCTCATAACACCTTTTTAAATGATAAAAAACCAACATTCCTCTTTATGTCTTTGAGACTGCCTGTGGGATTTTAAGCTTGCTTGAGGGGTTTGCATGAAATATTGGAATGTGAAAAATATTTAAAGGTGTTTAATTGGATTAAAAAAATATTCAAATTATTTTAAAATACTTAAATAATCTTTTAACCCTCAACCAAATCTTATAACTCCGAAAAATGTGCTTACACCAATGATAACCATTATGAGACATGGAGGGGATTGTGTATAAACAATAGGAACTTACACTTATCACATGAAATTATATAGATTATATATAGGTAAATTAGGTAATTATTACCAATCCTACCAATTTTTAACTATTTTTTATGTGTACTTTGTCCTATAGACCCTTTTTACCAAAATTTACCTTGAGCTGCCTACATGCTTCCTTCATGTCTAAACTTGTCTTTCTTCAAACCTTTACTTGAAAAACCTGAATGTGATAAATTATATAGGAAAATATAGGTTTATAACATTATATTATACTATTTTAATACCTCTCCAAATCCTAAACTCCTTATTATCACCTAGAAATGACAAAACTTCAACTGGCCTCTAATGGTTGTCTTCTTGACTGCAAGAGGTTTGTGTAAGACCAATGAGTACTTTCACTCTTTTTATGGAATTAAATATGGAATTTTATGATTTATTTTGTCATGGATACAATTTTTACCAAATTTTATTCTTTGAATTGACCTATAGATGCCCCAAAAAGCCCAATTACTCCAAGACAGGCTCCAATGTTGATTGTGATTAGACATGGGGTTGACTGTACTAAAATAGTGAGTAGTTCACATTATAAAAAAAACAAAAAAATATTTTTAATACTTATATTAGGTCATTATTATCCTCTCTATAAAATTTTTTG
This sequence comes from Torreya grandis, assembly GCA_037957365.1. Classification (NCBI taxonomy): domain Eukaryota; kingdom Viridiplantae; phylum Streptophyta; class Pinopsida; order Cupressales; family Taxaceae; genus Torreya; species Torreya grandis. Next base: position 87,568 of record JARHVA010006275.1, read on the forward strand.
ATTAGAGGATGCATATTTTGCCTATAGGCCCATTTTTCCAGAAGCTAGTGACATGTGCCTACTTGGTCAAATTTCACAACTAACTCTTCCTCCATTTTACCTTGGTTTGTGCATTATAATGATGAGGTTAATTTAAAATTATCATGAAACTTATCCTTTAATTATTTCACTCTTAACTTCTCAACCTTCACCCTCTTTTAACTCATGTATGATGTAAGCTCCCTCAAGAAACTCATTGATGCTTGTGTGCTCAGTGATGTAGGTGATGGTTATGAAGTGCATGACTGTAGATTGCATTGTTTGAATCCCTATATCATCAATATGGACCCCATACCATCTCCACATGTTATCATTAAACATTCATATGATGAGACTCCATAATGGAGCACCTTGCTTTAATAATCTTTCACCCTTTTAAAGATAGGCTTGCTCTCATTGACCATCTCCAAATTTGAACACAGTCCTCCTATAAGTGAAAACCAATCCCCTCATTGGTTTCTTGCTCTCATTTACCATCTCCAAATTTGAACACAGTCCTCCTATAAGTGAAAACCAATCCCCTCATTGGTTTTAAATATAATAATTATGTCCACCTTGGTTACATGGTTATACATCCACTCTATCTATACCCTCCTTCCTTAATTATGACTCAACGTCATTTGGTACCATTGTTTGAGCCCTCTAAGAGGATCGGTGTAGGGTTAAATTGAGATGGAAACACTATAGTTTATCTTTTAAGGTCTTCAAAATCATTATTAGACATCATTAAGGTCTAATTCTCACCTTATATGATTTAAACCATCATTAAATTCCTCAATATTAACCACTATCTTACTTCAAAGTGCATACTAGCTTGGAAGATGGATTGTGCTCCATGATGGTTATAGGGTTTATGAGGTGGTTTTGAATAAGTGTTTGGCCCTTGAGATTCATTTATTTTCATGTTTAATATTTTCACTTCCATTTTATTATGTGACTCTTTCACAACCATGAGATGACTCCACCATAGTGAACGACTATGTTTTCAATAATTTACATGCTAGCTTGAAGAAAATACTACACTCTTATGTGACTTCATTTATAAAAGACTACTGTAAGTTACCTTATGTATGAGTATGATTTTATTTATTTGAAAATAATATTCTTATCATCATATTTACTCATATGAATGTGACCTTCAACATGGTTTCAAATAACTTTACCAAAATAAGTCCACCTTCACTTCATGGTGGTTACTTGGTGTTTCAAAAGGTCTTTGCTCATTATAGTACTTCCTTAGGGTTTAAAACCATGTAAAAACCTTAATTATTAATCATAATAATTTATTATTATATCATCTTCATGCATTGTATATGAATCCCATCTACACAGTCAATGCTTACTCTTGCAATTGTTAGCTTGAAGGACCTTAACTATGCTTATGAAGGCTATAGGCTACTTTATCTAGGGTTGTAGGTGTGTTTTTTAGTTAAAAGACTATATATTATATTTGAATATCTCCCCTAATATTATTTAACCCTAATTAATTCCTCCTTTCACTATCATCAAACTTCTCAAGGTGAACCACTATCTTATCTTGCATCGCCAACCTCTCTTCAACTACTTGACTATGTTAATGCCTATAGGTCCTTGTATGGAAAAAGAGATATTATTGATAATGATTTAGGAGTAATTAGTAAAACATCAATATTATTTAATGTAAAAATATCTCTCCAAATTTGAACATGTAGCTTTAAGGTTGAAACCTTAAAAATCTCTCCAACTTCAATTACCTCCCCTCTTGTTATAGGTTAATTTTAAACTAGTTGTAGCTGATTACTCAGGGTGACATTTGACTAAGCACAATGTTATTGAATGATATATATTTATATATATCTTAAAAAAACCTTCATTTGACCATTAATTATTACAAGTAACTCTTAAGAGACCAAGGGTTATGTCAAAACTTCACAACCTTTATGCTTGACTATATCATGGCTTAAAGAGTCCTATCTCTAGTTGTAAGTGTGATTTGCATTATGTTCAAAGTGAGTTTTATTTTTAATTGAATTTAATTTGATACAAAACCTAATATATATTACCCTATGGTTCCATCTTCCTCAACTCAAAACACCATGAAGGCAGAACTCTCATACTCCATGTACTTGACTATGTTTATTACTTATTTGTCCTTATACAAATTGAGACAAGGTGTGAAGGTACTTGGAGGTATGACTATCCTCTTACTTAGTTTAAGGTAATTTTTTAAAATCATTATATGTCTCCATTATATATAAAACCAATTCCTTCATTGGTTTTCTATGAATACCTCACTCCTTTATGCATCCATCTCACTTGTACTCCTATCACAATGCGAGCCCTTGATAGAGGTTTCTTGAGCCTTTTCTACTCCAAGGGATCACTTTCTTAACTGAATGTCTTTAAGACCTTAAAAATTATTTTTAAGTTTAATTTTACTACCAAATCAATGTACAAATCCTTTAAAACACTAGATCACACCATGCACCATTCCTAGTATCTTGACTTGTCTAGGCTCCTACTGGTTCTTTTTTCGTCAAATCCTTTTTGTATAGATAAATAGAAGTTAAAATTGAGAAAAAAACTACATTTCAACCAACCTCTATTATTTTCTTTCTTTCCATGAAATTTCAAAATCCAACTCCAACTGCATGACACCTTTCTAGCTCCTTTTGTTCTTCATTGGGCCTAAATAGGTCTTGTTCTACCCCTGTTTCCACATAGTCCTCTTTCATAGCTCATACATAAAAAAAATTTAATCCCAAACAAAAAAATATTTTCACATACATCAATATATATAATATTACCAATTTATTGTTATTTTCAATTGTTGAAACTCTACTTATATGGTTTTGTCTTGAAACCCTAGATAGTCACCCTATATAGGCCAAGATTCATTTTCAGGAGTTATAAAGATTTTTAAAGGACTAAAAGCCACCATCAGGTCTATTTCAGCCTCATACACATTATCCAATAATTTATACACCCCATTTATCCTTATCAAGGCTTCCAACCATCAAAACATAGAGTTTTTAGGTCACATTTATGACTATGTTTGATAGAGTTTGTGCATTAGTGAGTTCCAAGACTCTTATAAGGGTTTTTTAAAACTACCACCATCATCCTTTAACCTATATAAATAATTATAACAAATTAAAATCAATGTAATTATCTTTTTAGTTAATAATGTTTCTATTTACTACTTGAATGTGTAGGCTCTATACATGTGACTATGTATTACATTGTATGAGAAATCTCTTTCCCCTATTTCTATGATAAGATAATGTAATGGATGTTCATTATAATTATGGGGATACCTTTATAACACATTTATCATGTTAATCCTTTTTCCAACTTCTCATGGGTCACTTTCACCTCAACTGGCCTAGTCTATAGGTTGACCATGTTTTCTTACTTCCTACTTCGAAAGTGACTCCTATAGGTGCCCACTACATAGTTAGACCTTGAAAACAATTTATAATACCTTATTGGAGCCTTTTTATTTAATTTTAAAATTCATTTGGACTTTTTCTTATCATGTGCATGCTAAGATATACTCCAAGTCACTTGTTTTGGCTCACTATCCTAACATAGTTAACTATAGTTGCCTATCCTAGAGTAAAATAGAGGTACTACAAGTGAATAATGGACTTTAAGTCTATGCCACATATTATTGGATTCATATGCGATATTTAAACCAACTCAAATATAAATTTTTTTATGCAAGCCTAGTGTCATCAAGGTTCACTCCATGAGTTTATGAGTCACCTACAATAAGGCTATAGGTAACATTTTTTAGCAAGAACACACCTATAGGTGTTAATGGAGGATAAATCATCAAAATTCAACTCATTTTAATGATATTTGAAACACAAATATCCTTCTCACTTTCTTAGAACCAATTTTCATGGTGATATGCCTTTATATTTCAAATTGAGGGTGTAAGCCATTTGAGAGTTCAAATCCTATAGTAAGGACTAAAAAGTTGCATTAAGCAATTATGTAACTTGGGAGACTTCATTACACTACCTATTAGATTAAACACACCCTCTTTATTTAAAATATAATATTAATATATAAATGATATAGGGTGGATGTATTTGATTCTATCAAGACTCCTTACTACATTATTTCATGACATCACCAAAACCATGTAGGGCTCTTTTTTGGAGTATTTAGGGAAACAAGTCCTTGAACTCAAAATTTTTCTTTTGACGTGGCTCCTCAAGTATGTCTGATTTATAATGACTTTAAAAATGTTTTTAAAGGTATAGATAATCTCCTAAACATAATGGAAGTTTCAAATCATGTTAAACTCTTCCATACAACAACTTTAATTATCTGTGTAAGGCTACATGTAGGCAAACATCTCTATATGCAAGACAATGAGTGTAATTAATAAAAGTAGTTTATATATGATATGAATTTATACATAGTTATAAATAAATTTATAAATCCACACACTTCATGAATGTATATTCTCATTATTGTACACTTCCAAGACCACCTCCAGGTCTTTATGGGGCCACTTGTAGATGTGCATTTTTAGGGTAGTAGGTAGAAACATGAAACATGGGCATGGTGTATGATTATTAAAACTAGTATTATAACCTCTCAAGATTCTAAATGAGTATTCACAACCTTTAATTACTTGAATTATTTTTAAAAATATCCATGGATTTTCACAAAAACATTCATACACCTCATTAGCCTAACTATGAGTAAACATATATAGAGAACTGATTGTGTTGGCCTTTTCCTCACTATAATTCCATTAAAATTAGATTATTTAGAATGATATTTTGGGTGAGAGTTGATTACCATGGAATATTATAGGTTAATACATCATATCCTCTTTAGTTTGAAACCACTACAGGAAATGAAAACCTTTATAGTTGATAAACTTACCTGCAACTCCATTGAAGCTCAACTAGAAACTTGACTGTTTGGTTTATCAAGGATTTGATGAAATACCAAGGATTTATGAGCTAGATCAATTGAGTAAGTTAGTGTTTCATAAGGATGATGAGGTAAATTATCCCTCTAACTTAGGTTTTTCTTAAAAATTGATCAAATAGGCCATTCATAAGGACAAAAAGAAAAATAGGTTTTATGCCATAAGTACCTTCATGGGAGGAATTATATGATGAAAATAATTGTAATATGTCATATTTTACCTTGAAAAAACTCTCATAAAAAAATTATTTCTCATTTAATTATAAATCAAATAAATAAGGGAAAACCTAAACATTGGTTAGATGAGTAGGCCATCTAGACACCCCTAAACTATTAGTGATTGCTCATAAATATGGTGGAGATGAAATATACCACCAATTAAAAAAATTTTAAGGCCACATTTTACCTATAACTAACCAAAATATTATGTCCTAATTATTTCTCTTGACCATATTGAATGAAAACCTGAGGCTTTCCTAGAGCTGTCCAAAACTGCCCAAAATGGGGTTTCCTTCGCATGAAGAACTAGAAGCCTACATATGCAATAAAATATTTTGGAAATATTTTTAATTCTTTAAATTACATATAATTCCTTATTTAAACCTTATAAAATTCCTTGACCTCTATTAATGGTAAAAAAACCTATTTCATGCATAGTTTGCAATCAATAAATTTTCCTTTACTAGTTCTTATGTTGGAACATAAATTTAGAGGCCTATAAAAGGATATTAGGTATACCATGCATGAATTAATATGATATTTTATCCCATGAATTAATCAAAATATTCAAAAAATTGTTCTTCCAAATCTCTAAAAGGCTCCAAAATGTGTCTTTTTGATCTCAAACTCCTTTCCTCCACTCTAAATGACTTTACATGGACTTGAACATGTATAAATAGGTAAAACATGAAATAAATAGGTATGAGGAATTCAAAACCAATTTAAATTCCTTAAAATTTTTCTTTTTATTTGAAATTTCTATTTTGAGGACCCTTAAGTCTTCTAATGCACTTTTGGCAATCTTTTGGGCATAATAGTTTCTTTAGGCCTCATTTTTGACTCTTTATAATCTCTAGGACTTTTTGAAAAGTTCCCTCATGCCCATAATGATTTAAAACCATGGAAACATTTTAGATCTCTCAATTGTAATTCTAGGCCTTTTCTTCATAATCTCCAAATTCATCTTAAAACTTGCCTTAAAGTGTTTCAAAAGCTTGCAAGTTACATGAGATAAGATCATGAGGTTTGTCTCCTCCTTCCAGCATTGGATCACCCAATTGAAAATAACTCTACTTATCTTCTCACATCACACCAGGACCTCTCAAGATACTACACTACATCATCAAGTTAGGACAAGAAAAAACTAGTCATGGGGGTAGAAGGTTACTGAGTGGTCCAAGAGAGTGGCCTAATCAATCTAGGAAAAAGTTTCATATGTACACCAATTTTGGATAATAGTCATATTTTAATGGGCCCAATTGAACTTTCATAGGCATTTTGAGCTCTATATATAGGGGTTTCCCCCTTCATTATAAAAATAGGAACAATTGTTAAAGAATTAATGTAAAAGAGCTAAGAATTCATGAGAATGTTGAAGTGATCTATTGTGTGTTATATAGTTTATGATTATCATGATTTTTTAGAATTAATGGTTTATTTTTTTCTAAATAATCTATCAATAATATAAATATATTTATTTTATGGTTTGAGTTTAAATCTAGGCTAACAAATCTATTGGTTTATGTGCTCTATTTCATCTTATTTGTAATTGAATATGCTTATGCAGTTTGATTGTGAATAAATAATTTTTGTGAAAAATATGATTTTAGATATATGCATCTCCTTTCCTTTGAAGTATCAATTGAATTAATTTGTATTTGAGTATTACACTAGGGTTAGTGAATGCTAGTTTTACATATTAATGTCATAAAGGTTTAAAGCATTAACACCTCTAACCCTCTGAAGCAAACTTTATTTTTTACCTTGCCTTGATTACTTTTAGATATACCCCATGAGTCACTTTATTCTATCTCATTATATAAATAGTCATGGTTTTTTTTTAACTAGGAAATAATTGGAAAAATTTAGAACAATTTCACAAATATTAGGAAGAAATAAAGTGTCACTGTGTATAACCTACTATCCCTATAGCAGGGTCTGCTTGTAGACTTAAAAGTGGTGGATTTATCTCTACTATTTTTCTATTTTTAGTATTAGTTTTGTAAACAACTCAAACCTTGAGTCTTCAAAGACTTAAAATTGAGTTTATTACTTCCCCCCCATTCCCTAGTGACACATGGAACACATTAAGTGCATCAACAGGAAGGGAAAAGATAACACTAGAAAAAGGGCCCCTATGTAATTAATTTCATGCATATTGGTGAAATTATGGTGTACTTATTTAAATATATGCATAATTATTTCAAATTACACAAATATTTTTAAATAACACTAAAGATCTACATTATTTGTATGAATCTTTGCTTTCTTTGAAGGATTCCATCAAAGATAGTGTTCATTCATGTGAAATTTGATAAATAATCTGGATAGTTATGGGAATTTATCTAGAACCTTAAAGATAGGTGAAATACCCCATTCTTTAGGCATATTAAAGGTTATTTTGATTATCTTTGAAAAGGTTGGTATAAGTTAGATATATAATTTGGATATTTGTGAGAATTTATACAAAGGCCAATCATTGAGATCTCACTTTTACTTAATCTAGACATTTAAGATCATAATTTCTCTAATTAGCTTTGGATTGAGTAAGACTTTGTATAGATTGGTGATAAAAAATGTTTTTAAATGCTCATATGCTCTCAAATTGTTAAATTAGGCATATAAATGCTTTGGAATGCTGGTCTAACACTAACCTTTGTAGGCTAATGTGCAAAATTAACAATATTTGTGTAGGTATTGAAAAATCTAAGGTTTCAAGGCTTGTATCCTCAAATATCTAGGTGAAGTTATTAGATCTGGTTTGTAAAAGGATTTTTATTTAAGAATTTGACTAATATTTGTAATATTTGACACTTGTGAGGCTACCTTTGAAGTTATTCTACTCTCTAGTTATTAATACCTATTCTACATCCTTGGGTTACCTAAGATTAGAACTGTTAGGTTGTGGAGCTAAAAGCTTCACTGATGCAAACAGGGAAGAAGGGTGTTGAGTGTCATAGTCACTGGCATCGGTTAGGCCAACTATCATCGGTTAGGGGTAGACAAGAAGGCAATCGACATTGGTAATATTCGGCCGATGTCGGTCATCTCCAGGCAGACAGGGACCAACATCGATCACCTATGCAGTTTTGAAACTATCGGTTGCGTGAACAGTTTGTTAACAAACTAAGCGTTTGCATGTTAAGAGCCAATTATAGACTTGAAGCTGTAGATCTAATTATTGTAATTAGATGTCTAATTATTGTTTGCATGAGATATATATAATAGACTCATGGGTTGTATTGTAATTTGTGCTAGAGAGTAAGAGAGAAAATATTAGCTCCTTCTGTGTGTGAAGAGAGCAAGGTGTGTTCCTCCTAGTGCCACAGTGCCAAGTACGGGTGCTGGTTTGGAGAATCAAAAGGATTCTTCATGTATGTAGGATCTTGGTCAGCAGGTGTGTAAGGCCACATTTGGAGATCTACATGGTAAGTAAGATCATTGATCTACAGGTGTATGTGTGTGTGAGGTTTAAGGTTTACAAGTGTATAGAACCAATTTAATCTATAGGTGGCAGTAGAATCAAGGTGATAGCAACACAACTGGGAGTAAGATCAGGCAGGATCTACTTGGAGTATAGTGTGTACTCAGTTGGAGAGTAAAGAGGAAGGCAAGGTAGTTCCTTCCATAAGTAAGATCATTTGAGTTGCAAGTTATTGCAAGTTTATGGGAGATCTACTTGGAGTGTGTGGGGCACTTGTGGAGTGCATGGAGCACTTGTATACTGGTAGTAGTGGATACTAGCTGGTTGGAGGTGAACACCAACTCTGTGTTTGAGTTGTGTGTTGGGACCATAAGAGAGTGAGCTTTGAGGAGAGAATTACTATACACCTGAGGTGTGGGAAGCCTCTGAGAGGTGTGAAGAAGAAGTGGCATCTTCTTTATTATATTCTTTTCTGGATGAGTATTAATACAAGATTGTGTATTGTCTCTCATATTCTATGTTGTTTCTGAATTCTAGTTACTTATTGCTTTTGGATAATTCCACATATTAGGTTGCTTGTATATGGTAATCAATGGTGCTTCCTTGGGTTCCTAACAGTTGGTATCAGAGCTAATGTTACATGGAGCAGGTTTTGTGTTTAGTTACAGGTCACTCTCAGGGGTTTTTGATTGAGTGGGAGTATAGCAATGGTAGAAGAAAGTACACTAAGAATGGAGGAACTGAATAACATGAATGGTAAATTATGGTGTTATGGAAAGAAAGAGTAGGAAAAGAAAGATTGTTGGTTGGTAGTAGATCAGCATGAAAGAACTGAAGAAGTAGATGTTGTAGGTGTTGTTGCACAGGATACTCTAGGATGTTTCTTGGATAAAGTTGAATCTTGGTTAATAGATTCTATTGCCTCTTTCCATGAAGTCCCAAGTAGAGGGGTTGGTGAGCCTTGTCATAGTATTGGCAAAGGGGAAGTATTGCTGAAATTGCAGGCGGCCAACACATGGGTGTTGAAGAAGGTCATGCAGGTCCCAGTCTTGAAGATGCGGCTAATTGCTTCAGGAAAGTTGGGTGATGAGAGATGCACAAGAACTCTCATAGCAGATGCACTTGAATTATCATGTGGTAAGAAAGCAGGTACTCTTTATCTACTTGCTTGTATTACTAATTCCACTTCTATTGCATAGATGTGGCTTTGTAGGCTTGGTCACATAAGTGAGAATGGAATGGATGTTCTTAATTCAAAAGGGAAGAGTTCAGCTTTAGAGAGCATAGACCGAGATTTCTGTGAGCAATGGGATGCTACAAGAAAGGATTATGTTTATTGCAGGAAAAGGAAGACTGATGTATTTGATAAACTTAAGAACTAGAAAGCCTTGGTGTTCTTGGAGGAGATGACAGATAGAGATTAGCGAATGGGGTTGGATACTTCTAAGTAGGGCAATTTGGACATGGGTATGATTCAAAGTAAGCTCACGGGTAAAAAGTCATCACTCACAGGCATACATAGGTACTGGTGTCAGTCAAGGGTAACTGACATCGAACAGACAAGTGCTGATGTCGGTCATGTGTAGACCAAGAAGTTGGTGGTGTTGGGTAGGTGGAGACCGACATCAGCAGGATAACTGGCATCAGCGACCTAGATAGTCGCATGGACCTGACGTCGGTCGGATGTAGACTGTGTGGTGATCGAGGTCGGTCACTGAGACAAATTTTGGGCAAATAACAAGCTGTCAAAGAGTCTCAAACACCCATGGGGAGGACTGAAAGTCCAAGTAAGCCTCAAATTCATTGTTCCTCTTCTTTATACTCATTTCTCACTATAGAGTAGGAAGGATCTAGGAAATAGTGGGAGCATGGCATGAACAGGTTGCAGAACCAAATAGGAGATTTGGTAGGGTTGCCAGTCGGTATGAAAGCATTGAGATGAATGGATACCTTAGTTAAAGAATAGAGAGAATGGACACAGGAGATGAAAGGCTAGGTCATATGGTCTTGAGGAAGCTGCAAGACAGTGGTACAGGTTTTGACAGGTGGATGATAAAGCAGGGCTTTAGTCAATGTCAGTGTAACCATTATGTTTGTCTTACCAGGTAGATGATGATAGCTACATTATCTTGTTACTGTATGTGGATGGTATGCTAGCTAGTAGATTTGTACATATAGGGTTTTGCTAAGCTAAGGGTAAGGTTAGTTCAGTGGCATGTCATGAGGAATTTGGAGCAGCAAAATTCTTTGGTATGAGAGACATGGAAGATCACAGGTTGATTTTGTCTCTAGTGGGAGCTGATGTGAATCAGGTGTTGGTGAAGTTCAATACACAAGATACAGAACCAGAGCACACCAAGGGCTAGACAGTTTAGTGTCCAAAAGCACATGAGGTTTGGTATAGACCTAAGTTTGCCCAAGTAGTGGGTGTTGTCAAAGAGTTAGGAGATAATTCAGGGAAGTGGGTTCTTAGGTATTTGAGAGGGACCAACAGTAGGTATACATGCTATGTAGGGTTAGGACTTCACTACATGGGTTTGTAGGTTCAGATGTGGCAAGTTACTCGGATGACAGGAGGTGCACCATAGGTTTTGTGGTGGTTGGTATTTAAGGTTGAACTTGAAGAGGGATATAAGCCAAGAAATAGATTAGACGAGGTACATGTACAAGTACAGTGTAGCTATTTACCTCCAAGTGGGAGATTGTTAGGTTGTGGAGCTAAAAGCTTCACTAATGCAAATAGGGAAAGAGGGTGCTGAGTGTCACATTCATCGACATTGGTCAGGCCAACCAACGTCAGTCAGGGGTAGACAAGAAGGCAACCAACATCGACAGTATTCGATTGATGTCGGTCATCTCCAGGCAGACAGGGACTAATGTCAGTCACCTGTGTGGTTCTAGAACTATTAGTTGCATGAATATTTTGTTAATGAACTGAGTGTTTGCATGTTAAGAGCCAATTATATACTTGAACTTGTGGATTTAATTATTGTAATTAGATGTCTAATTATTATTTGCATGAGATCTATATAATAGACTCATGGGTTGTATTGTAATTTGTGCCAGAGAGTAAGAGAGAAAATATTAACTCCTTCTATGTGTGAAGAGAGCAAGGTGTGTTCCTCCTAGTGCCACAGTGCCAAGTATGGGTGCTGGTTTGGAGAATCAGAAGGATTCTTCATGTATGTAGGATCTTGGTCAGTGGGTGTCCAAGGCCATGTTTGGAGATTTGCATGGTAAGTAGGATCATTGATCTGTAGGTGTATGTGTGTGTGAGGTCTAAGGTTTGTAGGTGTGTAGAACTAGGTTGACCTACAAGTGGCAGCAAAATCAAGGTGACAACAATGCAATAGGGAGCAGGATCAGGCAAGATCTACTTGGAGTACAGTGTGTACTCAATGGGAGAGCAAAGAGGAAGGCAAGGTAGTTCCTTCCATAAGTAAGATCATTTGAGTTGCAGGTTGTTGCAAGTTCATGGGAGATCTACTTGGAGTGTGTGGAGCACTTGTGGAGTGTGTGGAGCACTTGTGTACTAGAAGTAGTGGATATTGACTAGTTGGAGGTGAACACCAACTCTGTGTTTGAGTTGTGTGTTGGGACCATAAGAGAGAGAGAGAGCTTTGAGGAAAGAATTACTGTACACTTGAGGTGTGGGAAGCCTTTGAGAGGTGTTAAGAAGAAGTGGCATCTTCTTTATTGTATTCTTTTCTGGATGAGTATTAATACAAGATTGTGTATTGTCTCTCATATTCTGTGTTGTTTCTAAATTCTAGTTACTTATTGCTTCTAGTTAATTCTGCATATTAAGTTGCTTGTATATGGTAATCAATGGTGCTTCCTTGGGTTCTTAACAAGAACTATATCTAAATTAAAATCTAAGGTCCCTTTAACATCCTTAAAAATTCATAATAAGGTGAGAGTAGACAAAGGTAAGCATAGAAAGTCTAGGACCCAACCAAATTCCTCATCTAACCAAAATTTTCCACCCCTCTTTCCAATCATGGCATGGTTATCTAGCTCATCCACCAATGTCCCTAGAGCTATGCACAATCTACCAAGGAACCTAAAAAAATATCTACCTCTCTTCACCCCCAATGGTAGAGTAACCCCTAAAGAGAATATAAAGTCATTTAAATCATATTTGAGGATTCTTAATGTAGTTCATGAAGATGTGGCTTGTCACTATTTTCCATTTACATTTTGAGATGTGGCTTATGATTGGTTCCTCAACTTTTTAGAAGATCCCATCGTAGGATGGGATCAATTTAATGATACTTTTATCACCTAATATGTTATAGTAGTACACCTTAGAGTTGTGTATTAACAGTTCACCACCCTCAAAAGGGACATAAAGGAACTAGTTATAACATTCAATGCAAAGTTCCAAAAAATATATATCCTAATATCCCCACCCTATAAGCCAGTAGACAATTTGGATTTAGAAATATATCAAAATTCCTTAGACTCAATGATAATTACCTTCATAAGAAGATCCTTGAATATTGAAATGTTGCCTTTGGCATATGATAAATCCATCTATATTGATGAGAAAATTCACTAACATGGGCATCTCACCTTTGATATACCAAACAATGACCTAATGATGCCTACTCTAAATGTCATACCCAACATGAATCAAAATCTACCTACATTAAACCATGTGTCAGTAATCAACCAATTGCCATTAAGCCACACTAAACCCAACCAATAGCTAGGATTATTCAACCAAGTGAATGCTAGAGCACATCCCTAGAATAGTATTAGTTAAGCACTAGTTCCCATAAATAACACCAACATTCAAAATGTGACCCAAAATAAAAACACAAAGCCTCCAAATGGAGAATTAGGTTAGATATAAAGAACCATTTAGAAACTTGGTAATGATGTCTTAGATCCTAAGAAACAAATGTGAAATAATGATGAGAGTTTTAATATAAATTATAACTTCCATAGATATAACAAAGCATTTAAAAGGTCTAATAATAATAACAAACCCCCCTTAAACACATTTCTTGAGATCAACATTTGTGAGTTAACCTTTCCCAATTAGTGTCAAATGCATAATACCACCAAATGTGGAGAACCAGATTGTATTTAATTTTGTTATGCATTCGAAGCCATTCAAAGCCAAATGGAGTGGTTTGAGATGAATCCCATTGATTAAATTAATGATAAAGTCTCTAAAAATACCAATGATACTTATAGAGCTCTAAGAGTAGTCTTCATTATTGAGACCTATTATTTTCCTAGTCAAGATGAAATGAGCCTAAAGATAATGTTGAGGAAGTGCATGCTTTCCAACAATACCAAAGGAGAAACTATGCTTTGAGAAGTAAAGGTCAAAACCCACCCTTGAAAACTTCCACCCTATATAATAAAATAGATACACATCCTGATGGTAAGACAAACAATAATATTCCACCACCTAGAGTCAGCCAATAGCAATAGCTCCCTACACAACATCAAAATTTGGATATAACATAGTGGAAGATATGAAAAATATCAAGGCAAACATAACATTGTATGAACTCACTCAAATCACTAAACAACATGATTTGCTATTGAAATCATTAAATGAAAAGCTTAGCTCCAGAAAAGATAATCCAAATAATGCAAACACGGTAATGTATAAGAGTAAACATGAATTTCCACCATTTTTATTAACTATAAGGACTTTTGGTAAGAATATTCATAATTTATTGTTAAATTTTAGTGCTTTAGCTAACATTATGCATTTAAGAATCTATAAAAAATTAGGATTAAACCTAGTCAAATTAGAGAAGGTAGCGGTGCAGTTGGACAAATCAAGAGTGAAAGTGGTGGGTGAATTGTTAAATATTCACATGCAACTCACTCATAAACCTCAAATCCAATACTTCATAGACATTCAAGTCATTAACATATCTAAGGCTTATGAATTGTTATTGATTCACTATTGGACTAAATTTATGAATGGATATATGTCTAATGATTATTCCCACATGTGGTTACCTTGGCATGGGATTCTCAATCAAATCAAGATTGACGAAGGACCTAAAATGAAATACATTATCACTAAATATACCACCAAGAAATAAAAGGTAAATTACAAATACTTTGACTTAAATGTTTACACTTTAAAAACCACTAATGTTGTTACAGATGATGAGATGAAATAAGAAAGAAAAGGTTTTTAGACATTGCACTTTGATGGTGCATTAGCTAATCAAGGTTTTGGTGTTGGAATTATTCTAACAAATCTTAAAGTAAAATAGTATCTATATTCTTATAGATTACAGTTTATTTGTACTAATAGTTTTGTAAAGTATGAAGCTCTTATTTTAGGACTTAAATTTTCAATAAAACATAAGGTAAAAGAATTTTTAGTCTATGGTGATTCAAAATTAGTTTTTAATCAGGTTAGGATCAGATATCAATGTAATATTTCTTGTTTAAAAAAGTATAAATTTAGATCTTGGGATTTGATTGAGTAATTTGACTCATTTAATATTATTTCCCTACTTAGGGAGAATAGTTAATTGGTGGATGCTCTAGCTTCAACAACAAGAAACCTAGTGCTTCTAGAGCCTTTGAACTTGTAGGAATTTACTATGGAAATAATTCCATGCCCTTTTATGCCAAAAAATATCAATAACTTTCAAGTTTTTGATGATGATAAGAAGATAATTAAATTCATGTGTAATGTTGGTGTATTCAAATCCCACATTATTGATGAATAGGATGAAAGTTCTATACAAAATTCAAAGGATAATGAATATGGATAAATCTAACTCAAGGAGGAACAAATAACCAAGGGCATGATTTCCTTGGAAAGGATGTTTACCTGGATAAACAAAGAATTGAAGATAAACAAGCTAAGGTGAGTCAAGAATATTATAAGAGAGTTAACTTGGGAAATTTTGGGAATGAACAAAGTATAAACATTGGTTTAGTTTACACTAATGAAGAGTGGAAGGAAACTACTACCATTTTGACCAAGTTCAAGGATGTCATTACATGGTCATATGATGATCTTAAGATATTTGATACTAGTGTGATTACTCACACTATCCCCTTGAAAGAGGCCTATAAACCCTTAAGTCAAATATAGAGCCTAGTGAGTTCAGTGTTGTAACCATTGATTTATAAGGAAATAAAGAAATTACTATGTGCAAGGATAATATTTCCCATAAAACACTCCATATGGGTTGAAAATCTTGTGCTTGTCTAAAATAATGGAGAAATCAAACTCTATTTTGACTTTAGAAACTTAAATTAATCCTTAGAGAAGGATAATATCCATTTCCATCCTTAGATGAGGTCATCCAATTAGTGAGTGGGTATGGAATGATGTCATTCCTTGATGTTTTTTTAGGATAAAACCAAGTCCTAGTAAATGAGAATGACATAATGAAAAAGGCCTTTACAACCAAGTGGGGAACGTTTATGTAAAAACAAATGCCATTCAAATTGATCAATGCAAGAGAAAATTTTCAATGAGAAATGGACCATTGATTCCAAGGATTAATAGGTAAATTAATCATTATTTACATGGATGATCTAATAGTTTTTTCTAAAAATAGAGGAGATCACATGATTTATTTGAAACAAGCATTGGAAAAGTGTAGGAGGTTTGACATTTATTTAAAATCCAAGAAAAGTATCTTTTGTGTAACTAAAGGCAAACTTTTAGGACATGTAATCACCCTGGAAGGTATGACTATTGAACCTAATAAGATAAACACAATTTCAAAAGTAGAAATCACTACTAGTAAAAAAGAGTTGAAATCTTTCTTTAGAAAGATTAATTTTGTAATAAATATTTTTTGTTTTACAGAGATCATAAGGCCACTCAACATGATGCTAAATAAAGATGTGAAGATAGAATGGACTATTGATGTTAAAAAGGCATTTTAAGACATTAAGGATGTTATTGTCCAAGTTCCTATTTTGATAAGTCTTGATTTTAGCAAAGACTTTTATCTATACTCTTTTGTTTTTTATCACACTATTGTCATTGTCTTGATGGATAAAGAGGATAAAAAAGAGAACCCTATAACATTCATGATCACTGACTCGAATAATTCCAAACTTAACTATCTTATTCTAAATTATCAAGCCTACACGCTAGTAAAGGTCATCAAGAAGTTTAGACACTACATCCTAAAAAATAAGACATATGCCATAGTATTTGATCTAGTTATCAAGTTGATGCTGGTAAAAAATGAACTTGAAGAACAAAGAGGAAAGTGGATGACCAAAATCCAAGAATATGATATAGAAATAAATATGTTAAGTTAGTTAGAGGCTAGGGTCTAATCTAGCTTATTACAAATACTAATCCATGCATTAATGTTTTATAGGTTGAAGTGAGTCAAGTTTCCATTGGTGATTGGTATAAGGATATTGTCCACTATTTTTTGCATTGAGTGTGTCTCCCACACCTTAAAATGGATAAAAAATGGTCCTTAAGCTGAGATCATATCATTTTATGATCAAAATAGGAGTCTTTTATGTGTTTCTAGAGATGAATCCACATAAATCATGAATAATTTCCATGACAAATTGAGAAGTGGTCACCCTTTAGGGTGTACCAAATCACATAATATATTGATAGTAGTCTATTAGTGGCATACCATATTCAAATATTCCCATGCTCATGTACAAATGTGTCAACAATGTTAAGTGTTTGATCTATTAGAGATAGAGGTAGCCATGCCTTTACAACTAGTGATTGAAATAAGGCCATGTGCACAATGGGGCCTCAAATTTGTGGGAGTGATCAATCATAACTCCTTAATAGGGTATAATTTTTTACTCACTACCACATATTATTACATTAGATGGGCTGAAGTAGTGACCAAGAATAGTAGAGTGACTGATGTCATCAAAATTTTAGAAGAAAATATCATCACTTAGTTTAGGATACCCATATATTTAGTATGTGACAATGGCCTAGGATTTGTGTCATCTAAATTCATTGAGTGGGAATATGATAATAAAATAGTTATCAAGTCTACTTCAAAATATTACCCTTAGGGTGATGGAGTTATAGAATCTACCAATAAAAAATTGATGAATGGCATCAATAAATTTGTAGAGAAAAAGTTCTAGAGAATGGTAGTCCCTACTAAAGTATGATTTATGGGTAGATAGAATGAGATAAAAATAGGCATTCAAGGCATCCCCATTCCTAGTAGTTTATAGGCAATAACCTATCTTTCCTATCATATTGAAGTTGTCCACTTATGAGTTTATGGCTGAGTTTACGGAAGATGATGAAATAATATAGTCTTGAATATTGAACATCATCCAAATAAAATATGCTAAAGATGAGGCATTGAATGATTTAAGCATGAATTAGGATGTTATAAAGAGATGGTTTGATAAATGAGATAATATTAAAGAATTATATGTATCAGACTTGGTCCTACTATAGGATAAGTCCCATTTCAATAAGGGAAAATATGACAAGTTCACTCCTCTTTAGATTGGACCATATCAACTTGTAGAAATACTGGGTGAAAATGCATTCAGGCTCAAAGACCTACAAGGGAATGATTTAACCTTGCCAGTCAATGGGAAGTACATGATACATTATTTCCTTATCACTTTATCACAAACTCTAAAAGGATAGTAAGCTTGTTTAGATTTTGATTAGATAGGGGTAGAGTAGTTTCCCTTCTCGCTTTGATTTCCTATTATGTTCTTTCTCACTATCTTGCTTTGCTTTCTTATTGCATTCTTTCTCTCTTTTCACTTGTTTATTTTTTGTTGTGTGTTTTAGACTATTAATAAGTCCTTTGGACAAGAATTAATTATCTCAATCTATGTTAATATGAAAATGGGAAGAAGGGATTGCTAGTTTTAAACATTAGTCATCCAAAGTTTGGAAACATATAGTAGTGTTTCAATTTAGAAAAGTTGGGTAGGGTTAATAAGATGTTAGTTTTCTCATGAAAGTCATAAGTCATTTCAATAATGTAATGTAGTTTAGATGAATGAATATTTTCTTGTACTAGAGTTTGAATCTGTGTGGACCGTCATACTATCACTTAAATTCAACTTGATATCTAGAAGTGAATTACATCTAGACTGTCTTGAAAAAAACTTACCCCTAGCTAACTCTAGTTCACAACCATTCTAGTTTATGAATGCAGGTAAAAAAATGATACACCAATGAAATGAAATCATAAATTTCTTTTAGATTCTATAAAGTTTGATTTAGGCAATCTTTATTGGGGCTATAGACACCTAGATAAGAGTAGAGCAAGGCCTAGAGTGAAGCCAAAGGTATCTCTATCAGGGATATGGATGCCTAGCTAGAAATAGATAAATACTCAAGCCATCTCAACTAATCAATGTATAATTATATAAAATATAAATAATTATTAAGTTATTTCATGTTTCATGTCTTGAAACTTGAAAGTTATCATTTTTGAACCTAGTAGAGATGGTTAAAGAACCTCAAAGCACACACATAGTATGATTGCCTAAAAGGTTCAAACATTATTTAAGCCTATGGGATCTCATTAGTTCTAAAAATAATTTTGGTATTGATTGAAGATCATAATGAAATGATGAATTTTTTATTCATCTTTGAATAGAATATCTGGCTTCTAACATTTTTTAATGTTTCCCCACAGAGGTTTCCATTTGTTATTCATCAACATTCCCCTATTTTTAGAATGGGGACCCTCCTTTCTTCAATTTTCAAAAATTCCCAAGATGTTAAGAATATTAAATTTTTTGACTGCATGGAAAATTTATTTAATACTTCTACAATTTTTGGTTAATCATTCATTTTATAATAAGGATTGATACTTGAAAATATTAAAATTATTGCAAGTCATCTTTAGGTTTTATTCAGTAATGAATTATTTACCATAGATGGTTCAATGATGTGTAGGCATGATCTTGTTATGAAATCATGACCTAACTCTCTAATAGACATAAACAAATAATATTCATTAGGTTTTATTGAATTAAAATTATGTTATGTTTAAGGCATTCATTCACAAAGTTTTTCTTTAAATTTTTTTAAATTTACCTAAGACAAGAAATGACATCTTCAAGAAACTAACTTAGTTTATCACTTAATCTCACAAGATGTCAAATTTAAGTTATGATTTATGATTCCTTGTAGGACATCAAAGTTTAGAATGTAGCCTAAAAGGATAGATGTCTACCTCATCAGGCCTCACAATGCCTTAGGGATTCATCACATCCCATGCAAGACACTTGGAGAAAATTTATTTAGTCCATGACTAATGTGACATCATCTAAAGGGCTCACAATAATATAGCCATTTTAATTCAAATACTAGGGCTACATGTTAAGATCCTATCCCCCATGAGAGAGCCCATCCAATCCAAGCTGCCATAGATCCCCCACACATCCCTTCATAGTGTACAAGCCCATGATATGTTATTGTGTGTCTCAACAACAACTAACTAGATCTGAGTAGCCTCTTTAGGAAATGTATGTCTCCCTTGGGTTAATCTAAGGTCACCACATGTTCGTACCACATTGCATCCATCCAAAGCTTGTAAGAGTTCACAAGGTAGACATGTAGTTACACCTAAGTTATTTGATCAAGGTTTGGTGATATACAACTATATGAGGTTCTTGATGAGAATGACACTTGTTATAAAAATGAAAAAAGATCATAAGAATGATGCATGTCCTCTTTGGGCCCACACAATGATGCCATAGGTCATTCCCATGCCTTTTATATCTAAATATCCATGAGATTACCTCTAAAAGGGATGTGTGTCTTTACAGCCATTTGATCAGTGATAAGTTGTTGGTAGTTGTCTAAAGAGCCTTTTGAGGGAAATACTTAGTAAGGAAAGTTTTGATTCCCTATGAGAGCAATGCATGGAATTCCCAAAATCAATTAGAATTAAAAGGAACCACTCGAGAGCTCACTATGAATTTATATTCACCATATGGTGAGATAACATGAGTCATCATGAAAAGCTACATTCTAATAATCTATGAGGTAATCAAAAGGTGCCACGTGTTTGGATTTTGAGCCAACTAGGCAACTTAGTCATATTCAAGTCATGCGAGTACTTATCTAGATCCGAGGTGGTAGCCACATGTTAAAAGGTGGAAATTTTTAGATTTAAAGCTAATATTGATGGTAAATCAAATTCAAATTAAATATAAATCAAATCTTGGTGTAAATAATCACTAAAAGTAATAGTTCAAAGATTATTTCAAATATATACAATGTTGATAAGCTTGCCATTAATATGGCATGAACTAAGATCATCAACATTACATTTATTAGAGTAGTCATTCAAAAGGATACGTAATCAAGGATATTTTTATTTACATTTTTAAGTTATACACATTTACTATCTTTGTTGTTTATGCTCTCATAGTTTGATTAAGCTCAAGCCATTAGCAAATTATACTCCCAACCACCATTATCAGAGCTTGAAATTTGTAGAAGGATACAAAAAGACATTGATTGCTACCTAAATTATTATAAGAGATGGTATAAATAGGTCCTTATACTTTAGGTAAGAGTAGTTCATTCAAGAATTGTGAATTTCTATTTTGGAATGGTACTTCAGTCATCTTCAAAGATACTAAATTTATTCCTAAGGCCATAACATCTGATGACATGCATTATAGTAGCATATATTTAAAAGTAGAGGTAGTTAAGGATATTGATGAGACTAAAACCATATATCATATAATATAAATATCCTCTAATATCCTTATCATTAATGTAGTTAGTCTTCACAAGGTCATAGCTAAGCTAGAGGTCATGGCGTGCATTGACCTGGTCTACAATATTTTTGGAAGGTCAAAATGTGAAGATGGGATAATTAAATCAATGTCTCAAGGGATCCCAATTTCTTTCATAGTAGGATTGAGCTTCAAAAGTACTATGACCTTCCCTCACCATAGATAGAATATAACTAGGTCATCATCAACAACTTGTATGAAGTGCATTCCCCTAAGAAGGTCTTTGCTTCATGGATGACTAACCCAATAGGAGATATTTTCATGGATGATCAAAGAAACTTTCTCATCCAATAATCATGACAAGGAGTTAGAATTAGCCTAGCCCTCCTGAACAAAATATTTATAAATCCAAACATTGCATATGTGGACATAAGGGCTATCCCATTATTACAAATAATTTTAGAATATCAATATATTCCCCCACTTTGGGAAATTATCAGTAATAACTTGGTGTATGCAATACATGAAACTTGAAATAATGGTGCCCATTATTTATAATGAGCTACTTATCATATGCAATCTATGTAACTGATCAAATAGGTTAGAATTCATGGTCTCCTAATCATCTATAAACTATGCCTCAACTCATTTTTATAATGTATTTTCATTGATTCAGACATAATATAAGAGTGATTATAAAACAATTATACCTAGTGGTTTATAGGTCAATCACTAAATTCAAGATGTAAAGCATTCCCACTCAAGTTAAGAAAACCTTGAGAGATATGGGTAGCTACTAGTTATACCCACACTACATAATCATCGGAATAGGAGTGATGGTGGCCCCTCTTATATTGTCAAGGTTTATGCCAATGAAGCTAGATGAAGAGGAAATGACCTATTAACTTTTGGATGGATTTGATGGAGTCTTAAAGAACAAGAATAAAATGGCCCCCCATAAGACTCCTTACAAATTGGGGAGGACCAAGATTACCAAGTGGCATGATATTATTATAGCTACTAGGTATAGGGATTCATATCTATTGCCTAAAGATAACTTCATATTATGGGATACCAATAACATTATTGCCAAAAATTTATTAAAATTCAAGAAATATGTAGCCATGGAATACAAGCATAAAAAAGAATTCCATGAGTGGATATATAAAGATGCTTTAAATGATGAGGTAGTATTCTAGAATGCCAATAAAAAGAACATTGAACTAGAAATGAGACTAGATATGGAGAAGAAAAATGAGGATATTGCTAAGTCTCGACCACCACCATAAAATTGGAACATGTTTGATGTTGACTATGAGGAAGGGAAAGATGAAGAAGATGAAGAAAATATTCCTATTATTAGGAATAGGCCAAATAAACCACTAAAACTTACCACTTTATGAATTCAAGACTTACCTCCAAGCTTTGAGTAAGGAAGATCGAGCAGTCAGCCTGACCCCTCCCAAGGGCTCATAATAATCTTTACATCTTCTATGAGAGTTGTTCTGGAAAGGCTAGATCAACCTAACCTTGTTATTATTGACCTTGAAGAATTACAACAAGGCATTTCTCTCTCCATATAATAAGTGTAGGCTCTAGATAGTAAAAAAATTGAGGACTACAAGAGGAAAAGGTAACCCAAGACCACTATTTTTAATGTTCCCACTAGCACACACTAGGCTACACTTGGAGCATAAGTTCTCAATGTAAGTGGCTTTGTTGACCAAATTTGATCCTGTAGGTCAATTTGGTACCCCTATAGGTAAAACCTTGATCTTTATGTGTTTTTAGGGGTCTATTATTATTCCATAGGGTGTATTATAAGTATTTTGATGTCATTTAATGCTGTATTAGCCTTGGTCTTAGTCATTTTAATCCTTATGTCATTTGTAGCCATTTAAAGGTCATAAAAAGAGCATTTAATGACATGTAAAACCTCCATGGGTAAATTTAAGGTTTTAAAATGTGATTTCATGTTCCATGTGTCTTATTATGCCTTAATCAACTATTTATAACTAAAAAGTGGTAGGTTCTTTAGAAGAAAGAGTAATTTTCTTAGAAAAAAGAAGAGTTTGGCACTTGTACAACCCATAAGGGAGTGTGACACATGTAATAAGGTTGTGATATGACTCTTTAGTTTAATAATATTCATTTCCATTATTTAAATACTCTATAATTTCCAAATTTGAGCTAAAACCATTATGCTCCTTCTTTGCCCTTCTAGACACACAAAACTAGTCAGTAGGTTTGTGCTTGGTATGAATAGTTGGAGAAGTTTCAGACCAAACTCAATGAGGGGGTGATAGTAAAATTATAGAGATTAATTTATATAATAATTTTTCAAGGATTGGTAAACCATTCTTTATGTATCATATATAACAAATTGACTATGTTTTTTTGCTCACTATTTCTCATACCCTAAAGGTTTTACTCATGTTTAGATAGGTCCATATAATCCAATTAATAATATTGATTACAGATGATGTTGGATCTCTCCTATCATAATTTCCATTCTTAGTTTCATTTTTGGCAAAGATATCATGGGCTAATTAGTTTAGTTTACAAGTTGATGATCTAGGTGGAATGGCAATCAGGTTCACTATTTACAGAAGGTTGGATTCTCACCAAGGGATTCATATGAATGGGATGTGATATTTTCCATGTTTAAATTACATAAGGACTGATTACCTTCTATGTTTTTTCTTACAACACCATGATTTGATCAAACATTTAGTCTATTATCATACTGAATCAACTCCCATTTACTCCTTAGTCTCAGTCATGACTTGTAAAGGCTCTCAGAACATACACAAAAGTGTGATGAAGGTTTAAAATATATGAGATATCCTATAGAAACATCATGTAGTTATATGAGATTTAAAATTTTAAAGAAAACATTATGACATTCATATGCAACACTTCCACATAGTCTGCCATGAATGTGCACCTACAGGTGCTTAGAAGAACAAAAACATGTGAAAACAAAAAAACATAGATCATTAAATCCATTAAGGGTTTTGAACATCCATTTTGAGGTATTTATATAGGTTTATAACTCATTAAAGTCCAAATTCAATGCACACTATCCATACTTATTCTTATTTCCTACACATGAGAGTGCATCTATAAGTGTTTCAATACAGAATTAACACATTAGAGTGGAAGCATGGAAATATTTTTCAAATCCTAAAATATGAATATGATCCATTTGAGAAATTTGACAGAGGATAATATGGGTTATAAACCCATATAAATTCTACTATTTTAAATATCACTCAACTAATTATATATTGCAAGATCCACCTATAAGTGGTGTTAATAGAGATCTAAAGAGACATTTTGAAGTGTTGGAGCATGATATAAAACCCTATTTGAAGTCCTAATGTGTTATAGAGACCATATCAGACGTATTTTTAATTATATATTGGTAGATGAGATAGAGTATTACCTTCAAAAGTAATGACTGTAGATTCAGGGATCAAATCCCTAAAATGTGAAAACATATCACCCGATAATTTTGTGGATGTCATATGATCAGGTTTCCAAAGACTTTAAGGCATATGAATGATCAAAACTTATATATAAACATAAGAGAATATCCATAGAAATTTTTTAAGGTAGATTATTAGTGGAAATTGATTGTTGGGGGGCTCAAATTTACCATATAAACACTAAAATCTTCCATTTTCATCTATAGGATTTGAATCTTCGAGTGACCTTGTATTCTAAGGTGATAGGGTATAGACATGCCTTAATGATAGGTGGTATTAAATTTTTAAATTGATCCTAATTATTTTCAAAGGCTATCCATAGAATTCAACATGTAGGATATGAACCCATAATGTTACCTATAGGTCTCCTTTTCATCACAAAATGTATACCTGCAAGCCGACTGAAGAATTATCATGAAGACTGGGCTAGATAACCTTGATGATGGACATAACTCAAATCATAAAACAAAAATTTAGTTATATTATGGTGTATATAACTTAAATGAGGACATAAAACATGAAAACAAGGCCTAGACCATATAGTTTCACCTACAAGACTCCCTACATAGTCAATTATAGTTGACTGTGACATAATAGTAAGATAAGTGAATATGTTTCTTAAGGATGACATGAATTTAATGACCTAAATGGATTAATTTTGATGTAATAAATATTTAATAAGGTTTTAGGCATGATTTATAAATCATAAACTATATAGGACTATCTACAACTGGGTTCTTGTTCTAGAACAAAACACAGTCATAATCATTTGACCTTGGTCTAGGCTAATCAAAGTTGTGAATAAAATAGATTTGAGGGAAGGATGATGATATAAATGATAAAAATAGGCTTAAGTATATATAATAACACCTTGGTATAATATCTTTGTGGGTAAAAATCAAATAAAAGACCCCAATGATGTAATACATAGTTTAGAGTGCTAACCTTGCACATAATCTTTTCCTAACAGACTATCTTGGGTTTTAAGGATTTTAGAACGTCATATGACCTGATCAAGGAGAATTTTTTTATAAAATTAATATATATATATAATACCCTCTAATAAGTAAATTGTTTGAGGGAATAAGGTAAGTACAGTCTATTTTGTCTCAAACAAAGGGTACTTCTCTTTGTGTATAAATCTTACAGTCCTTAAGAAAAGGAGATAAAAGGATGAGACAAGAGTTTATTGGAAATTAAAGAGAGGTGAAATAAGACATAAAACACCTCAACCAACATTATAAAATTTTTAAAGGATTAATCTCAATAGGTTGGCCTAGAACCTCAAAGTTACAGATAGGCTTGCCAAGCATGTTTTAGGCCTAAAGCCAAATGGAGGGTCAACTTAATTTATAACCTTAGGTGATCACTCCAATGAGATGGAACATATTTATGAGGATATACCATATGTATCAAATCTTTTGTAATGTATGGGAGATAAAAAAAAACCTCACTTTTACTTAATACCAATTCAAGCCTACAGGGAATGGAGAAAACAACTTGAGTGGGCAAAGTTGAAAGCTCATATCTACTTGGATGCTATGAATGGGAGACCAATAATATTTGAAAATTTAAATAGGGTCTCGAGAATTTTTTTTTTGGATTTTGTTCTTGATTTAAATATCATAACTCTTTAAATAAATCTCAAGAGGGTAAAACAGTCCTAAACTCACCAAAACCCTTACTAGTGACCAATTTTAGAATATTGAGAAAATCGTGCACCTAAATGGAATATTTTACCCAAAATTATGATTGGATGTTATAGGGGACTATGTCAGGATACACCCCATCCTTTTGGACTATACATAATTATATAGATGGATTCAAAAATAGGGTTTTATTGACATTTTTAATGTTTTTATAGGTTCTAGGGAGAGTTTGAAGATGCCAATCACATAGGAGGAAATATTTAGATTTAAGATAACTACCCATTTCCATTTAATTCTTTCAAATAGCTCTTAGGTTCCTCAACAATATCTCTCATCTTAGCCAACTAGAACTAACATAGTGAACATGATAGTGAGAAGGGTGAAAACTTCAAGTAAGTTGTTTTTAAGGTCTAATTGATGCCTCTAAGGATATGTATGCCCTTTACACATGTAATTAACTCCCTTATATTAATTTTCATGTAAAATTTAAGACAATTTTTATTCCAAGTGTAAGGGGTGACTAAAAAAAGATTTCCTTTGCCTATAGGCAACGACGGCCACTTTTAGAGGGATCCAAATGATTAAGAATGTAGCCAACACATGGAAGAGAATGTCTACAATCCCTACCTCTCAGTCTAATCATGAGATATGGCCCTTGTTAGTTTTTTTATGTTCCAATAGGAGTGAATGATGAAGGAAATTTCCTTATGTAGAATTAGAACTCCTATGCCACATTTCATGAGTTTCATAATTTGGAGAGCCATGTGTCCTATCAAACATTACATGGTCTATCTCCTACTTCATTTTTATACACATGTAACTCCTCGTCTCATCATCAAAAGTGTTTAAGTGACATTTTTACTCCTCTTTTCCCACTTATCTCTTAAGTTTTATAAGAACTAACCATTTTGGCTATTATAAGGATGCTCCACTTGAGTATGGCAAAGCCCTACTCATATGCATACCATGGATCAATAAAGACTATTGATTTTACCTCTTTTATGACTATTCATTGTGTTTTCAGTTTAATAATTGATATTACTTAGTGATTATTGTTGTTTCCTTAGCATTATTATCTCATTATCTTACCTATTTGTATCTTGAAATCTTCTTCTTGTAGGTCATGTAAAGTGTTATATTAAATGTCAAGGTTGATTGAGTTAGTCTATTAAATAGTGCCATTATAATCATCTTGTCTAGTCTTCCTATCCTAAACATTCATCACAACCTCATGATGAAATATTGATGTGAGAATATTTAGATAAGAGAAGTGTATGCCTAGTTGGTCTTTTGGTCTCATGTGTGACATATAACTAGTTAGTAGTTATCAATTAATTTGGTGTATCACTACCCTTAGGATAGTTTTCTTTCAATTTTCTCTCCCTTTTACCTACAAGCATAGGTGTAGTAGTGATCTAAAAGTGGTACATTAAGTGAGGTATCCCTCTCTAGAGATTAACCTCATTCTTAGGCTATCCACATCATAGAGGTGTTTCCATTATGCCACTTAGATGAGGAGAGCTGAGACATCTCCTCAAAGGGTGAAAACACAAGTGACAATAGTTTTTGGCATGCTTAGTGGGACTCATTATGCAAGAAGTTGAAAGATTTTTTGTGTTGTCTTTCAATACATCAGCCTTTGGAGGCATATATCCAAGCATCAATTATGAATTTGAAGTTACATTAGTTGGTTAAGCAGCCTAAGTTTTCATTTTGAAAATTATTGGTAATTTTTCTTTTTGTTCTTGCTTCTTAATGAAGTTCCATGGTTGGTTTCGGTGTTGATTATTGTTTTACACAAATAGATGAGATATCTAAAGCTTATGGAATTCCCTATCAACCTTTATATGATTTTTTTAGCCTTGTCATGATATTTATCATCTCAATATGACCCTTATCAACCTTTTCATGAATTATATCAGTCCTAAAACCAACCTTCTCATACTCTCTTAGTCAACCTAGTCACTTCTCAAATCAGTCCATTTTAATTTTCAAGAAAACTCTCATGGGATATGAGAGGTACATGATGCATCTTGACACATAAAGGGGACATGGTCAATATGTTCCTATTCATCTAATTCATAATGTGAGATATGCATTACAACTAGTTAAAAGAGAGTGGGAACTTATTGAGAGAGCAAATTGGCAAAGACTTACAAATGAGATGCTAGATGTGAGTGGCCTAGTTTCATCCTTAGAAGATAAGCTAAGAATTCATGAGTAACAACCTCACCAAATTCATCAACCCTCATATCCACCTCCCAAATATTTATATCAATTATACTTGATCCCTACTCATTAACCCAATCAAGCTTATCAAAGTCATCTTTTTCCCAATCAACTGGAGAAGAGAGTTTGAAAGACAAAATATGTTTTTAAAGTAAACCTTAATAGGTAAATTGAGTTAGCCAATAAGTATATGTATTAGTACATCTCATCAATAAATAAATTGGAATCTAAGCCCTCATTTCCCTCTCCCATTACATCCTCACCTCAAGAAGAGACTTATAAATATAAAATCCAAAGTTGGAGACAAGGTGGAAAATCCAAGCCTAAGGAGATCTCAATTTTCTTGAACACTTCATCCAATCCTCAAATTGCATCACTACCTTAAGACTAGATTCCTAATCCCAACATCATAAGTTGGAATAAGGTAGTGGAATCAGGGGAAATTAAAGGGGATAAAATCTTAGATAAAGAGTGTGAAGTTGAGAAAGAGCTTGATCTTATGCAAGCCCCTCCCACCCTTCCTTAAGAGACCTCTTGTTTTCCATATCAGCCCTATTATACTCCTTATTCTCATGAATATTCCTAAGAGAAGTTATCCAAGCAGATTGAAGAGTTAGAGTCAAGAATGAAAATTTTGAGTAAAGGTGTGATGAAAGGTTTAGAGCCAAAAGAAGATCCTATGCCTAAACACACCCCATATAACCTTCCTAAAGAGAGTGCTCAGGATGAATCAAATTTTAATGAAGTGATTGTCAAATGCAAGGAAGAAAACCAAGCTATTTTAACCCAAGGTTTGCTTTCCCTTCCTCAAGAACTATCAAAAGGATCCCTTATAATTCATTCTCAATCTAATATTGAGTTATATGTTTCACCTCCACCAACTATTTCATATTGTCCTAACCCTATCACCCTTTTATTTGATGTATCTATGGTGTGGGAACCTAAATAGGAGAATTTGGTTGATAATAATTCATAACTCTTGCTTGAAGAAAACATAGCTCCTTGGTAGCCTCATTGAGCTAGGTCACTTGATTACAAAATGCCTATCATTGGCATCACCAAGGAGAAATAAATTGAGGATATTATAGTCATTGAGGAGAAAATTTAGGTTATAATAGTTGAGATATAACTTGAGAGACCTCAAGAGGTTCTAAATGTTGAAGAAGAGGTGATTTCTTATGCTGAATCTTCTGATTGTGTTGATATTAAACAATGTCTTCCTTGTGTTAAAGAAGAGGAAATCACCATTGGTTCTTCCATTAATATCCAATATATCATATATGGGTAAGAAAAAGTCTCTAATCAGCCTTGGGATGACTTGTTTGAAATCATTAGAGAAGGTTATACTCCTCTTTAAGGAGGCTATAATCTAGTCAAAAATGGAGAAGGTAACCTTGATTCTCAAGTGGGTATGCAAAGAAGAAGAAAATTTTCAAATTTGTCCTATGAAGAGGTATATAAATCCCATGATGATATGTTTGAAATTATCAAAATAGGTTATCATCCTCTCAACTAGTTGGGATAAACACATCAGCTTTTGAAGAATAAAACAAGCTTTTATTGGCCTAAATCTTCCAAGGAACAAGAAACTACTCCTCTTGAAGCCATGCTTACCATGAAGATACAAGTTGATCATGAGATGAAGTGTGGGAAATAGTATGAGGTATGTGTACAAATTTAAGAGGAATATATTTAAATTATATACCTATTTAAGGATTATATACTCGAGAGAAAATCAAGTGAAGTGCCAAGGAATAGGTCTAATCTACCAATAATCTAATCCAAGGAGAAACATGCTTGGCACTATGATTGATCTCATGAAGAAGAAGATTCAAGGAAATTTCCTTTTGAACTTGGAAATTAATTATGATTAATTTATATTTGTGGATAGTTGTTTGTTTTTTATTTTCCCTAAGTGCTTTGAGCACACGTGTGTCTTGTTAGTGTGTTTGCTTTATTTTGTGTGTATCCTTTATTTTATGTGTTTGAGGTAATTAATTATCTTGTCTTGGTAAAAACCTTATTATAAAGTTTTATGTATTCTTGTTTTGTTTCAGATTTCATATGACTCCCTAAACCCATGGATAAGATAAGGCTACTAATCTTTAGCATAGTAGGCATGCTACCCCTATGAGTCACTAATTGTTGACCAAATTTGACCCTATAGGTCAAATAGGGACCCCCATAGGTAAAAATTTGATATTTATGTGTTTTTTATGGGTATATTATTATTTCATAGGGTGTATTATAAGTATTTTGATGTCATTTAATTTTATATTATCCTTGGTCTTAGTTAATTTAATCCTTATGTCTTTTTGAGTCATTTAAAGGTCATAAAAGGAGCATTTAATGACTTATATGGCATCTTCAAGTAAATTGAAGGTGTAAAAAGTTTATTTAATGTTATATGTGTACTATTATGCCTTAATTAACTATTTACAATTTAAAAGTGGTAGGTTCTTCAAAAGATAGAGTAGTTTTATTAGAAAAAGGAAGATTTTATCACTTGTATGGCCCAGAAGGGAGTGTGAAACATGGGAGAAAGTTATGAGATTAATATTTATATTCCTAAAACTCATTTACATTACTTATATTATATATAATTTCCAAATTTGAGTTAAAATTATTCTACTCCTTCTTTGCCCTTCTAGACACATAGAACCAGTCAATAAGTTAGTGCTTGGTACGGATAGTTGGAAAAGTTTCAAACAAAATGACTTAAGGGGGTGATGTTAAAAGTACAGAGATTAATTTCCATAATTTTTTTTTAAGGATTGGTAAACCATGCTTTTTGAATAATCTCTAACAAGTTGACTACGTTTTTTTGCTCACTATTTCCCATACCCTATAGGTTTTTCTCTTGTTAGGATAGGGCCATACAATCTAGTTGTTCATATTGATTATATATGATTTTTAATATCTCCTCTCATTATTTCCATGTTCGGTTTCATGTTTGGAAAATATCTCATGGCCTAATTAGTTCATTTTTCAAGTTGATGATCCAAGTGGAATGGTCATCAAATTCACTATTTATAGAAGGTTATATTGTTATCAAGGGATTAATATGAATGGGATGTGATATTTTACATGTTTAAATTATATAATTACTACCTCCCTTCCATTTTTTGTTTTACAATACCATGCTTTGATCGAACATTCAATCCATTGTTATACTTAGTCAACTCCTATTTACTCCTTAGTCATGACCTATTAAGGCTCTGAGAACATCCACAGAATTGTGATGAAGGTTTAAAATATGTGATATATCATATATAAACATGATTTAGTTAGATGAGATTTCAAATGTTAAATAAAACATTATGACATTCATATGCAACACTTCCACACAGTCTACCATGAATGTGCACCTACAAGTGATTAGAAGAAAAAAATCACATGGAAACAAAAAAAAACTCATTTAAGCCATTAAATGTTTTTAAAATCCATTTATAGGTATTGGGATAGGTTTACAACTCATTTAAGTCCAAATTCAATACACCGTATCTATACTTATTCTTAATACTGCATATGAGAGTGCATCTATAGATGTTTCAATAAAGAATGAACACATTAGAGTGGGAGTATGGAAATAGGTTTCAAACCCTCCAAGATTAATATTATCCATTTGAGAACTTTGAGAGAGTATAAGATAGGTTATAAACCCATACAATGTCCATTATTTGAAATATCACCCCACTAACTATATATTACAAGATGCACCTACAAGTGGTGTTAATAGAGAGATAAAGAGCCATTTTGAAGTATTAGAGCATGAGATGGAACCCTATTTGAAGTCATAATTTGTTTTATGGATAATATAAAACCTATTTGGAATTATATATTGGTATATGAGATAGAGGATTAATTTCAAAAGTAATGATTGTAGATTCAGGGATCAAATCCCTAAAATGTGAAAATAGAGCATCTAGTAATTTTGTGGATGTCATTGACCAGGTTTACAAAGGATTTGAGGCATATAAATGATCAAAACTTATATAGTACACATATTATAATATCCATACAATTTTTTTTAAGGTATATTATTAGTGTAAATTGATTGTTTGGGGCCTCAAAGTTGCCATTTGAACAATAAAATCTTCCATTTTCATCTACAAGATTTGAATCTTTGAGTGACCATGTATTTCAAGGTGATAGGGTATAGAAATGCCTTCATGATCTGTGGTATTAAATTTTTAAATGGATCCTAATTATATTCAAATTTTTACCATATAAATCAAGATGCAAGATATGACCCCACAACACTACCTACGGGTCTCCTTTTCCACGTAAAATGTATGCTTATAGGTTGGCTAAAGAATTATCATGAAGAATGGGATAGATAACCTTGATTATGGAACTTAATACAAGAATAAAAGGAAAATATTTAGTTATATTATGGCTTAGATAAATTCAAGGAGGACATCAAACATTAAAACAAGGCCTAGACCATATAGTTTCACCTACATGACTCCTTACATAGTCAACTACAATTGAGTGTGACATAACAGTAAAATAATTAACTATGTTTATTGAGGATGACATGAATTGAATTAAATATATGGATGGAGGTTTATGTAATAAATATTTAATAGTTTTTTATTCATTATTTCTAAATCCTAAGATATATAGGACTATCTACAAGTGGGTCCCTATTTTGGAACAAAACACAGTCAGTCATATGACCACAATCTAGGCTAATCAAAGTAATGTGTAAATAAAATAGAGTTGAGGGAAGAAAGATAATATAAATGATGAAAATAGTATTTATGATAGGTAATAACACCTTTTTATACTCTCATGGTGGTTACAAGTGAAAGAAAATACCCCAATGATGTAATACATAATTTAGAGTGCTAACCTTACACACAGTCTTTTCCTAACAGATTGTCTTGGGTTTTAAGGCTTTTAGAAGATAATATTACATGATAAAGGGGATTTAAAAATATATATATATATATATATATATATAAATGGATTTAATAATCCTTTATAACAATTGAATTGTTTGAGTTAATAGGGTAAGTACCTTCTATTTTGTCTCAGATAGAGGTTACTTCCCTTTTTGTATAAATCCTATAGTCCTTAAGAAAAGGAGATAAAGGGATGATAAAAGAGGTGATTAAAAATTAAATAGAGGTTTAGTAATATTTATGACACTTGAAACAACATTAGAAACATCTCACAAAATCAGTAAGCTCAATAAGATGGGCTAGACCCTCAAAGTTGTAGATAGGTTTGTCAAGCATGTTTTAGGCCTAAAGCCAAATAGAGGGTCAAATTCATTTATAACCTTAAGTGATAAATATAATGATATGGAACATGTTTATAAGGATATAAGAGATGTATCCAAGATTTTATAATGAAAGGGAGATCATAGGAAACCTTACTATGACTTAAAAATAATTCAAGCCTATAGGGAATGAAGAAAAGAGCTCAAGTGGGTAATGTTGGAAGCTCATATCTACTTGGACGCTATGAATAGGAGACCAATAATCTCTGAAAAGTTAAATAGGGTC
The DNA here is from genome assembly GCA_037957365.1 of Torreya grandis. Taxonomy (NCBI): domain Eukaryota; kingdom Viridiplantae; phylum Streptophyta; class Pinopsida; order Cupressales; family Taxaceae; genus Torreya; species Torreya grandis. Next base: position 121,754 of record JARHVA010006275.1, read on the forward strand.
CTAAGAATTTTTTTCATGGATTTTTTTGATGATTTAAACATCATAACTCTTTAAATAAAGATTAAGAGGGTAAAATAGGCCTAAACTCACCAAAACCCTTGCTAGTGACTAGTTTTAGGAGATTGGAAAAATAGTGCACCAAAATGACATATTTTACCTATAATTATTATTGGATATTATAGGGGACTCTCTCATACTACTCCCCATCCTTTTGGACTATATATAATTGTATGGATGGATTAAAAAATAGGGTTTTCTTGAATTTTTTATGTTTTTATAGGTTTTAGGAAGATTTTGAAGGTAAATACCCATGTACATTTCATGATTTATAACAACTCATAGGTTCCTTAAAAAGAGCTCCCATCTTAGCCAATTAGAACTAACATAGTGAACATGATAGTGAGAAGGGTCAAAACTTCAAGTAAGTTGTTTTTAAAGTCTATCTGATGCATCTCATGCTATGTATGGCCTTGACACATGTAATTCACCAAATTGTACATATTTTCATTGAAAAATAAATATAATTTTTAGGACAATTATGTGGGGTGATTGAAAAAAGAGTTTATTTGACTACATGTAATGATGGCTCACTTTTATAGGGATCAAGATGATTAGGAATGTATCTAATGTATGGAATAGCATGTATACAACCCATACCTCTCATTCCAATCATGATATCTATCCATATTTATTTTTGTGATGTTACAATAGGGGTGAATGATGAAGGCAATTTCCTTGTGCAAAATAAGAACTCCTACACCACATTTCATGAGTTACATAGTTTAGAGAACCATTCTTCCTGTCAAACCTTACATGGTATATCTCCTAATTCATTATTATACACATGTAACTCCTCTTAGCATGAAAAGTGTTCAAGTGACCTTTTAAATCCTCTTTTCCCACTTCTCTCTTAATTTCTAAAAGTTTTAGCCATTTTGGCTATTTTAAGGATGATCCACCTGAGTATGGCAAAGCCTTACTCATATGCATACCATGGATTAATAAATATTACTAGATTTAACTCTTTTATGACTATTCATAGTGGTTTTAATTAAATGATTGATATTTCTTAGTGATTACTATTATTTCCTTAGCATTGTTGTCTTATTCTCTCACCTATTTTCATCTTGAAAGCTTCTTCTTATAGGTCATGTGAAGTGTTCTATGAACTATCAAGGTTAAGTGAGTTAGTCTATTCAGTAATTCAATTCTAGGTGTCTTGATATTCCTACTATCCTAAACATTAATCATAACCTCATGATGAAATACTGATGCAAGAAGATTTAGATTATAGAAGTGTATGCCTACCTAGTTAGTCTCTTGGTCTCATGTGTGACATACAGTTGATTGGTAGTTATCAATTAATTTGGTGTATCACCACCTTTAGGATAGTTTAATTTCAATTTTATTTCCCTTTTACCTACAAGCATAGGTGTAGTGGTGATCTAAAAGTGGTACATCAAGGGAGATATCCCTATCTAGATATTCACCTCATTCTTAGGCTACCCACAGCCTAGAGGTGTTTCCATTGTGCCACTTAGATGAGGAGAGATGAGACATATCCTCAAAGGGTGTGAATCCAAGTAAAAATAGGATTACCACTACATTATTTTCCAATTAAAAGTACATTTCAAATTACTACTTTTGTATTTTCTCTTCCCACCATTATTCCCCTATTAGCTTTAGTATCATCAACAAATTGAACTACCATTGCTCACTCTTTAGTTGATACTAACCTAGGCCAAGCTAGTGGTTCCTTTGGATTTACTATCCCCCATTTCATTTCTCATACCACTATAAATATTGCATCCTCATCAGGCTCCCTATGTACTAGTGATAGTTAGGCTATTAGTTCCACTTATTCCTAGGTAGCAACAACTAGTGCAACATTTTCTATTGGTTACCCTATATCAGCAAGGCCATTAAGGCCCAATTAAAAATTATCTCCTTAAAAATCCACCTTTACTTACATCCCCATTCAATATTTATATGGTTTCAAAGGTGAGTGTGCCTCTAAATTGTCCTTCATTTATTTTAAATATGGGCCCTTTAAGAGATCCATTTAGCACATTTGGGTAGATAGACCCAATAAACTTGCTACACATTCCTGATACATCTCTAGCCTCTACCTAAAATACATTACCTCCAACAAATCCAATGCATACTATCATCCCAAATTGGGTCATAGATATTATAGTAGCAATAAGATAGTAGAAACCTCAATTAGTCCACTTTGCATCGTAGATTGACATGAGATTTGATGTTTCTATAAGTACAATGAAAAGAGTGGTGAGGAGGAATGTTGAACAGCCTAGTGTAGCTCAGTTATGGCTCATGAAAGTGAAGAGTCCCTCTTCACTTTAACAAAAAATAAGAAAAATGGGCCAGGTAAAGTGGATAAGTATGAAGAAGACCCTATATCCATGGTCCAAGATAATGCAAATTTCATAGTGGATTTAATGAAAGGTATGTAGTAGGAGATGAAGAGATTGAGGGAAAAAGCATTGCCTATAGTGCCATAAAACACTACATTCCAAGTAATTCATGTAATCATCAATGTCTTTAGTCTATACAAGGTCATGAAGAGAAAGTAAGAAGATGGGAATCTAAAGTATAATGTGTTCATTAAATATGACTAAAAACTTACACTCTATGATTCCAAGTTGTTAATCTTGGCTAGAGTTGTAAGGAGCAATAAGTTCTTAGACCTTAAGATATTTCCACTTGAAGACATCATCCCAACACAAACCATAATGATGAATAGAAGGAGAATATTGAAAAGGTAGATGGAATAGGTTAAGGAGGTAATTTCATCCTTATAAAAAATAGAGTTTATAATTTACCTCTTGTTAAAGGATGCTATGGTCACTAGGCTGACCAAACTTGATGGTAGCTTCATGGATGACTATGAATTTAGGGCTCAAATTAAGGTATTTATTAAAATGTTCCAATTGGACATATCAAATTCCAAGAATTAAAATGAAGTGATGAACATTTTGGATTTTTCTAACCAAAGGATAGAGAGAGTTGAGGCCATTGAAGAAGCTATGATTTATGTACTTTCAAAGCATGTTAGGCTTATTCAATAAATTCCTAACTTATTTTGGCCTATGATCCTGGATTTTATTCAAATTGACTAGGATTACTTAGCATGTACTAAAATTTGGACAAATGAAGAGGTAGAGAAACAAATATTTCTATAATAAACACCTCATCAACCTCCTCTAGGTCCTTGAGGGATATTTGACTTTGTTTTGTAAATTCAAATTTAGAATATTCCATTGTAATACGTGGCATTTTTAGTTATTTCTTTTCAAAATCTAAAATCCACTTGGATGCATTTGGGAATATTTTAATGGGCCCACTTAAACTTCATAGGCATTTTGATGCCTATATATAAGTTTTCCCCCCTTCATTGTAAAAATAATAACAATTATTAAAGAATTAATGCAAAAGAGCTAATAATTTGTGAGATTGTCTTAGTGCTCTATTGTGTGTTCTATAGTCTATACTTCTCATGATTTTAGATAATTAATGGTTTCTGTTTAGCTAACTAATTATGCAATATTATAAATATATGCATCTAATGGTTTGATTTTAACACTAGGATAACAAATTTGTTAGTTTATGTGCTTTGTTTCATCTTATTTACATTTGAATGTGCTTATGCAATTTTATTGTGATATATAACTTTCATGCAAAATATGATTTTAGATATATACATATCCTTTCCTTTGAAACCTCAACTACATTCATTTGGATTTGAGTATTACACTAGGGTTTGTGAATTCTAAGTTTACATGTTACTATCATAAATGTTTAAAGAATTTACACCTCTAACCCTCTGAAACAAACTTTATTTTCTGCCTTACCCTACTTACATTTGGATCTACCCCATGAGTCACTTTAGTTTATATCAATCTATAAATATTCATGGTTTTTTTGTTCCTAAGAAATAATTAAAAAAATTTAGAAAAATTTCACAAAGATTATCAAGAAATGTAGTGTCATTGTGTATAACCTATTATCCCTATAATAGGGTTTACTTGAAAACTTACAAGTGGTGTCCATATCTCTACTATTTTGATATTTTTAGTAGTTTTGTTAAAAACTGAAGCCCCAAGTCTTCCAAGACTTAAAATTGAGTTTATTACTTTCCCCTCATTCCCTAGTGACATAGGGAAAACATTAAGTGCATCATCAGATGTAATCATTAATTCTTAATTTTTATATCACTATATCAACCAACATAATACAATCTATTTCCCATAATCAATAATGAACTATACCATCCTATTCAATATTGCTTGGTTCTTTTCATAAATATTTTTCCATATATAATAATATGTTGTATTCATCATGATGTCCTATCTTATAATATTTATTGTGAGTCTCAATCCATTTATATTCTATATGGGTTTCTATTTCATTCCCACTTTTTCCATCATTGATGATAATTCCACATGGTGTAAGTTATGTTAATCTCATCCTTAGTCTATTAAATTTAACATGGTTTAAATAAACCAAAATTTAGATCTAAGAGATCTCAAATAACTTGTTTAAAACCTTTATTATGACACCATTTATAATACAAATAAGAATGGAAGCATTAACAAACTTCCCCCATCTATTATATTAGCTAGGGAAACCAACATCAATGTTTGGACTATCCCCCCTAAAACTAATGTTGGGAATCCTCCACCTAAATCTAGTAAAAATCCTAATCCCACTTCCATTATTCCTCTATATTTGTCACAATTCATTGTTAAAATGGTTCAAAAATTTAATCTTATGCAATCTTATAGTTTCAAAAAATACTTCAAAACAAAAATGAATATTTCAAGTTGTTAAGAAAGCTCCCAAAATCATCATGAATCAACCAAACTAGAATTACAAACCTTCTCCTCCTAGATATGCCAAAGGAAAACTTATTCCTCAAGCACCAATTCAAAATAAGATGCTTAAAAATCTTCAAAATGAACCTTTAAATCATTTCATTATTTGTATGACTATTAAAAGCATTTATCCATCCATCACATATGGAAAATCTATTAATCTCACCTTATATCTTAAAGATATTGTAAATATTTAAAATGAGTGGGATAAAACTAGTACTTATACCACATCCAATATTTTAGCTAAAACCTTTGTTGGAAATGTTCTAGAATAGTATATCCAACTTCCCATGAATTCTAAAAACTTAGTCAATGATCTAGTTAAGTAATTACAACATAATGAACTTCCTAAAAATAGCCTTAGTAATTTAATTAATTTTAAGAAAATTCCTAATGAATCTACCCATTAATTCATAAAGTAGTAGAAATAATTAGTTCATAAAGCATAAAATATGATGACGGATGATAAACTCTTCAATCTCCTTGTGATGCAGGAGCATCCTTCCTTGGATGACATGTTTTTATGTTTGTTTGAGAAATTTTTATTTGAAAATGTGTCAAAGTGGTAAATTATAATGTTTAGGGTGTTTAAAGTATGTTAGGATTCTAATCACACACTTTTTAATGTTATCCAAGTGTTTATAGGTGTCTAGGTAGGCTATATTTCAAATTTGGCATTTTCCCACCAAATTCCATAATTTGAATATTTGAATTTGTGAAGCTTGGTTTAGGAATTTTTAGTGCATTAAAAGATGAATAAAAATTGATGTTGTTAATGAAACATTATGAAAGACACCATGGGTCTATACCATGGGCCTTAGATCATGTGTGTATGGTTAAATACAACTAGTGTATAGTTTCAATGTTGTAAGTACCTTTTATGACCATTGGAAGGTCAAAAGGTGGTTAGATTAGTTATAGGCTTTATAAACTTGAAAGTTTTTGTTTTTAGGTTGTTATGTGGGATTAATTAAATTTGTGGATATATTCAAGATTAAATAAAAAAATGTAGTCCCTCAAGTTTGTAAAAGAATGACTATATTCCCTATTTTCCTATGTGTGTACATTCAATATGACTGTGTTTTAAATGTTCATTTAAGAAAGACTTCATAAAGATTTAATAAAAAGGTTAATATTATATATAATAAGTTTTATATGTATAATAATAATATTATTAAGCATTTTTTATTTATTTTCAATGTCTTTCATGGAGAATCAATGTTGCAGACCCATGAAGCCCTTGTTTATAATGTGAAATGAGAAAGAAAGTATTTTGTGTATGAGTGGAAGTTTGTTTAGAATCATGAATTGAAAACATAATGTTTATTAATACCTTGTTTAAAATACTAAACAAGGGTTTTTATCATGTTTTAAATAATTTAGACATATATTGCATTTTTAATATGTTCAAAACTCAGTAGTAGACTATGTCTACACACATAGTTGAACAAAGGAAATAAAAGTGGAATCTAATAATTGGAAAATATGTATAGGGGTTAGTTAGATATTAATAGTGGATTTAAATTAATTTTGGAGTTAAATATAGTAATTTGTATCCTCTCATGTTCACACAAACCATGTTAACCTTGAATTAGTGTTTTAGAAGAAAATTTCATCTATAAGGAGTTTCCACTGATGAAATTTCTTAAAATTTTGAAATTTGATAGATGTGCATGTATTCAAAGATATTTTGAATATTTCATGTTTTTATGGTACCTATGAGTATGTATTTATATGATTGTGTATGTGTTAGGGTAGAGTAGGCCTAAATAGAGCCTAAGAATTAGCTAGTAAAGTGCCTTAAAAGAAGAGTTCATGCATAAAACTTTGTGGAAAGAAGGTAGGTTATATAAGATACTTGAGAAAATTCTTATTTTCCAAATTCAAGTTTTTACCTATACGTACTAAGAGAAAAGGCCTAAAAAAGGCTAGTAGGAGGAAGGAAAAAGGAAGGAAGTAAGGGATTAGTGAAGAGATGAATAGTGAGGATTGGATTGATGGGTTGAATGGTCAAGGGGAAATTATTTATGAAATTTCATTAATATATAAAACATTAGAGAAGAGATAAAGTATTGTACTTTCCATATAATTAGTTATCTATTGAAAAGAAGGGGTAATGTGAGAACTAAAGGTGGATAATGTAGATTGAGTTGAAGGTATTAATGATAGAGAGGAGTTATAGGTTCAAGAAGAGAAAAGTATGTTCAATGGGAGAAGGAAGATCAATTCATAATAAATAACTTGAATCTTAGTCAAGACACAAAGAGGACCAGTGACAAATTTCCAAGCACAAAGTATATGAAAAGGATCAAGAAGGACAATTAAAGTTTAGAGTTAGGTGTTATTGGTAGAGGTGAGTGTATGAGATTGTGTTTGCTTCAATATTTTACAATATCATAAAATACCTCTACATCACTTTTTTACCACTCTAAATAACCTTATTCAATAAAAATTTAGAATTTTATGTAATAAAAAAATAGAATATGCCTTTTACCAAGAAAAAAAATAATATTTCCTTATGAAATAATTATAATAATCTCAAAACAATAAAAGGAATATTTTCAAAGCTCAAACAATTCAACCAATACTAATTATTTTCATAATAAGCCTCCATGATAAAAAATGAGAGCATCCCATTTATTTTATCAAATTACATCCCACACTCCATTTAATATGATATAAATTAGGATCTTATTATCTCTATCTAAACCATATATTTTTTAGGGTCTATATTGGTAATCTCATGATTCAAAAATTTGTAGGATATATCATATTGTGGGAAAATATTAATCATGATATCATCACATAATAAATTAATAAATAATACCTTAAATAATATAAGAACCAATATTCTCACCGTAAATCTATAAATAAAAATCTAAAAAATCATCTCAAATGTGTGATCTAAATACATAACATTCAAACTAATTCCTGTGTGTTATTGATGTTGATAATGATCACTATTTCACTAATTAGAAAATTTTGAATAAAAAATAGGCTAACTACTATCATAATGTTTCTTGAGAATATCCTATGACTAAATCTAATAATCCTCTTTTCGAAGAATAACATCGTAAGTATATTAATACCACCACTACATATTCTTTAGACTTACCACCTACTGATGAGCTTGCTCCACCATCGAAGCTTCAACCTAGCACATCTAATATTTTGACTACATTACCTCCTTATGTCACTCTTAAAAATAAATTTAAATATATTTATATTTATAATATGAAATCATAATGGAAATTTTTAGATGAGATTAATTCCATTCTTTACAAGATTCCTTTAATGGAACTCATGATAACATCACCATAACACCATAAATTCATCATGAAATAACATAATGATATATAATAATCCCTATTTATTGAAATTTAACCACCTCCAAAACCTTATGAATTTCTCAAACCCACAAAATTTATTCTTATCAAAACCATTTTTCATCCTTATTTTTCCAAGAAACTTTCCATAGAGTTATCCAAAGAACATATGATCAATAATGAATTAATTTTTTGAGATAATGACTGACCTCTCTTTATTACAATTTTTATAAATAATACTCTAATAATAAAAAAATTAGTGTATGAAGTTTTGTGAATTAATATCACTTCCATTTAGCTAGTCTAGAAAATTGAATATTCTAAATATGACCTAAAAATAACTAGATTTACATGCCATGGATTTGATAAAACCAATCAAAGTCCTATTGGTTGAATTTGGATCCCCCTAAATATTGGGATAGAAAAAAATTTCACCTAGATTATGGATTTATATCTTACACTATCTTATAATATTATTTTAGGGAATCTTTAGGCTCATCGCATGAGATCTATCACATAATTTGATAGTCATTGTATTAAGTTTAATCATGATAGTAAGCATTTAAACATGAATCTAATCCCAACCCATGGGGCCTCAAATTACATAATACTAAAACACAATATTTCATCTCAACCACTTCTCACGTTAGTAGTCCCCCTCTTTCTGAATTCATATAAAAACATCCTAATTTGTAATTTACCCTTATTGATTCTAATGATGATAAACCCAATAAACTAAAAACCATTGGTATCATAGTTATATTAGCTCATTATATAATAAAGTGTATTGATCTATCTATCCTACCATGAAATAGGATAATTACAATATTTGATGATGATATTGAAATCCCACCTTTATTTAATGCTCATAAATATTGCTATGCATATGATGATTTTATATTCAATGACCTTGGCGTGGTCAATATTTTTTAGGATCCTTTATCATTATCTCCTTAAATATTTATTAAAATTATTGTATCTATTTAATATAATTAGAATATTAATTCTTAGAAAATTAAACGTTTGTAATATCTCTCCATCATATGATGATGATTACATAATTTCCCAATCCCAATAAAAAAAATTGGATGAAATTCATTATAAAAAATCACTTATGAAAATTCATACCTTTAATCATGATGTACATCTAGTTCATACTTCTCATGACTCTAGTGAATATGAGAATGAATTATAACCTCAAGGATATATTTATCCCATCAACCCACCACTAAAAAACACTCCACAAGTTATCCAAAAAAAATTTGAATTCTCTATACATCTTGACTACATTATCCAGCTTGAATTCATAAAATTTCCAACACTACTAATTGTATCATCCAACCTAACACAATTCAACATATTCCCAAATTTTGCATCTATACCAACCATAATTAATAACAAATTACTGATAGTTTAAACCTTAGCTCATTACTACACTAACCAAGTAAAAAAAGTGTCAATACATTTTTATAAACATACCTTTATTCTTCCAATTGTATCATTTAACCTAATATAATCAATACCATTACTAAATCAACTAGTTGTACTAACCATTTTGATATAGTTTAACCTTGTTCCACTATAGTAGACTACATCAGCCAGGCTGATACTATATATAAAATATTTTCACTTCTCCTCAGATCTATAAATTACTTTAGATTCCAATGCCAATATTTTAATACACATTCATTCATAATTTGAAAACAAAGATAATAATATTATTTATCTACAGGTATACATTGAATATTTTTTACCATTACTCATGCTTACTAGTGATGAATCCATTTAGAATTACTTCATGTAAGATATCCTAAAATTCCACTCTAACATCACAAGTTTGGAAATTTTGAGAAAACTAATCCTTGATTTAGTAATTTTATTTCTATTGTAGATCCTAAGTCTAATTATTTTTCTAAGATTTCTTCTACACCATACCATTTCTAGGATATAAATGCAATACTTATCAAATAAACTCAAGAAGTCAAATTTGGTACATTTTTAAATCTCAAATCCATCATTATCTCTAAATATATATACCCTAAAGATAATGATAAATATTACCTATTTATTGACAAATATCTTGAATTATTTGCTTGCTTATATGAGGACATGATGGTGTACACCATAGCATAGTTGTTCATAACATAGTAACCTATCCAAATGTGAAACCCATTCACCAAAATAAATGGAAATTCACACTCAAGGTTTTTATTTTATGTCACAAATAAGTTACTAAACTCTTAGATGATAAGTTTATCATACATATAGTTTAATTAAAATGGGTCTCCAACATAGTACCCATTCATAATAATGTCACTATGGTCATTAAAATTTATATTGAATTTCATAATAATAACTTAGCATGCCCTAAGGAAATTTTCCTCTATCATCCATCAATGTTAATTTTTATTCCATAACTAGTTATGAGATGTGTTATATTATGGAATTCTTTTTAGGGTAGAAGCTGTTTCATATTTTCCTTAAAGATAAACATAAGACTACATTTAACACCAAGTGGGGCACATATTTCTATTTTTAGATTCCTTTCATCCTTTAAAATTTTGGAACTACTTACCAATGTTCAATGACCCACATTTTTCATTTTATAATTTAAAATATAGTCATTTATGTGGATGACCTTATATATAAATTTAATCATTATGAAAATAATCTTTATGAACTAGTTATCATCTTATATCATCTCATTATACACAAATGTGTTTTAAGTGTCACCTCTATAAATTCTCTAAGATTTTTTGTCTCACTACGAGGAATTTATGTGGATCCTTAGAAGATCAATGTTATTATTAACATGATTATAACTAAATATATTCTTTATATTCATGCTTATCTTGGTAAACTTGAGGCAATTCATAGATTTTTTCCAAGTCAAATTTTCATACATATTATGTGGAATCCTTTCTCAATAAATTGTTAATGTTGAATGTATTAATTATTTATAACAATACATTCATAGTATGAATACATATTTACATCATCATCCTATTTTATAAGCACTTTCTAGTAATTTTCCTCTCATATTGTATGTGTCATCTGCCCCTATTTCATTTGGGGAAATACTTGTACACCACAATTAATTAATAAAATAATATGTTATTTACTAAATTAGTCATTATTTTATATATTTTGAGACCTGGTACATGAAATAAAAATTTGAATGTCAAAAAATATACTTTCCCACTAAAATGTTTTGGCACTGCATGGTTTATTAAAACTATCTTTGTCATAGTACATTATAATCCCCTTTTCCATATTTTATTGAAGTCTTTATTTCTTGGAGATAAATTCATAAATTAATGGTACTTTTGATATAATTTGGTATTGGTATTATTTCTTAAAAAATAGTCAAAAGTTAGTTGGTATTTGATTATCTTATTGTCATACATATACCCTCTCAGTGACACCTTTAGGATATTCTTCCAAATTCGGATACCCTCTTTATCAATGTAATTTATAAGGATATTTACCTCAAATACTACTTCCATAATTTCACTATTGATCTTAAGGCTTAAGATCTCAAAGAACCTAAAATGGTATTCTCTAAAGCTAAACCATCTATGAAAGCTACCTTAGAAAAACTAGCTAAGGTTAACATAGGTTTACATGGGGATACTTTTAAAATCCATTTTTATGGAACCAAGTGACTTTAAGGAGCTAAGTCAAGATGTGTCCTCAATGATCTTTATTCAAAAATAATTTCTATATTTTTAATTAAATTTTGATGTTACTAATAACATGCTGAATATTACACTCTCATTCTTGGGATGCAAGAAACCATTATTTTGTATGTTTCATCCTTACATGATTTATGTGATTCACATCTTATATGTCACAAAATAAGTGGATCCTATAAATTAAAATTTGAAAAAATTATAGAATATCATATATTCTATTAATATTACCAAAGAGTTCACATCTTTCACCATTGAGGAAATTCCATGATATCAAAATGTTATAAAAAACTCTCTTTCTTATTCAGCTTATCTATATCATCCTCATTAGGCACAACATAACTCATAGTTATTCATACATATAAGTAAATATCAATCCAACCCAATTAATAAAAATGATTCACTTATTTTCCATATTGAAACTATCACTACTTGACAAAATGAATGACATAAATAAATCATCTAGTTTATAGAACATCATACATATCCTCTAGAGGTTGGTTCTCATGAAAATATTATATTTTTAATGTAAGCATTGAAATTAATTCTTAAACTTAATATCCTTTAATATCAAAATTCCTTTCTTTTGTTACTTAACAATAAGTCCTTTCTCTTCTTAAACAAGTGTAGTGGGAATTTTTAATGGTCATCATAGTGGATTTCTCCAACCCTCAAATACATATGCATGAGGTAATATTGGCCTACCCTTGAAAAAGATACATCAATTTTTAAAATAAGTGTAATATTTTCCAAATCCATGAGAATATTATTAATTATCCTTTGTCTAAGCCTTATACACTTGAAACTTTATAGACATGTTCTATGTGGGATTAGATATCATCATCAAGTTACCTCAATCTTAATATGGCTCTATCTTCAATATTACCACCACTGAATACTTTATAAAATGGTTAATATATACTCTCCTCATTAATGTTACCATCATCACTATCTCCAAATTTATCCTTGACAATATTATATTTCATTTTTTAATTCCTCACATCATTATATCTAACATTGGTGGGAATCTAAAAATAAAGACATGAAGGAGCATTGTGTAAAATTCAAAATCACACACAAAATTTTCCATTAACAAATTTTGACCCTAGGTCAACCCCCTATATGGTCAAAATTTATATAGGGTCTTGCTAAGTCATATCATGGTCATAAAGTCAATTAATGTGTTTTAAACCTTGGTCTTTTAGTCATTTGTCTTAATATTCCCTTATGCCACCTTTTTGGTCATTCTAGGTGAATTGTACAATTTTTACCAAAGTCAAGTGTGTCAATAAAATATATAATGTACCTTGTGTTAGTTTAGTGTCATAGTTTATAATGACAAAGAAGAAATGTAGGTATAACATGGATTCAAGAAGATAACTATAAAATAGAAAATTTTAGGCAATTATATAACTTGAAAGGTACACTTGGCATGTGGGTGTTAAGTATGAAATATACTGAGAGGGGGGGGGTGAATCAGTATATTATATATACTTTTACTTAATCAAATCCATTTTATTTAACCACTTAACCAAACATTCAAGATATGCAATAAAACTAAAACAATAATATGTACCACATGAGAGAGAGAGAGAGAGAGAGAGAGAGAGAGAGAGAGAGAGAGAGAGAGAGAGAGAGAGAGAGAGAGAGAGAGAGAGAGAGAGAGAGAGAGAGAGAGAGAGAGAGAGAGAGAGAGAGAGAGAGAGAGAGAGAGAGAGAGAGAGAGAGAGAGTAGATTTTTACGTGGAAACCCAAAGTGGGAAAAATCATGAAGAACAATTTCAAGTATATGAATGAGCACCAAATCAAATTACAAAGTTCATAAGCACAACCTTGCAAGATCTCTAACCCCTTTACCAATCACGAATACATTAATTACTTGTGAGCACCAATGCATAGGAGAACCAACCCCTCTTGTGTATAAAACACAACTATCTCTCAATGTTGCTTACTAAACAAATGATAGAACTCTACAATATATCCTAATTTTCTCTCTTTGAAAATAAATATAAACCATGCACTCTATTGCATATTACAAATGGCTTCTCAAGCCTTTATTAATAGCTTTCCAAATGACCTTTGTCATTCACCCTTTGTAACCCTTCAATCCTAATGGAAAATGGCACCAAACTTGCTTAATCCTTTGTATCCTTACAGTTTAAAAGTCATATGGTGACCCTTCATAATCAAATGTGTCCTTTCCTCTTTTGTCTTTATCTTGGTGACTTTTTGTATTCCTCAAAGTGTCCCTTCATGGAAAAATATGTCATACCCTCTTTTGTCTTCACATGGTGACTCTTGGAATTCCTCAAGATGACTCTTCATGAGAAAATGCATCCCATTCCTCTTTTGTCTTTACCCTATGACTTTTTGACTTCTACATGGGCCCTCTTTTGACTTATATGCAACCAAAAATATATTTGTTAATATTAAATAAATATTAGCACACATTATCCAAAATATGAACATTAAAAACATCATTAAATACAATGGGGCCTTTATCACCAATACTAAACCTTTGACATCAATGACAATATTGTTAACAATATCCCCCTTTATCATTGATGGCAACCTCAAACTAAAACTGCTTCATCCTAAAACCTACACATACTATCATCTAGAAAACATATAGTATCTCCACTTTACTATAACAACATGTACCTACTCCCTATACCTATTTCTACACCTGTACCTATACATATACCTATTTCTATTCTTCTCTCCCTTTGACATCAATGGAAAAGGGCCTACCTAGAGCTAACAGTTAGCTCCCGCTCAACTGATGCTAAACCTCAATGGCAAGAAGTAAAATAAATTACTCTCAACTTCTCCCATAGATACTCAAATGTGTCTTTTGGTAGTGCCTCTATGAAAATATATACAGTATACTATGTAGTACTGATATATTCCATCTTAACCTATTGATCTACAACTAGTTCTCTCAAGAAGTGACATCTAATGGGAATATGCTTTGTTCTTGAATGCACCACTAGATTCTTTGAAATATTAATAACACTTGTGTTGTCACAAAAAATGGAAATAGGTTCATCATATTTTACCTTGATATCTTCCAAAGTTTAAAAAACTAAAACAATAATATGCACCACACAAGAGAGAGAGAGAGAGGCACTGCATTTTTATGTAGAAACCCAAAGTGGGAAAAATCATGAAGAACAATCTCAAGTATATGAATGAGCACCAACTCAAATTACAAATTTCATAAGCACAAACTTTCAATATCACTAACCCCTTTGCCAATCACCAATACATTAATTATTTGTGAGCACCAACGCATAGGAGAACCAACCCCTCTTGTGTATAAAACACAACTATCTCTCAATGTGGCTTACTAAACAAATGATAGAACTCTACAATATTTCTTAATTTTATCTCTTTGAAAATAAATACAAACCATGCACTCTATTTCATATTACAAATGGCTTCTCAAGCCTTTATTAATAGCTTTCCAAATGACCTTTGTCATTCACCCTTTGTAACCCTTCAATCCTAATGAAAAATGGCACCAAACTTGCTTGACCCTTTGTATCCTTACATTTTAAAAGTAATATGGTGACCCTTCATAATCAAATGCATCCTTTCCTCTTTTGTCTTTATCTTGGTGACTTTTTGTATTCCTCAAAGTGTCCCTTCATGGAAAAATATGCCATACCCTCTTTTGTCTTCACATGGTGACTCTTGGAATTCCTCAAGATGACTCTTCATGAGAAAATGCATCCCATTCCTCTTTTGTCTTTAACCTATGAATTTTTGACTTCTCCATGGGACCCCTTTTGACTTATATGCAACCAAAAATATATTTGTTAATATTAAATAAATATTAGCACACATTAGCCAAAATATGAACATTAAAAACATCATAAAATATAATGGGGCCTTTATCACCAATACTAGACCTTTGACATCAATGAAAATATTTTTAACACAATCCCCCTTTATCATTAATGGCAACCTCAAACTAAAACTACCACATCCTAAAGCCTACACATACTATCATCTAAAAAACATATAGTATCTCCACCTTAATATAACAACATGTACCTACTCCCTGTACCTATGTCTACACCTGTACCTATACATATACCTATTTCTATTCTTCTCTCCCTTTGACATCAATGGAAAAGAGCCTACCAGAGCTAACACTTGGCTCCCCCTCAGTTGATGTTGAGCCTCAATGGTAGGAAGTAAAATAAATTACTCTCAACTTCTCCCATAGATACTCAAATGTGTCTTTTGGTAGTGCCTTTGTGAAAATATCTACAATATGCTATGTAGTACTGATATATTCCATCTTAACCTGTTGATCTACAACTTGCTCTCTCAAGAAGTGATATCTAATGGGAATATTCTTTGTTCTTGAATGCACCACTAAATTCTTTGAAATATTAATAACACTTATGTTGTCACAAAAAATGGAAATAGTTTCATCATATTTTACCTTGATATCTTCCAAAGTTTGCTTCATCCAAAGCACTTGAGTACAACACAATACCACTACAATATATTTTGCTTTATCTATAGAAAGTGATACTAAATTCTACTTCTTACTTAGCCATGATACTAAGCTATCACCATGAAAGAAATCTCCTCCACTTGTACCCTTTGTATCATCAAATCACCCTACCCAATCTATATCTATATAAGTAACCAAAGTGAAATATTTTCATATGGGATACCATAATCTATAATCCAATGTCCCCTTGATATATCTAAATATTCTTTTCACCAACTGAACATGACTATCTTTTGGAGCTGACTGATATCTTGAAACCATACCTACTACATGCATGATGTCTAGCCTTTATGGTATTAAATATAAAAGACTAACAATCATAGATCTATAAAAACATTGATTTGAAATAGGTGAATCTTCATCCTTGCTCACTTTATTTCCTATACACATTGGTGTGTCAACTAGTGCACAATCCTCAAGACCAAATTACTTCAACATTTCCTTGGCATATTTACTTTGAGATATAAAAATTCCTTTATCTAACTAAAATATTTACAACCCTAAGAAAAATTAGAATTATCCAAGCATAGACATCTCAAATTCTTTTTGCATATTATTAGAAAATTCTTTTGTCATCTTTTCAATGTTTTCTCTAAAAATGATGTCATCAACATATACCACAATAATCAATTAATGCCCACCTTCTATTTTGATGTAGAGATTACTATAAGCAAATCCTCTCTTGAAACCCTGATCATGTAAGTACTCATCAAGTCTTACATACCAAGCTCTAGGAGCTTATTTCAATCCATATAGTGTTTTCTTCAAGCTGCATACATGGATACTAATATTTTAGAAAATAAATCCCTCAAGCTACTTAATGTAGACTTCTTCTTCTAGATTACCATTTAGGAAGGTATATTAAACATCCATCTAAAACACTTTGAAAATTTTAAACACTACATATGCATCAAACATTCTAATAGCCTCTAGCCTTGCCACTGGTGTAAAAGTTTCTTCAAAATCTATTCCCTCAATTTGAGAATATCCTTTACATACTAATATTGCTTTATTCCTGGTCACTTCTCCATTTTCATTCAACTTATTTCTATAAACCCATTTTATTCCTATCATATTATGATGTTTTGGTCTAGGCACTAATTCCCAAGTATAATTATTTTCTATCTAATTTAATTCTTCATTCATTGCCTTAACCCAATACTTATCATGTCTATCTTCTAAAAAAGTTCTAGGATGAATTTTGGATAACAAAGAAATTTTAACTTGCTCAGATTCACTTAACATCATTCTTCTTGTGTGAATTCCTTCATTAATGTCCTCAATGATGTCACTTTCATTATGATTTCTTTGGGAATATTTAGATGGGGTTTTGGTGTCCTTTTTATCCTTCTTCTCATCTTCATCTGATTCTTCAAAATCTTCCTTTTCAATGATTTTAGGAATGTCTACTGGATCACTGATTATTTGTGTTCCATCTTCTATCCTAACACTTTCACTTTCAACAATTTTCTTGGTTCTTTAGTTATAACATTTATAACATTTACTTTTTCAATAATAAACAAGAAATATACCTTCATCTTCTCTAGATTCAAAATTATGAAGTTTTTCATCGGTTCTTTTTATGAAGCATCTACTACCAAAAACTCTAAAATAATCAACTATTACTAGTTTGTCTTTCCATAGCTCATAAGGAGTCTTGTCACTATTGACTCTCAATAATGTTCTATTCTGAATATGCACTATTATAGTAACTACCTCTTTCCAATATTTATTTGGTATCTTGGATTCATTTAGCATTGTCTTCACCATCTCTTGAACTATTCTATTTCTTCGCTCAACTACTCATTTTGCTATGGAGTTATAGCTATTGAATAATGTCTCTTTATTCTATGGTCTTAAAAAAACTCAAAAAAATTATTTGACATGAATTATCCTCCTTGAT
This sequence comes from Torreya grandis, assembly GCA_037957365.1. Lineage (NCBI taxonomy): Eukaryota > Viridiplantae > Streptophyta > Pinopsida > Cupressales > Taxaceae > Torreya > Torreya grandis. Next base: position 140,101 of record JARHVA010006275.1, read on the forward strand.
TTTATCTTAGACACTTAATCTTCAAACTGGTTTCATTCTTAACTACTACTTTGAAATGTTTGAAAGCTTCTAATTTTTTCTTTAAAAACATTGCCTAAGTCATATGTGAAAAATTATCAATAAGAAACATTAAATATTTCTCACCTTGAGTAATTTGATTTCTCATAGGTCCACATAGATTAGTGTGAACAAGCTCTAACATCTAAGTGGTCGAGTACTCTTTTGTTTTGAACTGCCTTCTAGCCTGCTTTCCATGTTGACAAGGTTCACAAAGCATGTTAGATGGCTTTTTAATCTTTGTAAGATTTCTAACTACTTGCTTCTTACTAATGTTGATAATATTTTCAAAATTTATATGTCCCATTCTCCTATGCCATAACCAACTTTATTCAATCTGACTCAACCAACATCTTTGAACTTTGATGTCTAATAATATATATAGATTATTGCTTGTTCTTTGAGCATCTACAACCAACACATCTAAATGTTTTATCCTAATTTCATAGCCTTCTAGATAAAACTTTAGTGTGTGCCCCTAATCACACATTTGACTTACACTCAAAATATTATGCTTAAGACCTTCTACATACAGACATTTTTAGTTTTAGTTCTACCATTATCTAAACTTAGTGTACCTTTTTTGACAATTCTGGTAGTAGTATTATCTCTGAATTTCACTATGCCACCATGGATCTTATTCAAGGTTATGAAATTTATTTTATCTCATGTCATGTTCCTTGAACATCCACTATCAATGAACCATGGATTTTCTTTATTTCTTTCAAGCAAAGCTATCTGTACCAACATAGATTTTTTAGGTTGTTTCTTCTATCATGAACTTATCTAAACTTTCTTCTTGATAAATGGAGCCTTGAAACTTTTGTTGTTATTGACTGATTCAAACATGCTTCTATAGTATTGAGATATGTGTATAAAGTTATTGCACTTGTAACATATTATGGCCTCTTCATTAAATCCCAATAGAGGAGAAAAAGAGTTATGGCTTCTGCTTGACTCTACATGACTTTCATTCTCCTTATTTCTAAAATTGTTATCCCATTTTTGACATTCTATTTTCCTATGACCATATCCATTATAATAAAAATAGTAACCATAAAAATAGGACTTGTTTGTGTATCTTTGACTTGATTAATTTTTGTAGATATGTTCCATCTAGCCTTGTTTATTTGAGATGTCCTCTATATTCTTAACTTCTTCCCTTTTTATTTCCTCTTTTGTAAGAGCTTCAACATAGCTCTTTCCTTTTTCCTTGTCTGTGAAAGTGGTGGCATCCCTTTTCTCTTTTTAAAATTTGATACCTATCTTATCTAACATTGATCTTTGAATTTCTAATATCTTATTCAACATATTAGTGTTATTCTCAAATTTTTAATCATTAGCTACTCTATCATTTATTGCTTTATTTGTTTTCTCAATATATACTTTTAAAGAAGTAATCTCAATAACACACATTTCACATTCTTTACTTTTTGTAATTGTGCTGTTAGATCTTCTTCATTATTTTTGGCTTCTTCAAAGTGTGCTTGTTGATTTTCAATTATGTCCTTTAACTCCTTTTCATTTTTTTCTATCTAGAGCTTTAATCTTTAATTCTTCTTTTAAAGAGATTTTAACTCTTCTAAGGCACAAATTAGTTCTCCTTCTAGATTCACTTCGACTTCATCATGTTCTTCTTCTTGATCATCTATACTTTTGCTTATGGAGGTATCTTCATGTATGGCCATGAATAAAATCTCTTCTTCTGAATCACTAACTCCACTGTCTTCATTTGAGCTAGGATATTTAGAATACAAAATCTTCTTCTTGAATCCCTTCTTGAATTTTCCTTTGAAATTCTTTTTGTATGTAGAATTTCCTTCTTCATTGTCACAATTACCCTTATCTGGGCACTTAGCTAAAAAATGTCAATTCTTTCTAGAATTAAAACATTTAAAAGGTAATTTTCCTTGATATTTACATGTGCCCTTTTTTGGCTTGTGAATGAATAGAGATATGTTGTCATCTTCATCATCACTAGAACTGTCACTTGATTCTTGAAAGAAGCTTCTCTCTCTGAGGGTTTCTCTTGTTTTGTCCACATCTCATATTTCATAAGAATACCATGTAGTTCATCCATCTTTAGCTTGGCTAAATTATTCATCTCTTTAATTGCCAAAACTTTTGCATCATATCTCAATGGTAGAGATCTCAAAACTTTTTAAACCACAATTGATTCTTGTAAATTTTCTCCAAGACCTTGAATCTGATTAACTATTTGATCAACCCACAAAAGATAACTTGCTCTATTTTCTTCCTCTTTCATCTTCAAACTCTCAAACTATACTTTGAAAGTATTAAGCTTAGCTTGTTGAACCTTTCCATCACCTTTGTAAATATTCTCATGTTTTACCCAAGTTTCATGAGAAAATTTGCATTACACAACTTTAAAAAAATTTGATTCATATAAACCACATAAAATAACATTTAAAGCTTTATAATTATTTTCACTTGCCTTCTATTCAACCAAAGTAGTTACATGTGTCTATGGCTCTTCATATTCCTCCACCACTTCTTGCCAAATGTTGAATCCAAGGGTCATCAAATAAGTATTCATCTTTATGCTTCAAAAATCATAATTTGTCCCATCAAACAAAGGTGCCTTATTTTTATAAAAATATTCATGTGATCCAACCATCATGCTTTCTTGATCTACCTTCAAGCTGTAAAACTTTTTCTAAAGGAACCTACTCTGATACCAATTATTAAGAATGAAATATACTAAGAGGGGGGGTGGTGAATCAGTATATTATATATATTTTTAATTAATCAAATTTCTTTTATTTAACTACTTAGCCACACATTCAAGATATGCAATAAAACTAAAACAATAATATGTACCACATGAGAGAGAGAGAGAGAGAGAGAGAGAGAGAGAGAGAGAGAGAGAGAGAGAGAGAGAGAGAGAGAGAGAGAGAGAGAGAGAGAGAGAGAGAGAGAGAGAGAGAGAGAGAGAGAGAGAAGATTTTTACAAACCCAAAGTGGGAAAAATCATGGAGAATAATTTCAAGTATATGAATGAGCACCAACTCAAAATACAAAATTTGCAAGCACTAACTTACAAGAGCACCAACCCCTTTACTGAGCACCAACACAACAACTATTTATGAGCACCAACCCCTTGTAAAGATTTATGAGCACCAACTCCTCTTATGTATAAAACACAACTATCTCTAAATGTTACTTACTCAACAAATGATATAACTCTAAAATATCTCTTGATTTTCTCTCTTTATAAAAAATACAAACCATGCACTCTCTTGAATATTAAAAATGGCTTCTGAAGCCTTTATCAATAGATTTACAAATGACCTTTGAAATTAACCCTTTGTGACTCTTCAATCCTCATGGAAAATGGTACCAAACTTACATGACCCTTCGTATCCTTGCATTTTAAAATTCATATGGTGACCCTTCATAAGTAAATGTGTCATTTCCTCTTTTTCTTTATCTTGGTGACTTTTCATATTCCTCAAAGTGTCCATGGAAAAATATGCCATACCCTCTTTTATCTTCACATGGTGACTCTTGGAATTCCTCAAGAAGACTCTTCATGAGAAAATACATCCCATTCCTCTTTTATCTTTACCCCGTGACTCTTTGACTTATCCATGGGCCCTATTTTTACTTATATTCAACCAAAAATATATTTGTTAATATTAAATAAATATTAAGACACATTAGCCAAGATGTGAACATTAAAAACATCATTAAATGCAATGGGGCCTTTATCGCCAATGCTAGACCTTTGACATCAGTGAAAATATTTCCAATAGTGGGGAATATTTATAAGGAGATATATAATCCTCCATAGGTATTTTATAGTATTAAGAAGATTTAAAAGTTTCAAATTTGGTAAAAAATGGTCCATCTCTCTCATCGCTCTCTTGGACAAGGTTATACAGGTCAACTGGTTTACCCTTAGTATGGATAAAAGGAGAGGATTTGAACTTAAAGCATTTGGCAGAATTTAGTATCCTTCATATCCTTCATTTGCATATCAATATTTTTTGGTTTGGTCTACCATTATCTATGAATAATCACTAAGATTGTAGATGATTTCAAATTGCATGTACATCCTCATGGCCTCTAGTTTTCTTATTTATTTGTAGTTGTTTGATGCTTCCAAGTGTTGTAGGTGTATTTGTAGATATTTATCTTCCTTTACATGTTTTAATCTATTTTGTAATGTGTGAATGTGGATCTATAAGAAATATTAATCCATTATGATAGAGATGCATAACTATCAATTGTCTATAGATAGTTATTTTTAGGGCCAGTATTTTATCTTCACATAATAGCTTCAAATCAAAGGTAATGTAATTATCTTAACCTCCTCTCTAAGCATGGTGATGGTTTAGGAAGATTTGATAGACCAATGGAGGTCTGAAATATCTGAAACTAGGTAGAGTTGAAGATGGTTCATATACATAGTCAGACTTCAATATAATAGTAACCTATAAGACTATGTAGGAGGTCTGAGACAAAGCATTGAAAAGGCATTAAAGGTGTTTGGATTCAATTGAGGCATTCAACAAGGACTAAGAACATAAAGGAAGTCATTATATGAATGGTGAGGTCAATACACACAACTAGATCTAAATACATGTTCATAGGTTTAAAATGGGACTCATTATCTTAATATCTCTGAAAAGAGATTTTGCCTTGTACATTGCTATCTTATGATGAAAATATATGAGGTTTGATTAAGTCTTGTGTCTCCATTCTAATAGGCTAGACATAGTAGTAACATGTAAACATGATAAGAGGTGGATATGGTCAAGAGAAGATAATGTAAAGGATTTTTAAATTCCATCAAGTTTTCATTTTAGGCATTCAGTTAACACCATGTCAAAAAGTCACATGAATATATAAATTACAAACCTAGGTATGTTGATGGTAAGAATGGTTGTATGGTATTTTGGAAGGAAATAAGTAAATTCAAGGGTTAAATAGCCATAATAACTTAAATATGTAAAAAAGGGAGTGGATAATAGTGTTCAAACAAGAAAATGTCCACCTATAGGATTCTTGATTCTCTAAATGAGTACTTATAGGTGACACAACTAGCATACTAGCTAGGTTAGTGAAAGGACTATCTTGGTTGGTAGGAAAAAGTTATAAGGTGGAATGATAAATCTTAAATGGATAAAATAAAACTTACATATGATCCTCATATAAACATAAACACCTATAGTAACTTTATGAATTCTTAATGCACACATACAATTGAAGGTAGTCTTGAAACTAGTCTAGGCATATGGAAAATGCAAGTTGGTTTGGTATGCAGTGACATAAAGTTGATGATATTTTTGAAAAAATTATCAAAATATTAATACCATGTTACTTTAAATTATATAAATAAAATATAATTATGAACAAAAAGGTTTCCAATCTTAGTCTACAGTCCACCAAGAACACTATACAAAGTCATTAGACCTAGTAAGCCAGTTTTGAGAAATTTGATGTTTGAAGGGTCTAGAGTTATGATCAAGTTATGAAAATTGATTAAAATTATCATAAATACCTAAGATAAATCCTCATAGTATCCTTTAGGCCAAAAAAATAGGGGATATTCCCTATATTTTATCTCATATAGAGGGCACTCTTTAAGCAAGAAACTTTGCTGACATGGTTCATGGGAGAGTGAAAAGATTAGTGAAACATCTTGAGTGACTATGGTATATTGTATAAGGTTAAATTGAATATGATTTTTTTTATAGGACTCTACAGTCATTGGAGACCATCATAAGTGTTAAACACATAGTTACACATAATTAGGCCTAGAACTAGGCCTAAGCCATACATGTACATTAACTAATCCATATGACCATGAGAACTTTATAAAAAATATGAGGAACTTTAGGTGAAATTTTATGATGGGTTACCATTAATATTTAGATAACCTTTAAAAATTGGTCATTCATGCTAAATTACCTCTCAAGCCTACCCTAAAATGCACTATAAGAGCTCAAAAGGCCATCTTCTTATGCTCAAACCTATACGGATAGTGTGAAAGGTGCCTCAAAGAGTTTAGGATAGTTTAAGGGGGTATATAAATTATTTTTAGTTGACTTTTTTAGAGTTAGACATCTATTTTTTATGAATCATCACTAAGAGTTAGAATGACCAAAACCCCTCTCAAAACCCTAGTTTGGACCCAATAGAGGAATATATAGATATTGATGCATTAAAAAGTGGTAAAATAGACTAGAAAGTATTTTTTACATACTTAAAACCCTCATAGTATCCTTCAAATCCACTTTTTCCATATCATCACTTATACAAATAGGCTTAATTCTATGTTTCTTATAGGATTTGATGTGTTTGATAGGTAAGAAGGAGAGTTGATAAGTGAGATAAATTGAGGGAGGTATGTAGGGACTCAATAAAAATTATAAAAATAAATCATCACTATATTTGTACATGAAAATAACTCTTATAGCTCATTCATTATAGGTAGTCTAAATAGACAGTGAGAAGACAAAGTGACTACCTAGTGAGATAGTGATCAAGGTGACTTGGAATGTTTTGAGGTATATTTTATAGACTAGTATATAAAGAGGCATTAAATAGGCATACTACATCCTATACAATTAATCTAACTGAGAAACTACAAGCCACTTAGGTGATAAGTGTGAGAATAGACCTATGGGGCTAGTGATGAATGACTACAAGCAGTAAATAACAAGTGACAAGGATGAATTCATCAGTTAGAGAGGCATAGATGAATTGAGATGATATATTTTACATATTCTCATGTTAGATAAAATGTGTCAAGGGTTCTTATGTCAGTTTTATAAAATCAAGTGAACCCCTCATTATCATGAAGGCATTTTCAAAGCAAGACAATGAAGAGTTATATGCTGACTTGAGGAAGGTGCTCTATTTCAGATTGACACATGTTAATGATAGCTTCTTGACTTATTTTACACTTCATTCAATATAATTATAAGTATTTCTCATAGTTTGACACTTGGACTTGTGACCCTTGAGCTTCACTTCTTCTCTCTCTTCTCATATGCTCTATATATTCAAGCCTTTTTGGCTTTGTAATGGATCCATAATTGGTATGACAAAGACATACTAGTTTTGACACCACATTTGCATTTCAATTTTTTTTCTAAAGTTGATTCATTATTTAAAATATCTTTCCTAAGTGTGTTAATTGGTTTTTGTGGTTGACAAGTGATGAATATGCTCTCCTTGATTCCATTTCTTTTCTTGCATGTTTGTGTGAGTGATATATCTACTTACAAGTTTCATAAAGTGTATTGTTTGTTAAGTGTGCCTTAAAGTATGAGAGGGAATAGTAGTGTCTTATATTAGACCTTATTTTCACCCACCTCTAGATAGGCATGTCAATCTACCTCTATGAGAAATACTTATGCTAGAAGGACATAGAGTTGAATTTATTTTGAGTAGTCTTATTATTAAGTGTAGATGCAAGTGTGTTGTGTGGAGTTATCTTAGTGTATCACCTCATTAGAATAGGTTTATTTTATGTCTCCTTCCCTTTTCATACCAAATAGTGATTAGTCTAGTGTAGTGTAAGCCTAGAAGATAAATCAAGGGAGCTAGCCCTTTAAAACCTAGAGATCTATATCTTGTAGTAGCTTGTCTATGAGGAGAGATAGTTCCACGTTATCTTAAAATTGAGAAGGTCTACTTGAATTCTCTAGGGTGAAATTTTAGGATATAATATTTTCCACACCTTATCACCCTCAATTCAATGGCCAACCTAAATCCAATAAAAAAATAATTAAAAAGATATTACAAAAAACTATTAGGGATTCTCATTTGGAGTGGCATATTCATATTTACCTTGCACATTGGGCTTATCACACTAGTATTCATACTCTAACTATGGAAAATCCATTCTCTCTAGTTTATGGATTTAAAGTTGTATTACCATTAGAGGTGGAGTTGAACTCTTTGTGTATTTATCTTCATGGCATCATTCAAGATGAAAAGTATATAAATCCCACCTTAATGATATAGACCTGCTTTATGAGCAACACATGAGTGATTTACACAATAACCATTAATATAAAAATAAAAATGATTTTGTTAAACCTAGACATATGTATAAGAATATGGACTTATAGTATCACCATTTATAGTTTTATAATTGATGAAATTATATTTTGATTTAACATTTTTATAATTTTACTATGAAAATATTATGTTTAGATTAAATGGATGACATGTCTAAATCAATTAAATAAATATGCAATAATTAAGTACTAATTTGTTATATCATTTGAATTTATAAAAATAGTAATAAATATGCATAAATATATACTTATCTAGAAATTAACTATCACAAATGATCTAGGTTTTGAAAGTTGAGATCTGGGTAGTGTCAATAGGATTATGGTGTTTCTCTGCTCACTGGATAGTAGTGACCAATATCAATAGTAGAAACATGTTTATGTAGTGTCTTCTAGGTGGTGGTAGTGTCCCATTTGAAGGATTATTCCTATTTTATATGAGAACCTAAACTTATATTTTTAGGTCATGTTATTATGTGCATGAAACCTAGAGCTTTGTGTTGTGCCTAAAAAGCATGATTTACTATAAAAACCCTAATCCTACTTAAAAGTATTGCATGATCAATAATTATGTGTTAATTACTAGGATGGACTAGAGATCCTTAACACCCCATTGTGAAGAGATTTTCCTACATACTAATACTCTAAAGAGAGATCAAGTCCGAAGTAGTTCTTCTACCTAGTGCTTGATGCAAGTGAAAAGTGAATGCTAGATTGAGAGTGGGCTTGGATGCCTTGAATGTGATTGACATTTGAAATGTTTGAATACTACGATTAGGTCTATTTTAGATGGTAGTATATAAAGTTAAGGTAAAATAGGGATCAAATACCTTTATTTCTCTCAACTTTGTCTTTGGTTTAAATAGTTTTTGCATCTATTTTCTATCTAGTGAATAGAGGTGAATTAGACATGAATTTATATATTTTTTTGGCTTATGTAGATAATAAAATATGATTAGGATAAACTTAGGAGGGACACACATTTAAAAAGGTATATGTTGGGAAGATCTATGGATAAAGAAAATAGTACCCAATTGGGGACACTAGCACCATGTGGCTATAGTGTCCCAAATGTGGTGCTAATGTCCTCTTTTTAGACTATTGAATAAGTTGGATTAAGATATAAGATGATAGTTCTAGGACTATGTTTTGGATAACTATAGGTGACTATGGTCTACATAATGACTAAAAAAGTGTGTTTAAGGCTCTAAGATGGGCCTAGGGATAAGCTAGGAATAGGGTAACTCAAACAACACTCTTAGCATTCAATTACCACTTTTAGGTGATTACATCCCCCCCCCCATGCTATTAATGTAACAAAGTGAAATGACTTGTATAAAGGAAAAATAAAGGTACCTAGACTTACCTCAGAAGTAAATCATATGTAGCTGAGTTTGAGTATGTGAATCTATGTCTGTGTATCTGGAACATGATCCAATGTAATGTCTTGCAATAAAACATACAAAAATCAGTCCTTACTTAAGAGATGATCAAAAGAAAAATACTATGCTAAATTTTTTTAACTAAGTAAATTTGAATAAAGAGAAGGGAAAGGAACAAACACACCTTATTAGGTATGTAAACTAATGCATGAACCTAGTGATAACCTATGTGTGTGAGTGTACATAGTGATCATATCATTGAATAGCTTGGACTAAGATGATGTCTTGCTCAATCCTCATATGGATGGTTCAATAACTCAATCTAGTTTTTAATCCATCATTACCCACCCTTGCTTGATGGAATTTGATCTCTATGAATAGCTTAGATAAGATTGTAAGTCTGTCTAACCCTCTTATTTAGGTGGCTCAATAAATAAATTAGGTCATGAATCCATCACTGCCCACTTGTGTGAAGTATATGCATCTATAATTAAATTTCACAAAGTGTTAAAAATATATAATTGAGTAAATATAATTGTGTATTTAGCTCCACAACCACTCAAGTATATTAGGTAGCTCTGGGCCACTTGGGAATGCCAACCACTATAGATGGAGTAAGTCATAAATCTAGTGACATCCAAAAATGTGATAGCAAGTATATAAAATTTAGAAAAGTATTTTTCCATTCCATATAATCAATGTGTGTGTAGTTAATTATATGGAATCTATGTGCCACACACATGCCCCCAATTTGATAATCTAAGTATACTAAATATAAATTATATGTAATATCTAAATCTATGTAGCTAAACTAACTATGGGAGTGATCATGTCATGCATGATTCCCCAAAATCTAATCAACTAGAATGAATATGAGTTGAAGTGAATGAATCTGAGCTAAATCTAAATATAACTATCAAATTGGGATTGTATCTATGTAAACATGTATTATACCTAGTGTACTGATCTAAATGATTTGGACTATCCTAAAGTTAGGTCTACTAGATAGTAGCAACCTTTGGTGGACAACAACATTATGTGGTTCTAGTGTCCTAATTTAGATGCTAATGTCTACCTAGTGGTTATTGAGTGATATAAATTGAATTATGAGTCTTTGTTATGTTTTATGTCTGTCTTGAGTCTAATGTCTGAAACTGAGCTTGTGTGCTAAAATGTATTTATAAATAACAAAGTAGGAACCTAATCTTTGTGACAAACACCTGTGAATTCCACCTCTTTTGAAGGTAGTTTTGAACTTGTGTAATAACTACCCTCCAAATGAGTAGCTTTGTAAAATGTGTTAACCAAAGTATGTGCATGATATTCTAATATAATATACAAACATAACATCAGGATGTAAATGTATCTGAGCATAAATAGGTAATGTAAGATGTATGTTGTAACCTAACATTTCACAAAGGTTTCAACATAGATGTAATCAATGTATAATAACAAATATGAGTAAATACCTAGTGGGATGGGGCATGATTTCCATCACAACTCCCAATTAAGAAGGGTAGATGCATGAGATCAATCATGGCATTTAAAACTACTCTCTCTCTCTCTCTCTATGTGTGTGTGTGTGTGTGTGTGTGTGTGTGTGTAATAATAAAATACAAGTGTCATGGTATATAAACACACAAGGAAGAAAACATATAAACACATGAGGCATGATAAAGGTTGAATAATGGGCCACAATATAAAGGACATGGGCACATGCAATTAAATATAATAATGATGGCATATAAGGATGTAAAAATTTCCACATATGCAAGAAATAAGAAATTTGGTGTAGAGCCATATAGGACATGTTCAAATTCCCACATTTATAAGTATGAAAGCACACAAAAGGGACATGGGCACATGTGCAAGGCATACAAATAGATAAGTGTTGTAGAGACAAAGAATAATGGCATATTCAAATTCCCTCAAATATGAAAGAATCATAGGAAACACAATCAAGTATAATCTAGGAAATACAAATGAAAGCCTATATAACTATGTAGTACAAATATATGTAAATGCTAGGATACATATATGCTAAGGCTAACTAGTGATAGTCAACTAAATATAAGTGATGAATAACAATGATCAATATCAAGATAAATTAGTGCATAAACTAGAATATATAGTATGTAAAGATAGAAACTAGTAGTATCAACTATGTATGAGATGCCCTCGAGTGGGAAAATGTATCAAATGTATAAACATGGATTGATGTACATTCCCCCAATGGGTAGACAATATCTATTTTGGATTAGAGTATTGAACTAGATTCCTCTATTGAATCTACAAGAACTCAAAAAGAACAAGTGAAGCATATGTGTATGATAAAACGTACTATACTAAGATAGCTAGCAATATATAATTTTTGACAAGTAATAGAAATGTAAACATAACAATGCATATAATCTATAAATTTTGTGTTTTTTAAAAATTTTAATGTTTTTGTATTTTGACATGTTATATTGTATTTTTATTTTCTAAGTATAAGATATGTACAATCAAATTAAAATAAACTATGTACAAAGAGCAAGGGAGTGAAATATGTATATACAATTCAATTGAATATGAAATTTTCATATTTTTATATGTATGATTTCCTTAGATGTATGATGTTCAATGGATTTTTGACTACCTTTCCATCAAGTGAAGGTAAATCATATACTTTAAAGCTAATATTTTTGGTAATGATTGATGGTCCAAGTCAATTGGGTTTAAAATTTCCTTTAATTTCTTCTTTGGTTTTGACATTTATGATATTTTATTTCAATACCATATCATTGATTTTAAATTCCCATTTGTGGACTCTATTATTTTATGTTATCTAGATTCACTTCTAATAAGATCTAAGATGTTTTAAATCTTACATATGTGTATGATCATATATTTTAGTTCATGGAGACATCGCTCTCTAAACTAGTCATTTGTGATGAGTCCTTTTAAATAGACCCATAAATATGGGATTTCTAGTTCTAATGGAATACTAGATTATGTGCCATATATAAGTGAATAAGGAGTCGCTCCTATTGGTGTATCTATACTAGTGTGGTAATCCAAAATTTCATAGATGAGTTGATTTTTCTAGTCATCACCAAATTTGGTGACTATTTTGTTGAGAATGTTATTGATCATCTAATTCACTACCTCTACTCGACCATTACCCTGTGGGTAATATGGTGTGGAGAATGTGAGTTGAATTTTTTATTTGGAACAAACTTTTTTTCTATTTTATTCTTGAAATGAGTTTTATTATTTATAATATGAATATTAGGAGACTGAAGTGGGAAATAATATTGATCATGGGAAACTGAATAATATCTTCCCCTTTTATTTATTGTAGTTGGATTAATTATACCCATTTTATAAAATAATATATTACGCTGATAATGAATTTATGTCCTCCTATTTATTCTAGGTTGTTTTTACTGATTAGATCAAATCCCCATAACATGAATGGCCATGGTGATACAATAGGTTGAATTTGATGTGAAGGTACATGGTGTAAGCTAATATGGTGTTGACATTTTTCACATAAGTTTGTGTACTCTTGACATTCTTATTCCATAGGTGGCTAGAGGTAACCATGTCTGAGTAATTTGTGTGGCATTGCCTTACTGTTGAAATGACCACCACATTCATTGTCATGTATTTTTCAAATATCCAATTTATATCTTCGATTGTTAAAAATTAGAATAAGTTTCTATCAAAAGATATTTTGAATAAATCACCACCAATGATGACATATCAAAGATAATTTTTCTGCAATTTTCTCTTTTCATTCTTTGTAAAAGTATCTAGTGTGATAGATTTATTCAAAAATTTGTATATATTGGAGAACCATTCATATGGTGTTAAACTACGTGTGGTAACTAATATTTTTAGAGTGATAATGTCCTTATGGGACAATGACAAAGATTATAATCATTTAATTATGAATAGAGATTATTTTGCATCCATGTTTATGGTGATCAGTGAAATCACTTACCATTACATTGGTGTGATGGTTGTCTTTGAATGGGATGTTTTCAGTAGATAAATCATCAAACTAAGCATGTAGACACTAAACCATGTCCTTATAAGGAACTAGGTATTCTTATTTTATTTGGTAAACATGTGTGACTTGATTGATAATTAATTAGGAGTACCCATAAACTTTGATTGATTTTATCTTGAGAACATGAGATGCTTGAAGACCTAAGATGAGAGCTTTATATTATATAATATTATTGGTGCATAAAAAACTAATTTAGTATGTAAGAGGTACCATGTGTCCTAGAAGATTGATGAAAATAATTCTAGCGCTAAAATTAGATGCACATCTAGATCCATCAAATAACATTATCCATGTGCCAATAATGATATTGTATGGTATGAAATCATAGTTAATAGAATGTGTATCCAGTAATAGAGTTACTTCTAATTGGTCTATGATGATTTTTTCTTTTATAAATTTTTATAATATGACTTTGAGGTAAAATTTGGTAAGTAACATAACACATTTTTCAATACAACATGAAAGATGTGGTTTTGACATGAGGAATTTTACAGGATTGACATTGGTAATGATTTATGTTTATTGCTAATCATATAGTGATGAAGTTCTTAAGTATTTAATATTAGTGCTCAATAAATTTTTTAAATTGATGGATAATTTTTATCATAGTCAACTAGTGTGTGACTGATGTAGTAAATTTCTCTTTCTTTTTATGTTGGTCATTATGTTGTGTTAGGAGTGCCCCGAGTGCATGATCTATAATAGAATGTTCAATTAGGAGTGGTTTACTAGGTATAGGTGGAACTAACATGAGAGGGTGAGAAATTATTGCTTAAGTGTATCGAAGCTCTATTGACATGTGAGATCTCACTCAAATTGCACATCCTTTTTAAGTAGTCTAGTAAATGATAGGGTTTTATCAATGAGTTTTTGATATGAATCAATGAATTACCTAAATTTTCCATTGAATTAACTAAAGTTTCTTTAAATTAGTAGGATTCATATCCATGATTTATTTGACCTTCTTAGGGTCAAATTTTATGCCATGTTGAGATATAATGAAGCCTAAAAGTTTCCCTAAAGAAACTCCAAAGACACATTTCTTAGGATTGAGTTGAATGTTGTACTTTTTGAGTCTTTCAAAGTTTTGTCACAAATTGGTTAAATGATTTTTTCATTATTTTGACTTAAATAACAAATCATTGACAAAATATTTGACTATTTTATGAATTAGGTCATGAAAGATATGTGTCATAGTGTGCTAATAAGTTTCACCAACATTCTTTAATTTGAATGGCATGACTATCTGGAAAAAGGTGCCCCATTGTGTTGTGAAAGAAGTATTTCCCTAATCTTATTTGGAAATCTTGATTTTATTATACCCATAAAAACCATCCATAAAGGAGAGAATCTCATTTTTGATTGTGGAGTCAACTATCATATCAACTTTTAGTAAAGGGAAATAATCTTTAGGACATGCTTTGTTGAGGTCTCTAGATTCAAAAAAACATTGGATTTGTCCATTAGGTTTGAAAATTGAAACTATATTTTAAACTCACTATGGATGGGAAACTATTTAAATGAAGCTCACATCTAATAATAATTAGATTTCATCTTTAACAAGGAGAGCCACTTTAGGATGCATTTTGTGAATTTTTTGCTTTACTGGTTTAACATCAAAATATTATGTAGTTCTATGTATTATAATTGAGTGATCAATGCTAAGCATATTAGAATATTCAGATACAAATAATTCAAAAAAAAAAGCTAAAACATGATGAATGTCTATGTATTTTGATTTATTTAATGCAATAGCCAAGAGTATGATGTGAGGATCAGTTTTAGTGCCATAATTAAATTTGACTATTTCTTCATTGAGCAATATAGATCTATCTAAATTAGATGGTGTTTTATGGATTGTATCATCTATGTTAGGTAACATATGATCCAAATCATCTAAACACTCACTAAAGTATGTTTGAGCACTTTTGGAATGAGGAAACCTATTCTTATAATAGAAGGAAGGGAACTCTTCATATATACCCATGAATTCTAAGAGAGCTTCATCATTAGAGAAATCATAAATAGCTAGTAGATCTGGTGAAATTATATCATCGATGAGGTCAAGGTATATGGATGAAAGTGTAGAAACATGGTTCACTATATCAACTTATCTTAGAATAGGTAGACAAAATTTGTTGTTTTGAAAGGAATTATGAGATGATATGGCATTAGATGTATCATTTGTATATCCAAGTGCTTATTTTTCATATTGATCATATGTTTTAATAAGATTTAGAATTACCTCTTCATTTTTACCAAGTAGGGTAAATTTTAAGAGTCACTAATGGAAAACCTATTGTAAATATTTGGTGAATCTAGGGAAATTTGATTTGTAGTTGTGGTGAATATTCTATGAGTGATGGCAAATCTATGATGATTTTAAAGGAGAGAAAATAAATAGTTACCTATTTTTTCCATGTAACCATTCAATTGCATCTTAAGGTAGATGTAAACTATTGCACCAAAAGGATATGTCAAATACCTATGTTGAATAGTTACATCAGACATCTACATCAATGGCTATGACATTTAGCTGTGCTGAATGATTGTGTCAAATGACTATGCTGAATGACTATACCATTAAGTTTTACCTAAAAACTATACCAAACCATTATGCCATTTGATGGAGCCAAATGACATATTTTAATGGTGCATCATGCATGACATCTAGTATACATTGGATGTCCATCATTAGATAATTGTTTTAAATGGCTTTCTAAGTGGGCAGTGTCAAATGGCAATGTTGGGCCACATTATCAAGTGACCTGTATGATTGATCTACTATCTAGTTTCTTGTTCCGCCCCTTATTCTATAAATACCTTCCCACCACCCTTATTTTTTACATTTTATAGTAGATATTTGTCATCAACCTTTGCCTCCACCCACATTAATTCCCTAGCCATGGAAAGAAAATTCATTTTCAAGAAATTGCTATACCTATATATTTTGAGATTTGTGGAGCATCCATATGCATATAATGATTAGATTTTAGAGTGAAACTTTAGTGGCCTATTATACATGCCCTAGTATGAAATAGACATTAGGTTAATAAAATTTATAATCTATTCTTATGACTATAATTATAATATATTCACCATAATGTGGACTCCAAAACAAATTACTTTGGTACCTCACCATAAGAGATTCAAAATCAGATAGGTCTTCCATTTCACAATGAAAACCCAATGAGTTCAAAAGCAATGCTAAAATATTATGACAATAATTATTTAGAGTCAATATTTGTCTTGTACAGCAATTTAGTCAGTATGTAATTATAAATTTGTTTTTGTATTCAAAATTCAACTTTTGATATGTAAAATCCTCATTTTCTCTTTCATTTTAGATAGTCGCAAGAGGGGCCTCCACGTCGAAGACATTACTAGCCATTTTTTTAAATAAATGGTTAAAATTTTCCAAGTGAGCATGGTATTAAAGGGAAGACTAGTAGATGTTCCCTATTGAGACTGGTTTACATTATCCATACTCTTACTAATTTAAGATATGATTGGTGCTCTTTTATTTCTGCTAAGATAAGGCTTAAATTAAATTGTGCTTGTACCAATCCTAGTTCCATTGTTTCTTGTTAAAATTTTATTTTTGAATTATACTATGAGGTCTTATATGACCTTTGAAAATCACTATTTCTAACCATGTTTAATCCAAATATGAATACAAATGCTTTGTCTTTGGAGGAACAAGAGGTTTATTTATTTATTTATTGAACTAAGATTTAATATTTGTTTATTTGTTAAATGGTTACCAAGGTAAATATTAATAAATATTTAAACTTTGTTTGTTATATGCAATAATTTTTGACTCAAAAAAATAATCTATCTCAAAAGGATATCTAGAAGTTGAAGGATCTACAGATTTGAAGTCTATAGAATCATCTTTGTAATCATTTTGGCTTTTGAAACATGTAAGCATTTCTTTGGCATCATCTCAATGTGTAGGTTTACTATTTAAAATTTTCAAATGATATTTTAAATTTCAAATGTATTATTTTAGTT
Source organism: Torreya grandis (assembly GCA_037957365.1). NCBI lineage: Eukaryota > Viridiplantae > Streptophyta > Pinopsida > Cupressales > Taxaceae > Torreya > Torreya grandis. The sequence goes on from JARHVA010006275.1 coordinate 157,665, forward strand.
ATTTGTTTGATTATTAATTAACTCAATAACCATTTAGGTCATTGAACAACCACTATTGCAATAAACTACAACATTTATTATGCCTTCTTGACCCTATGTAGAAGGTATTTTACATTGCATATTTAGGTTTTTTATTATAGTTTTTTATGTCTAAAATTTTATGTAATGTAAAATCCCAAAACACCCCTATCACTCATAATACAACACATAGATTTGAGGATACACTATCTCTAAATACAAGTACTAAACCTTTAATTTCAAATTAGAATATAACTTTGTTTTTAATTTTTTTCTACAATAATTTATGTTTTGAAAGGCATCATCAATCTCTGAGAAATAATATGCTACCACCTATACCCCAAAACTTAGTTCACTCCAAGGGGAATACTCTTCCATTATAATAACCACTAGTAACTAGTAGAATAACACTATAATTATCATGTTCCTAATTCCCCACTTTCTCTTTCAGAGGTGTATCGAGTGTGCAGGAATTAACTTCTTTGCAAGATATTAAACTTGATGAGGAATATCTAGGGATTAAAAGTGGTGATGTTATTGGAACTGATTTCAATCCACATGATTTTATCTATGTAACATCAATAGATGTTCATGTGACTATTCAAGAGGAAACTTCACCTCATAGTCCCACTCTAATAGAGAATATTGTCCTATCTGATGATGCCATTACATCTTTTCCATTGAACAATTTGGTATTAGATAGTATTACTACTAATATTTATGAGGGAGTAATTGATGAATTAAAAAATTTACATGTGTGGAAGTTTCAAGCAAAGGCATTGATAAAATAAATAAATGCCTAGTATCATAACCACTCCTAGCGAGAAAATTTGTTTTCATTGGTGCAACATAAACCTAGAAATATTGATGCTTTATTTGCCAAAGCTAAATCTAGGTTAGGTACTATTGCTAATAGTTAAAATGATAATGTGTTGACTATTGTGCTTAACGGGTTAGAGAATTTGAATTTAGAAGCCCAAGCATATTTTAATAAATGGGAAAAAGACACCAACCTTGTTGTGATTTTGACTGTAGAGAAGGAAAAATATTTGGTAATGTAACTTAATTTTAATCAAATTTCATGTCATACTTATTTTTGTTCACATCTAATTACATTTCATTTTAAATTATAGGCAAAATATGAGAACTTGAAAAAATAAGTTGAGGTCCTCATTTTCAATCTAAAAAATGCATAGAAAAATTTATTATCTACCATTCAATTAAAGGAGAAGCTTGTTGTATTGAGTAAATAGAACAACACACTCTAAAAAAATATTAAGGAGCAAGGATGGGATCTCAATGCCTTATTTAAGTAGTAGACAATTACCAATCCAAGTCTACTTTTTTTAGGAGATGCTAGAAAAGAAGAAAGGGAAAATTTTGGTCATATTAATTATGTGGCTGAGGATCTTGAAAAGGTAGGGATATTCAAAGACACCAGTGGCATAGAGGATGTTTTAGTTGAGAAAGTAGTTGAGAAAGTTATTAAGAAATTATTTGAGAAAGTGGTTGAGAAATTAGATGAGTAGTTGAGAATCCATTCTATAATTTTTGTAAAAAATGTTTTATTTTAAAAAATATATTTTTAATGACAATTTGAATTTTGGATTTGCGTCTATCAATTTATTTAGTTTTAATTACTAGATGAGCCATGTAGATTACTTTTTTTTATTTGATGGGTTTTTTATTAGGCTTGAGCATGAATTTTAATTTTAATTTTATGACATTGTATGGTGTTAGACCCCCTTTTGATATTTGTGATGCAGTTTTGAAACTCACATCTTAATATAAATGGATTAAACACACCACGTATGAGATAAGGTAAAATTTAATTAACTTATAATATGTGATAGTAAGATAAGATACACTTAATACATTCATGAATAATTAAATCATAATAATACATTAACAGTTTAGAGTTTAGACACTAGAGTCAACACATAGAAGGCACATAAGAGAGTGCAATAAGTCCACATCAAACACATAATAAGAACATCAAACACATTGCAAACACATAAATTATGAGAAAATTCATGTCAAATAAATGAAAAGAAATAAATTAATCATTGTATAAATGAATATATTAGGTACTATGAAGGCACAATAAATACATCACATATTCATAAAAAAATAGATCTATAAAAAAATGTATCAAATTCATAGAGAACCATATTAAGGAGTTGAAATCAATGAAGTAAGTCCTCTATTTTATGTGATATTAACCTATCGTATTCCCCTTAACACAATCACTATGTATAAATCTTTTACAATCAACACTTAGCAAGATTAAAAAGAACATATAATAATTATTGCATATTATGATAAACATGGGAAAAGTACTTTAAAAAAATTAGATAAAGTAAAACATGAATACATTGAATAGTAGTAACTAGAAACAAATTAAAAAATTATATGAAATTGGAATTCAAAAACTAGAAACTAATAGTCTAAAATTTGAAACAATGCTACACAAAACTAATAATCACCAATGACATTTACATCTACCATGGTAGTTCCATATTCAGTGTCATTATTTACATCCACTTTATTTGTTATTGTATTGTTGAAGCCCCTTCTTTTAGTTAGATAACTCCATGTTCCTAGAGTTCTTTCATAATGAAACATGTCCACAACATAATGTGAAATATATAATCTAAAACATGTTTCTAAATTTTTATCCAATCTATTTCAAAGTTTTGAATTTATGAATGATAATGAATTAAATACTGTTTCATATTCCATTGAGCCCAAAATCATTATTTGACAAAGCTCATATAATCAAAGATATTCACTTAGACTTTATTGCAATATCTTGCTAGGATTTTCTTCCATAGCCATGTAATTACCCCATTTTCTATTGGTTTAATTAGAAGATGATATTATTTAAAAATTGTAATTATAAAATGATTTGATTGGGATGTCAATAAATCATTTCCAAAATACCTTTTATTTCTACTCCATTCACCTCTATAGATTTATTGAAATACTTTACAAGACATCCCATGTATTTGTGAAATAAATTGTTAAACATCTTTCAACTACTATTATTGTTCTAGAAAAAGGGATTCATAACTACCATGGCCTCCAAAATATCATCCCTTGGAAAATGATCTCTGATCTCTACAAATAATTTTTTGGAAACTACACTTAGTTTCATTTGGGTTTCAGATATAACTGTATTATAAAAATTAGTGTTACATGTATTTCTTCAGATTATCTTGTAAAAAGTGTGCATTGGTATCTCCTTGCCATTAATAATGACACAAAGATGATTATTTATATTCAAATTCAAATAACTATCAAGGTTCCTTAAATCTATCAAACATTATCAATTGCTAAAAATAGGGCCTTAAAACATTTCATTCGAAGTGTATAGTATATCTAGAGATTGACATACTCATTTTCTTAGCCATATGAAGTCAAAAATATAAATAGACCTCTCCTGAGCATGTTTCATTAAAAAATTCATTTCATTTAACATTTTAATAATTCCACATAATATCAGTAGTGTTTCCAAATTTATTAAATGGCATAAAAAATCTTTTGCCTTGTCAATTTCTCTACAATATTTATACATAAAACCTACTAATGATGGATATCATTCAAAAATTTAGCATGAAATTTCATACATATAAATACATATTGTATCTATGTCTTTCAAAAAATTCTTACCATCAGTCACTCCTATTGCAAATTTTTGGAACTCTAAAAATCTTTTTGGAATGATTGAAATATAAGCATGTAGGTTATGAATGAGCTCATCCACATTTACCACATTAGCAAAAATTTTAATCAATTTGTATGCAAGATTCATCCTATGAGACATATAATGAATTTTAATCATATATGGGGAAACTATTGTTTATAGCTAAACAAACAAACCATTTCTATGCCCCTACATAACTGATGCACCATCAACCCCAACACACCTTAGCTTCGTAGTTATTACATAATTATCCATCCCAAATTTATCTTTCAAATTTGATATAACCAATTTGTGAAGATTTTTTGCATTGTAATTTTCTACCATTTTATAAAATATTATTATATTAGGTTGCCTTGAATAGTTGTCAAAAGTATAAACATGCATGCAAACCCATGATGTGTTGTCAATTGTTGTGACCTCATCAATGGATAGTGAGATGAATAGTGAATTTTGAAATTTTTGTTTCAAATATTCCTTCTCAACCAATGCTAAACATTTTACCATTTCCTAAGCACTACTATCTGACTAATGTTATTATGGAATATATAGAAATCCATTATGTTGAAATAAAATCTTATAATCTAAAAGACTAGAAATAGGTCTACCTTGTTTTAGAATGTGGTATACAGTAGAGAATTGTATATATTTTGCCTTTAGATGGGACTACATGACTTTTCCAAATTTTTCTTCAATTGTTCCCCCTTTCTCAACAAGATGTTTTTGATGTTTCTTATCATTTTCATACTCACTTTCATATCTTACATACATCCATATTTTGCATTTTTTCACTTATGTATTCTTGTTATTAGTCCATTTGGGTGCTTCATTATCACATATAATTTTTCATAATGTTTCTTAATCATGTCTAATTTTAGTTTAATTCTGTGTTCCTTTCCTAGTTTTTAGATACATATTGTACATCTGCATTTTGCTAAAATATCATTAACATTTTTAGGCTCTACAAGTTCTATAAAGGGAATTTTTGTTGCCCAGTCTACCTTAAAGGACCTTCCAATTATCCATCTACTTCTATTCCTTTGTGAATATTTATAAGTGGAGGTTTCATCTAAACTTTATGTTTGGAAAGAACCAATAATCTCTTCTACCACTTGAGTGTCATTATCATTGTCATCAAAAACTAGAGGAGTGTCTTTGAGTGGTGGCATGTCATCATCAAAAAAATATTTAAGGGTGATATGTTATTCTAGTTGATTCTTTTTGGTGAGATATTAGTGGGGATTTCTACATGTAAAATTGATTTAATATTATTGAATAATTAAATTCAAATTTATGACAAACTAAAAAAACAATAAATACCTATATTTTGAATGCATTGTGAATATGTGGGATTTTTAGTTGGCTCTTTAAAATAAGATAATATGCATGATTTTCTTGATAATTAGCTTGTCCTTTTACTATTCCCACCAAATTTCCTGATGGTCAAGGATGAAACACTTTAGTTTTATCATTTGGTCAAAGATTTGATGCTATAGATCAATTATGCCATTTAGTGGTAGCAACATTTTACTTTTTGGCTTTATCATTTGATAATCCCATTTGGCATTGTCATTTGGTATTGCCATTTGGAACTATCATTTAGAAGTGTCATTCAACACTATAGTTTGACACTATCATTTGTCACTATTGGAAGTATGAAGATATTATCAATTATCACTATCACTCAGATCTTTCATTTGACACTATCATTCAGTTCTATGGTCATCCAGTTCTGGTTCTTTTTATTAGCTTATTTGATATTGGGGGGTAGTTGTAATATATATATATATATATATATATATATATATATATATATATATGGAGAATTATATTATAATCTTATATAATATTATAAATGTTTGGAAAGGTGATCCCAAAATAATTCATATCCTTAAATTTTTTGTGATCTAGTCCCATCTACCGACCCTAAAAAATTTCCAAAACCAAAATATGAAAATTGGAATATTTATAAATTAAAGAATATTCATCACTAAAATTTACCCTATTACTAAGGCCCTAACTTAAGTAACCCATATTTTTAAAATATCATTCTATGAAAGGTGAACTAGATTTATTTCCTTATATACTAGTAATATATGGTAGAGTTGTGTGTGTCTTTTAAATTATAGCCAAGGGTGGTGTAGTATCAAAATCCATGTGTGGAATATAGCTATGTGAAGTCTTTATATGTTGATAATACTTAAATGGTTCTTTATTAATAGGGAATTTATATATATGGCCTCTACAGATGAATTTTAGACATGCATGTAACATTTATGGAATGATGTGCATAACATAGATCCATGTTCTACCAAGAAAGAGATTATAATTGAGATCATTTGGCATAACTTGGTGTGTTGTAGGTAGTGTTCATAGTTTGAGGGTAAGTTTTAATGTGATTTAACCCAAAATATTTTTTGAAATGTTATCAAATCCTTAGATGATCATATCATAAGGATCTAAATCTATAAAATGGATGTTAAGATGGCATAGAAAATAAATGTTACAGATGTTTAACCCTGATCCATTATCAACTATAACTTGTAAGACACCTACCTCATTAATTCATAAAGTAATATAGAGAGGTAGGTGTAGATATATGATGTGATGAGGTGTAAGGTCATATATCTCAAAATAAATGTGATCTTTTATCTATTTTATAGTTTTGATAATACAATCCACATATGCAGGCTCAGATGTGCATGGTACTTGAGTATCACAAAGTACCATATAAAAACTATATTTGTATGTGTAAGAGTATTTTAAGAGTTATACAATGGAAATTATAATTTTTATAAGTAATTCTCTAATCCATAAATCTATAGTCATAGGTGTTTCAAAACTTCCAAACTTTAAGACCGCATGAGGACATCATGACCTAGACCACAGGGTCTACCAAGAGTGTAGAGCTAATATTAGATGCAGGATGTGAGTTTGATGTTTTTTATTGAAAATAAGTAGGGATAAAGGAGATAAATGATGTTTTGATATTTATATGAATTATGGAAAAGGAATGAACCAAAGAGAAAAATGCATCTAAGATAGATTGATTGATTTTATGTAGTATAGATATTGTTTGATTTACCAAGTATGTATGTGTTGAAAGAATATTATCTTAAATATATTTCACATAGAATAAAGATAACATGTGAATGGAATAATACAACATTAAATTCATTTTAGTTGATATGAATCATCATGTATGTCTATGTCTATTTGATTAAAGAATAATGTCTTAATTATTTTTCTCATAGAAGAAAGAGAACTTGTGAAAGAAAGAATGCAACATGAAAGTCATTTTAGTTTATATGAAACATAATGTATGCATGTGTTTATTTTATTAAATAATAATTTATTAATTATTTTTCACATAGAATAAAGATATGATAGATATTGCATTTGATAGTAAGTATCATCTATACATGTTTTGATGTCTTTTCTATGTTCATTATGAATTAAAGGGAATAATCATGCCAATGAAGGTATGAAATATTGCAACAATAACTAATTTATTTATTATATCATTATGATCATGATTAGAGAAAAAAATTGAATCTAAAATTGAAATTATGGAAATTAATACCCTAAGGTTTTGAATTAGAGGAGGTGTTGATAATTTGGCCTTCCAAGCCAAATACCAACCCCTATATTTCCAAATTTTCTCATGATACCCCATTTAAACTTGCAAGAGGCTTCTTAAATCTTGTCATGATTTTAAAATGGTATTTTTAAAGCCTTTTATAATTTTTAAGGTTTCATAAGTATGTGCTAGGCATTACTTGAGGGATCATCATGTGACAATATCTTGTGATTAATTGGGTGATGTATTAATTATTCATAAGTTATAATTCAGTGAGTGGAAGGGTGTAAAGTGCCTTTTTAAGCCTAAAAAGTGGCCTATACTTTATTTGACAAAGTTAATGTATTTTAGAAAAAATTAAGGTATTTGGAGAAGTTAAGGTTTCTGGTTCTTATTATATTTATGCCTATTTTAGCCACTTCTTAAGGAGATAACTTATTAACAAGATGTGGAAGGTGTCCAAGTCATGTTTGAGTCTTCAAATAATGATTAATGATGTATCTAATGTTTTCTTCAATAACCTATTAGTCAATAGTGTTTCAAGCACCAATTATCTGATAAGGCCAACAAATGTCTCTCAAATATGTCATATAAGTCAACCTCCATATTATAAACCTTTTAAGAAGATGTGTTTTGATGTCACATTCAAATTATGAGTTTTCAAGGGCCATTACAAGTAACAAAAGTGGTTTTATATGTAAAAAAGAGGGATTTTTTAGGGATCAAAAGTCATTTATTCATCATAAAAGGGCCCCACATGCTTGAAAATTACCTTTAAACTTCCCTCCATCTATACCACCTGGTTTTAAAATTTTAATTTATTCCTCATTTCCCTCTTATTTCCCACAAATAAACTTTCAAGATATTAATCATGAAAAAATATAGAAAAGGGGGTTTTACAGGTATTTTAAGACTTGTACGAACATGTCAAAATAAAAGGAGGTCAGATATCTCATGGGGAACTAATTTTAGTCATAAAATGATAAAATACATGATTTTAAAATTCAAACATAGAAAAAACCAATCCCTTCTGTCCATCATTCTCCTTGGCAACTTTGGATAGCCAGTCATGTTTATGGTCAGTTCATATAAAGGATAGATAATGGTGACCTAAGATATTAGATAAAGGAATTTAGTCTTATAAAAATCCAATAAATTTCATTATTTTATATATTTATTTTCCATTCTTTATAAACAAGTGTTATGAAGTTAGGTAGTCAAGGTTATCTTCTACATCTACGTAGGGTCAATCTTTAATTGATTTTAGTGCATTTATAGATTAGTTGATGAAAATGGTGGTTGTATATATCTTATATAAGTCTTAAAAGTAATACCACTTCAACCCTCACAATTATTTCACATGTGTGAGAACAAGGGAGTAAGGAATCTCCATTCTAGAATAGTTGTAGGTTGTAGGCAGTGGTTTCTTGATGATGAAGAACCTTCAATGCATGAATTTAGAAGTGAGTAATGTTTTAAGGTTTTATGGTGGGATAAATGGAATAAATTAAAGTATTATCTACCATAAAAAAATATATAAGTCATCAAATTATCAAGAAACTCCTTAAAATTCCTATTTTCAACGTGATTTCCTTGCATAGTGTGATGTCCTTTATAGCTGTGAGTAGGGTGTCATTGTGATAACTATATAAAATAATTTGGTTATATTAAAGCATGTATTATATTCATCTCATATTAATAATCTATAATATGAGATTTATTATCCTCAATAACTCATACTCATAAAACCCATTCTCATCTTTAGCCCCTGAGATATGTTCTTATTTGAGCACCTATAGGCCACTTTGAGTAATTAGAGCTTATGACTATTAGGATATGATATTGAATCATAGAGGAAAATTGACTATGGGATATGTAACTAAAGGTTTTGAATATTTAAGGATTAATAAGGACCATGAATAAACAATGAATATTGAGGGAGTAGAATCAAGAGTATTAGACTCACTCCAAGATGAAACTCAGTCAGAATACCTATTGAATGCACATGATTATGTTGGTGAAGTGAGTAAACACTAATAATTTAGTGGTGAAATGTTATGGATAGAGTAATGGAATTGAATTATATCATTCATTGTGTCTATATATTTTCAAAATTTTAATGTAGTTAGGAGGCCAAAGCATGAAATGAGTAAAAATGCCTAGGCCTAAAATAAGCATTATAGGCCTGACTATAGATGGATAACAAGTTGATAAATTAGTCCTATTTTAGGGTGTATTCAAGGTGTATAGAGTGAAATAATATTTATAAAACTCATATAAATGATGATAAATGTTTATAAGTGGGGAAAAGATTGTCAAGAAGGAAAAATTTCATCTCTCACACAGTCAGGAAACTAGAACTACCACCTACAACCATGAGAAAACAAAGGAATATGAGTTGTGGATGGTTTGGATATAAAAATAAAAGGTAAATGAAATGATGAAAAGATTATTTCAATATTTTTCCATCACTCCATGAGAGCTTAGGTTTTAAACAAGAGTATACTATTTACACTCTTCCTACAGGCAGATCTAATAACACCTACATGCATGGCCTTGTTGAGGAGTGAAAGTGTGATAAACCATGTATGGAAAGGATGTAAAAGATATTTAAGGAGATATATTAAGTTTTTTATCAAGATTAATATTATCCATTGAATGATTTGGTCCTTTAAAACATATAAGAGTCTTGATAGGCTAATTAGGCCTGGTAGTCCTAAATAGGCATAAATAGGCATGTACATGAAAATTGAAGACAAATGATTTTTTTAAACATTATGGCATATTAAAAATTTCTAGGTAGACATAAGAACATAAAAATATATATTATGATAGTACATTTCATGAGGAAGGTGTCTTATGTAGAATAAATTAGGGGAATTGGCAATTTGGCCTACCTCCCTCAAACTCCATCACCCCAGTCTACCATTTTGAGCTACTAGTTTAAATGATCATCTATTAAATTATAATATGAATGGAGGAAAATTATATTAGGTTAATTTTTAACCCATATTCATTTAATATTTAGGGTATAGATATTTGAATTTAAAGGGAAACTCTATGAATAATTCTTAACACTAGTAGTATACCTAGAATGCCTAGTGAAGACTCGAAGGCTACCAACTTCTACTTAGATATCACCATAAAATCTGCATGGGATTATGATATATTATGGATGTTTAAGGGGTTATATGTTATACAAACTAATGGCAATAAGTTTTCAATCAAAGACTTGTACTCTATGAACCATCGTTAAGATGGTAGGCCATTGAAACCCTTCATAAACCCTAATAAGAAACTGATAGAGGAGAAATAGATAGAAATTAATAAAAATGTATTGGTTTGGTTTTATAAACACATAAAAAAAATTTAACTTTAATAATGTCATATTCATGCCACTTGAATATATAAACACTTGTAAAGATACACCAAGTACCCTATTTTTATAAGGTTTCATGGTAATTTCAAGCTGAAATGCTAGATGGACAATTATAGATAATTTTTAGGGTGATGTGAATTTTTTACCTTATTAGAAATAATCTACATTTAATTCCCCATGGAAGTGGTTTTGTAGGCCTAAACTAGAAAAGTAGCATAGAGGTGCTAGTGAAGGATGACCTAGTCACCTAGATGAATAATTTTTTTAGGTGTACACTAATTAAAATGCATAATTCATGGTATGAGATACTTTTTTAGTCTTTAAAATTTATCACTAACACATTATCAAGGTTATCTACAACTTCCATGGCCATCTAAGTGACTAGCACTGAGTGACTAGGCCTAGCTACCTAGTAGGCCTATTTGGTCAACTAAGGAAGAGGTCTCTTGGTGTAGATGGCTGATAATAGGCTAAATTTAAGATCATAAATAATATTTTAAATGATAAATTGAGGTAATAATTTTCATTTCATGTTCATTATGTAGGATGGGGCATTTTTAGACCTAGTCAACATGTAAAAGGGAGAAGTAGGATGTTTAATGACCCATGGAGGCCAACTAGACCATAATTATACCTTTGTAAGTGATAAAGGAAGAGGTAGTTAACCAATTTGGTGTGATAATACCTTTATTAAGGTCAATTAAATATTTAAATATCCTCTACCACTCCATATCTATTCCTTAATCTTAGGAATACCATCAACCAATCATGCCACATGCATTAGAGAGGGATGAAAAGTGGTGTCTGATGGACTGTTATGCAACATTGATAAGCTTTAGTAATATATTATTAATATAATCCCTCTCATGTTCTATAAATGTATCCTCAATTGGATTTGTATTTATCCCTTGGTGGAGTATGGTAAAGCAATGGCCTACTAAAAACTTGTTTATTCCTTTGAATAATGAATAGATACTAGATTATAGCCTTCTCATATGATTTCAATAGTGTATACTATTTGTGGTTTATGAGTGTTATTTAGTAATTATAATCATCTAATTTTTCCCATTTCCTTAGTTTTAAATTGGTTTATCATCTTGGTAGGTCATATAAAGTGTGTTCATAGCCTTGCATTACTTGAGTGTGGAGATTGATTCACTAGTGTCTCTTATCAGACCTCTTAATCAACCCCTCTTGGTCCCCATTTTTATTCTCACCTCCATATATAAACACTTATGCCTAGATATCTATTATTAGTTGGTTTAACAAGATCATCTTGTGTTCATGTTCATAATATAGGATAAGCAGGTGAAGGATGTTCATGTTGGTGTATCACCTCCCATAACTTAGTTTTGTTTCATGTAATCTTTCTATCCCTTTTCATTTCCAATAATTAGGTTTAATAATTGATACTAAATTATGAATTAATGAATTTATCCCTAAAATTATAGGTTCATCTCACTCAATAGGCTACCCACATCTAGAGGTGATCTCCTTGTACCAACTCGATGAGGTAGGTCTAAAACACCTCTACCTCAAAGGTGTAATCCATAATGATAATAGGATGTTAAGAAAAGATTTAAATTAAATTTAAATAAATGGCATGCTAATGTGTTAATTATTATATGGGATAGGGTATTCACAAAAATATAGAAAATAAGAATTTGTAATCTTAATTTATATTGTCTAGGGTTAGGGTTTTTAGAATCTAGGGTTTCTTTGTACCAATTTAGATTAGATGTAAAATAAATTAAAACCATAATTAAAATTAATTTTAATTAACTAGGTTGTCTAAAAAAATCAAAAAATTAGAAGGATTCAGTCCTAAATTTATTGCACAAAATTTGGATGAATGTAATCTAGGGTTTGAAGCAATATTTAAAGTAAGATGGGTTCACCAAATGATTTAACCTTTTTAGGATTTTACTATGAAAATACTATGGTTATGTTAAAGGTATGATATGTATAAATAATTTAAATAAATATGAAGTAATTAAGTACTAATTTTTTATAGCATTTGACCTTCTTGAATTTTTAAAAATAGTAATAAATAGGCATAATTATAAACTTATTTAAAAACTCATTGTTGTAGATGATCTAGGTTTTGAAATTTGAGATCTGGGTATTTCTAAGTGTCATTAATAATAATCTAGTGTTCATTTACTCATTAGATAATAGTGAAAATTATGGATAGTAGTGTCATGTTTGTGTAGTGTCTTCCATGTGGTGGTAGTGTCCCCTTTGTAGGACTATTCTTATTTTCTATGAGCACTTGCACCTGTGTTTTTAGGTCCTATTCATGGGTGCATGAAACTTGTAGCTTTTTTTTGTGCCTAAAAAACCTAATTTACAATGCAAACCCTAATCCTCCTTATAATTATAGCATAACAAATAATTATGTGTTCATTATTAGGATGGACTAGACATCCTCAACACCCCATTATGAAGACAGTTTCCTACATACAAATATTCCAAAGAGGGATCAAGCCTAATGTAGTTCTCCCACTTAGTGCTTGATGTAAGTGAAAGTGAATGTTATAATGAGAGTGGTCTTAGATGCCTTAAACGTACTTGAGCATTGAAATGTTTCAAAATTAGGCTTAAGGCTGCTATAGATGGTAGTATGTATAAGTAGGGAAGAATAGGGATTAAATATCTTGATTTTTCTCAACTTTATCTTTGGTTTGAATATATTTTGCATATATTTTCCATCTAGTGAATAGAGGTGAATTATAATTTTATTTATAGATTTTTTTTCTTGTGTGAATAATAAAATATTCTTAGGCCAACCTTAAGATGGGAACACATTTAAAAGAGTATCAGTTGGGAAGATCTAGGGATAAAGATAGTAGCACCTAGTTGGGGACACTAGCACCATGCGGATGTAGTTTCCCAAATGTGGCACTAATGTCCTCTTTGAAAACTACTAAGAAAGTTGGATTTGGATCTAAGATGATAGTTCTAGTACTATGTTTTGGCTAATTTTAGGTGACTATGGTCTACACAATGACTGAAAAAGTGTGTCTAAGATTTTAGGGTGGGTCTAGGGATAAGCTAGGAATAAGGTTCAAGCAACACTCTTAGAATACAATTACCACTTTTATATGATTACATATTATGATACTAATATTATTAGTTTTTTAATAGTGTCATATTAGATTCTAATTATACTATTATTAGTTTTTAACTAGTTTGATATCAGATTCCAAATATCAATGTATTTGGTTTTAATTAGTGTGATATTGGACTCAATTTTTATATTTTTAGATTATAACTAGTGTGAAATTAGGTTCTAATTATATAGTAATTAGTTAATCACATAATGCCCCATAGTTATCCTAGTACTATCTAATATTATTTTAACTAATACCTCATATTAACCAATCACATCATGATGTCATGTAAGATTCATAGATGTTAGTGCACCAATGTAAAACATATTTACACTGTGTACAACTATTATACAATATTATTTATCAACCATAAAATTGTTCTACTAGACCCTCATAAAAATAGAGTGGATTCCACGTACATTTATCTGAATTTACATGTTTTCATTTAATATAGTACCCTTATGAAATAATTAATCACTTCACAACCACATTATATGTCTTAAATCAAGAATCACAATTTTCATTCCTAATACATATCTTCATGACTAAGGGACCCATTTTAGTCTAATATTAAATACATTAATTTAAATTTCTATAGATAATTCATGACTTTGTGACCCCATAATCCCATTATAATCACCAAGTGTATTCAATTAATCTCATAAGTTTGTTCAAACCATTGTATATGGCAAATTATTAGTTAAATTTTGGGATATGATAGAAATATTTTGATATATTAGTTTCATGAAGAAACCCAAATATGGAGAGATAAATTGGATTTACCATTTTTTGAGTCTACCTCAATGAGAAAAAATGAGAGCTACATAAATAAATGATGTTGTGGCCTTGTGATGATTTCCATGTGTTCTCTTTTGATGTTATATACTTCTGAAAAGTATTGTATGTGCTTTATTAATATTTTAAATATAGTATATTTAACTATTATTTACAATAAAGTTACAATTGTGAATGAATTTAAGTTAAAGTAAAGATAAAGGAACAATGGATTTTTGAACTTTGAATAAATTCACTTGAGTTTTATGAAAATCTATGAACTTGATATAACGATAATAATTAAAAATCTATCAATCATAAATAACTTAATAAAATTAATATGAATTATTGATTTATATTAAACAATAATACATTAATTACAATTACTTATTGGGTCATGATTTTTAATAAACCCACATCTTGGGCCAAGATGATAGCACATATCACTTTATGTTCTTCAATAGCTTCACCAAGAAGCTTAACATTCATTACCATGTTTAAGTAGTTTAAGGTATGCTTTAATGGCATCATGTCCTTTATCATGTATATTAATAAATCCTCATTTTTATGTTTTATTTGGTGCCCATTCATAAATGATAATATCAACATCAATATCTTGTTTAATTTCATTTTATTTTCTCCATGTTTTATTTGTCCTTAAAAAATCCTAATATAATGTTTCACCTTTTTCTCTACCTATAGGTCTCCAATATTTAATCCTCACATTTTTAGCCACATTATCACCTTCCAATTTAAGGTAAATATCATCATCTACCCTTCACATACATATATTTTCATTTTCATTTTCATTTTTTGGTCATACTAAAATCATGCATCCCACATACACAACCATCAATGGACTTAATTTTACTTTAGGTAATTCACAAATAAAGACAACATAGATATCATTATCAGTTTGGATATTTTGATTAATGTAGTCTTTCCTATGAAAATTTGTAGCTCTATTTATTTGGTTGTATACATATTTATATTATATTTTTTGTGGAAAAAATATCATTTGATATCCTTCTATGATTTTTAAATGGTCTATCCAAAGCACATAAAACATTTTCCCAATATGTTATCCTTGAAAGCAAATATTCTACAACTCTCCTTAATGCAATTTTTACACAGTGTTAAATTTATTACTTTAGTCCATTTTTTAGATCTTCCATCTCTTTGAGTTGCTTGAAAGATGAAAGAGGAGTTTCCTATATGGAAATTTTGTACCACCAATATATTTTACATGCCACATTTGTCTTGGATAAGAACATTACAAATATTTTAATGTTGTTTTATATGTTATGACTGGTATGCCATCTATGACATGAAACATAAACATATTAGGTTTGATAATACCTAATACCTTTTGGTTTACATCCACAAGTGTGACTCATAAAATTCCTTCAATTCATACACTTCCTTAATAAAGTAAGGAGTGAACATACTTTATCCCTCTTGGCATGTTTTTTAGGTGTCCCTAATATGTAGGAAAGAAAATGTGTCTAGTTTCCATATTTCTAATCCACCAAAATTCACATATGTATCCTCATGAGTATGTCCCAAATGGAAGTAAGATTACATACATAATGTTGAATAGATTTTTTTACTATTAACATGGATGTAAATGTAAATAGGGTACGATAACTTTTGTCACTCAAAGCATTATCTAGTTTCAAGTAGAGGATTGGTGGCTATTTTTTTAATGGATTATTTATAATAGTAACATTAACTAATTTAAAATGGATGAATTTATTGGTTTTCCCTTTTCATTTTTCATGCTATATTTCCAATAGTTTATTATGTAATGGATGTTTTGACGATCCACTAATATTATAAAATAAATCCCCATACTCATTAGCGACTAGTTCATTGAGCTTCTTGAGACATAAAACAATGACATGAATCTTCCATTTACTCCACATTAAAAAAATTATAGGCCAAATTGGATATAACACCCAAAATTGTGTCCATGTGTGATTTTATAAATCAAAGTAACTAGGAGGTTCATAACATTACTTATTTACTTATCTTACTTGCCTATCCTAAGTGTGGATGTTTTCATTTTATCCATTTTATCATGTATAATGCTTAAGAATCCTTTAGGTTTTTCCTTTGATTTAAAATTGTGGGAATATTAATGTGCATTATATATTTTAATGTATTCATTATGCCATTTTCTTCCTCTTCAATTTTTGAGAGTGTTTCTAGGCATGTGGTGTCTCAACATTTGTTGTACATATTTGTACACTCTTAAAACATGATGAATATGTTTTTATTTTAAATTGAAACATGTCAAAAATTTTCATTTATTATCCTACTAAAGTTTGGCTGTGACATAAGAGGAAGGTTCAAAAAATTTAGCTGTTTATTACAGTTAATCTACATTATATTATGGGTATAGAATATAGGAAGTAGTCTTTAAGAAAAATTGATTCTATCTTATCCTATAAAATGAGTCAAATGTGGAGAAATATTTTATTATATCACAATGATCCCTAATATGTAACTAATTTTTGAGGCATTATTTGACTTTTCTTAATCTTTCCTAGTATTACCATTTAATGCATGCCTCACACCATTTATCCAATCATATTTATGTCTATAAAAGGTGTTAGAGTAATTAATGTCTAATTGGTAATTTTTATTTATTTTTATCAAGGTTTAAATAGGTCCCTTGCCTTAAAAAAGTTTTCAAAAAACTAGAAAAATCATGACAAAACATAACTATATTTATGTTACTAGGGCAAGGCTAAAAATGTTGGCATGCCATATAATAACCAAATACATATACTGAATGAACAATAAATATAAAATCCTTGAAGGGGCATAAAAAGAACCAGCATGACACATATTCTATGTTAACGAAGATTACCAAATTTTTTTGAGCTTCCACAGTGTTCAACCTGAAACATGCTTATCCTTAATATCATCTTAAATGATGAATTCATCATTATGAACATCCATAGAAGGAGAATAAACTACAAAATTCTAATTATAACCCTTGAGTTTTAGTTTGATGCCACCCACCATAAAAGCAACTTTATTATTGGCTATGGGACACTATATGGATATTGTGATAGCCTAATGAGGTGGCCCAACTAGCCAAGGGAGAGAAAAAACCAACTTCAGAGTCACTAATTTAGCCAAAATTTTCACTACCTCTACCCAAATTTTTTTATGGCAAGCTGCCTTCCAATGAGAAATTTTTAGAATTAGACTTTTAAGCAACACTAATGAAGGCATTGTTAAAAATTAGCCTTCATTAACATCACTATCAAAAACATTTTGTTTTATTTTTTCAAAAAATCCTACCAAGTTAAATAAACACATCTCCAAGTCCAAAAATACTAAAACTGGAATCAACCCAACACCATCAAAACCAGAAAAGGGAAATTTGGGGAATGGACCTAACTTAGAACTACCTATCTCCTCCATAAGATCAAGATGATGCTCTAATTTAATAAAAAACTTCACCAACTTAGAAACCATGTTAGAATCATCCATTAATTTTATGATAATAGAATCAAACATTCCATCAATGACAAAGTTAACCATATTATGCATGAAATGTTCTAAGTAATTTGTATCAAAGATAACTGAAATGCCCTATAAAATATCTTTAGAGGGAACCTAAAAAACATGTTTAATCCTATCTCAAGAGATACCCCCATCAAAATCCATTTCCCAAACTGATTTGCTACCATAAACCATTGAAGTTGTAAGCACTAGATTAACCATTATCTCCATGCTGAGCACAATACATACACAACATCTAAAATGCATCCAAAGTGATAATTCATCCACTCGGCATAAATGAATCACTTACACACCCTAGCCATAAATGCACTTAATTACCACCTTAAATTACATGAAAAGTCAATCATGCAGAGATAACACCATCAAATATCCCAATGAGGTGGCATATAGATATATGATTGTGAAAAAAATCCATATATAATAATCAATCCAATTGATTATTATAATAAAATTAAAAAAATTGATTTTATTTTTTCAAATATTTTTTCTTTTCTTTTTAAAAACTCGTATTGATGGAGGCTAAATTGGGAAAGTCTTCCCAAGTAGCTTTAAGGATATACATATGAAGCTCTTCAATTTTATCAATCCCATAATTGGAAAGGCAATTTACAGCTAAGTTAGCCTCTTTGAAATAATGTTTGTACTCCAAGGATGAAAAATTATCTAATTTATCCCATACATTAGACATAATATTATCTAGTTTCCAAAAAGTCACTAAATTTTTGTTAAGGTAGAAATCAAGATTTGGGAGCCACCTTCAATAATGAGGTTGTTGATTTTATAGTGAATTTCAAGATCAATCCCAATGGATATTACTTGAGATTTAGATTTATTGTTAGTGCCATCTAAAAGTTTTCTATAAATTTGCCCTAATCAAGGATCTACTACAATCTTGAAGAATACAACTTGTACCCAAAGAACCCATATTTCCTTGAGAGGCACCATCAAAATTTAATCTAAACCACACTAGTGGTGGATGAATCCAAGTAGACTTATCCTTTCTCAACCTTTTACCTGATCTTAATACTGACCCATTAACATGTGGAAGATCAATAAGCCTCCATTTTGCACACTTCCTCATATCCCAAGATGAGAGAAAACCATTCATATGCTTGATTTGTGAAGAAATGACTTTTGAGATGCAATCTCTAAATATTTTAAGATTGCAGTGAGGAGTTTTTATTTTCCTTCAAAAATTCTTTGATTTATTTATTTCCAAAGTGTCTAGATAATAATAGTGGGACTAACGTGCCACAAACCATAAATATAATTCTTATAATCTCTAATAGTCCAAGAAGATAAGGAAATATACAAACAAGGTGGCAAATCCTAGGACCATTTTAGTTTACAACAAATCCATGCCTAAAACCAGACATAAAAGGGGTATTTTTATAAAATATGATTGATAGCTTCTTCATCAAATTTGCAAAGACTATAACATGACTAACCAAGGAAACCAATTTTAGTCAATATATCCTATGTGAGAATGTAGTTTTGGACAACAAGCCATGCGAATGCTCCTAATTTTTGAAGCCCAATCTCATCCTAAAAAATAAATATTTCCCAATTCATCATATCATTAATATCATTTGTCATCTAGTAATTGAGTTTAGTAGTATATGAATCTGATTTGGCTCCAATCCAATGCAATGAATCCTCCTAAGAATTTAAAAGGGCCTTTTAACTTCCTAAGCAATCAATTAAATGCATTTTCTACTCCAATATAATATCTAAAGCCTCAACATTCTGCCAAACTTAGGAAGTCACACCATTAATCTAATGAAGTTCCACATAATTCAAAACTAATCTACCCTAAGAAGAAGAGAGCATATGTCTAGCTTCCTCTAATTGTAGCACATCAACTAGGGGTCTATGATCATTCTAGGAATCCTCCCAAAACTTGGTTGTATTTATATTATTGATCATCCAAGAAACATACTCTAAAATCAAAGACTTATAATTCAACAAAAAATCCCAAAAGTATGAAACTTTGGGGGGGCTAGTAATAGAAACCATGCTCCATGGGTTATTAAGATCAAGGTATTTACTTCTAAATAATCTAGACTAAAGAGAGTTAGGTTTGAAAATAATTTACCAAACAAGTTTAGCTCATAGATATTTATTTTAAAAACTCATATTTTCCACTCTATCTCCTCCCATCTTCTCTACTTTGTAAACCCTTTCCAATTTTATCAATGGGATTCTTTTCTAGTTTTGTGATCCTTAGCACAAAAAATATTTCATGGTCTTATTTAGTAGCTTGACTACATGACAAGGTGGTTTAAGCAATAAAAGAAAATACATAGGAATATAACTTATAACATATTTGATGAGAGTGATATAATGTGCCAATATAAACCAATAACCTTACTATGAAGCTAGTCAATCTTTAAAAGAATTAACTAGTCCTTCATAGTGAACATTTTTGGTGAACCTAGAGAGAAGCAAAACACCTAAATAATTGTAAGGAAAATTTAAAATATTAAATCCCATGACTAATAATATGGATTGTTGTTCTTATTTTATAAATTGATAATGAAAATTTTAGACTTTTTGATGTTCACCATTTGGCTAGAATCCACCTCATAGCTAGTTAGGATGGAATTAAAAATTTGGGATTCACACATAGAAGCTTGGATAAAAAGTAAATTATCATCAAAAAATTATTTATTAGTAATATATTCAAAACCTTTCATAGCTTGAATACCCTATATCGAAGAGGTTTCCTTAGCTTTCACTATCTATCCCAAAGCTTCTCCCAATAGAATACAAATCAAAGGAGAAATAAGATCTCCTTATCTAATGCCACTTAAATATTTGAAGCAAAAAATAATAATTTTATTGACCAAGATGGAATATTTAGAGCTTGAAATACAAATAAAAGCCCAATCACACCAATTTTTATCAAACCCAAAATTTTCCAAACTTTTGATTAAAAATGCCAATCAACCCTATCATCTATTTCACTGATGTCATTCTTGATCAGGATACCCTTCATGTGAGTAGTGGATAAAGAGTGAAAATTTTCATGATAAATAATGATACCCTCCTAGATATTTATTCTTAGAACAAAACCAACTTGTTCTTTTGATACCAAAGAATATAGGATAGGTCTAAGTCTAGTTGCCATTGCTTTAGAGATGATTTTGTAAACCATATTACATAGATAAATAATCTTAAAATCATTAAATATTTCTTCAACATCTCATTTTATAATAATTAAAATGAAGGTAACATTCATATCAGGTAGAATCTTTCTTCTTCTTCTAGATTCTTCCACCATTTATAAGACCTCTTCCCCAACAAGTTCCCAGAAAGTTTGAAAAGTTGTGGAAAATTATCAGGATCCAAAGATTTGTCTTTTTCCATATAAAAAAACACCATTAAAATTTTATCCAAAGATAAAGGAGCCAATATTTTCCCATTCTAATCAGGAGAAACCAACTTAGTTATAAAATTGAGGTTGTGATTATGAGCTTTACAATCTAAAGCCTTATCAGTATTTAACAAATTACTAAAAAAGTTGACTTCCTCATTCCAAATATTAGGTTTAGTGTCTAAAATAACACCTTAAAAAGAATGAATTTTATAAATGTGAGAATTTTTAAGCCTAATATTAAAAAAAATTTTCAAAAATTCAAAAATTATATCTCTTTTTAACCAATCTGTTATAGATTTTTGCTTCTAGAATATTTATTATCTCTCTAAACATTCCTCATATTCAATCAGCTAAATATTTTTCTTTCCATATGAATTTTTATCCATTCATATTTTATATATCATTTGATTTGGATTCTCAAGATCTAGATCAATATGAATTCTTTCTTGGAAAATGTTTTTTGAAACAATTGATGTTTTAATGTCTAAGATAGCCTTTGACAAATTGATGTTTTTTTCCATTTTAAACACTGGAGAACAAGACTAAATATGGAATTTCTTCCAATAAATTTCCATGAGACCTAGTAGATAATGATCTTAGAGATACATATTATCAAATTTGAAGGGGTAGAGGTAGGGTTTTTGGTCAATATCAACACAAAGGTCAATAGGAAAGTGATTAGAACCTATAAAGGGAAGAATGGAGCTTTTTATAATCTAGTTTTCTGATATCTAGTTTTTAGAGACAAAAAAAATATCCAAACACTCCATAATATTATATTCTCCACATATTTTTTTATTCCAATTAAACAACCCCTTCTTTGGTTGAACTTCTATAAACTCATTATCAATAACAAACTAAATAAAATCAGGATTACCAAAAGTCCTTGAAGATTTTCCACTACATTTTTCAAAAGAATATAAGAGGTAAGTAAAATATCCACACACCAAAATATTTCAATCCAAAAAATGAGAAAATAATTTTGACAACTTAGTCCATAATAGTAGTTTACTATTGGATTTATTAGATCCATAAAAAATACAAATGAAGAAACTCAAATCTATTTTGAGGGAAGTGAGTTTACAAAATTTTCAATTATTGCCAACCTCTTTCATTTATATTTGAACTTTTTAAGGAACCCATAAAATATCCATCCCTCTTGAGGCCCCATCATCTTCCACAAAAGAATTGTTCCATCTCTTCCAACCAAGCTTCATCAAATTAGAAGCTTCTACCATGTTTAGTTTAGTTTTTTGTATCAAAATTACATCAAGATTCTTTAAAAGGAACAAACGCTTAACCACATGACTTTTGTTAGGGTCATTAAGGCCCCTAAAATTCTAATAAATAATATTCATGAAGATTGTGGGCATATTACCACCTCACACTTCTCATGTCGTAAGTATTTCTAAAGAGTTCCTTGCTTACCTATTGAGACTTCCCTTGCAACAATCTCCTTGACATATTTTCCACCTTTCCTTTTAGATTTCCCATAGTTAGACTTTTGTAAGTAATTTTATGATTTGGAGATAGATAAAAATTATCTAGAGTTTAGATCTTCCTATAAATCATACTCTTTTATATTTGAATCTCTCTCCAATGATGCAATAATAGGATTGTCCTCAAGCTAATTTAAATCATCCTTCAAACTATCAAAATTCACCTCATGATTTACTTTCACCTTTTTAATTATAGCTTTTATAGTTTGAGACTATTCTAAAATAAATTCATAGAATTTGATCATTGAATTTGGTGAGAGTTCATCAATTTTAAACAATTTGCTAAGCAAAGCCTTTGTTTCTAAGATTTTGAAGCAAGAGGCCTTTGAATTTTTTTGAGTCTTATGCAAACCATCTTGAATAATTAGAGGGATTTTTTATTTTACATTCAATGTATTTATAATAGGCTAGGCTATAGACTGATCTAAAGCCACTTTCTTGAATTTCCTTTCCAAGATTATATCTACTTGTTTAGACCAAAAATTCCCACCATTATGAGTTTGAAAATCCTTGGAAGATGAAACAATTGGCTTCCAATCCTTTCAAGTCTTTCCCTTGTTGATATATGATTCCATCAATATTTCTTACAAAACTTATAAGTGTGACCAATACATCTACACTTAAAACACCTGAAAGGTGTATTTTCAATATCAACCAATTATGTCCAAGAGTGACCTTAGGTTTTGATGACAATATTTTTTGGAATGCCAACGTCCAAATCTATCAAAAACCTAAATATTGCATAAGATACCAACAAATCTCCCTCAGTAATTGGGTCCATTTCCAAAAAAATATCCAGAATATTATCTAGAGCTAAAAGACACTCAAAACACTAGTAATCCAAGGGGAGACCATAAAATTTGACCCAAATAGGGTAACTACCCTATTGAACCAAAATAACATCAAAATTAGGTTTCTAGTTTTGAAACCAGAGGCCAACACATCATAAGGAATAAAAGGATTATTTTAAAACCTAATTTTTAAGATCAATATTAGAAAAGATGGATATAAAGAAACCCTTTGATAGGAATTTGATTCAAATATCCCTTCCCTAACCTTTCTCCACCTAGGATTTAATTTTGTCAATTACTGGCCATTTCCCATCAAAATTGTCAATAAGATCCCATTCTCTCATGAACAAAACAACTTGAGAATGTTTATCTAATTCCTAGATGAATTCATTTTCATTAAAAGTATTCTTCCCTTCCCAAGCTCAAGAATCATAATCATCAATCCTTTCAAAATCACTGGCATTTGCTTTAATCTCTTTATCTTCACATCTAAAAATTAGAGATGGTATCTTTGACCCATAACTCAAATATTCTCCATGATAGAAGTCATTATCCCTCTATACACCTTATAGAACCTCCCAATTCCCATATTGTATATGGTCCTCCACTCCTCCCACTCCAATTCCATTTGAAAATATGATCCATTTATTTGTTGTGCATAAATCTTCCTCTGTGATCTATTGTCTAGTATTCAAATGTTTGTTCCCAATCCCTACTACAAAAGTAAGGGATACTTGATTTTTTCTTCCCCTACTTGCATGCCACATTTTTTAGTAAGACATTATTATTATTATTATTATTATTATTATTATTATTATTATTGTTGTTGTTGTTGTTGTTGTTGTCATCTAAGTAATAATTATTAACCCTTAGCTTACATTAATAATTAATTAAATAAACAATAATATATTATTTATTAACATGAGGTGGAAACCTTGTGAAAATAAATATTATTATAGTTATTTAATACTTACTAAATGTTTTAATTAATTGGCTTTATCAAGATGAATGGACCCATCATTTTTACAATGCTCACCTCTCTTGGTATTTCACTATAAATAAGGTTTTACCCTTATTGTGAAATAATATTCAAATATGAAACTATTTTGTCATATTCAACCTGCAAAACTTGTGAAGGCTTATGTGGAGAAGTGAGAAGGGAAGGATTTGTATTAGGGAGTGGATTTTATCAATTAATTGAATATAATTTTTTTGTGGGGTTTTTACCTCTTTGAATTTTTCTCATGGTAAATTTGTGTCACACTATTTAATCGATCTCTACTCCTTGTGCTTTGTTATTCATTTACACTTCTAGATCTCTTATGTGAATCTTGTATATATATTTAAGATCTTTTTATAGAAATAGATCCTATGGAGTGTATAAGCTTAGAAAGAAAATTATATTGAATTAAATATCAATATTTTATATATTAATTTATTCAAATCTTGGTACACCATTGGCTTGGTATGGTTTTGGAGAGGAAGAAATTTGTTTGAATCTGGAAGGAAACTAGATCTGGAAAATTAAGCATTCAACTTCCTTTCAAGAAACTTAGATATATTTCAAAGCATTCAAAGATTTTTTAAAAGAAAAATTTTAAATTTGGGTGCCATTTTTATTGTCACACAACACTTGTGCATGATAATATTTTTTCAAAAATCTTTGGATCACCTCATCCATCATTCTAGTGTTTTAACATCTAGTTTATCATTTTTAGTGAAAAAATAACCTTTATGAGAGCTTGAGATGGCATCCTGAAGCTTCTAATATTTTTTTTCAACCACTTGAGTGATACCATACAACATTGGTAGATAAAAAAATAATTTAAGTCAATTTTTTTTTTAAAAGTTGTGGTTGGCATCAATAGTGAATTTAAGGAAGATTCCCAAAACTTTCAAGAGATTTGGTGGCTTAAATAAACTATTGTGTTATTTACAAATCCAACAGAGATACCATCACCACTTAAAATACATTCCACAAGCTGGTAATGTTATTTAAAATATTTAAAAAATACTTTATTTTTTAATTCTAAAATTTCATTCAAAAATCTAGGGGCCCCACCTTCCTATTGTTTACCTAAAAGTAAATATTTGAAATTATTTTTACATGCAAATAATAATAATAATAATAATAATAATAATATTACTACTACTATTATTATTATTATTATTATTTATTTATTTATGTAAAAAAAAAATATTAGATAAATAAAATTGTTCAATAATAAATTAGTGCATGTTAAAGCTTAACTAGTATCTTAGATGAGTTAGCAAGTTTTATTTTGGTAAAAACTACAACTAAGGAGGTCCCAAATTCAAACTCCCTTAAATTCCATATATTTTCACTTGGTCAAATAAATTTTATAAATATAATTTAAATTGAATTCCATTTTTTTTGCCAACGTTTCATGCATTTAAAACTCTAACTGACTTGTCAAACTTGTTTTGACTTTTGACCTAGTGAGTATTTTATAAAACATAGTCATGTAACTAGTCGATCCATAGGTTTTGGAATCTAACAGACACATCTACATGGACCATTTTATGTTTTTGAACCTCCTAATATTAATTTAATAACTTTTTTAATAATAATGTCTAGGTGGTTGTTTTGAGTGTGACTCTTTTGACACCTAATTTAATACAATTTTTAATTAATTTTTTTAATTATTTGGCATCTAAATTATGTAATTAAGTATATTAATATTTTTTATTTACTTTATTTTATAAAATTATTATAAAATCTCATTAAAAAAGTTATTTTCTTAAAATTGTTCGTACATTAGTGTATTTTTGCAACACTTGCAACACCCTATTTTATCACAATATTTTTCTTTTTATAGCACTAAATTGAACAAATATTATGTGTTTTCACTTTAAATTTTTGTTTTACTATCAAATTTAGTTAAATTTTACAATAAAAAGTTTCATTTTTAAGCATTTGTTTACTGTCTTGTTTAAAGGGAAGTTATGGCTTTGCCTCATTTTTCCTTAGATAAATATCAAATGCTTAATAAAAATAACTATAATATATGTAAAATTCCTTTTAAAATCTGAATTTATAGTTCACAATTTGTGGAATATTGTCTTTGGGACTGAAAAATCTCTTTCTATACGATATGTGACCCCTGAACTTACCAATGTGTTTCAACATAAATCATAGGAAGATATGTCTATTATCTTACAAAGTGTTAATGATGAATTCATTATCCACATAGGTAATAAAGAGTCTCCTAGATATTATTGGAAACTCTTTTTAATCCATGCATGAGGGTACTTGTCTCTTGAAGCTTATTAAGTTAATCCTTGAATTGCTAACTACACCTATCAAAGGTGATAAAAAAGTTATGAATTTTCTTGTTAAAATTTAAAAAAAAAATAGTTAGATGGATATAATTATAATTTGATTCAATATAAATTGATATATTTTATGATTTAATTAAATATTCATGAAAAGTTTATAAATTTTATTTCAATTTTGAATTCTAAATATTAAAGTAAACAAGATATCCTTGACCTTAACACATTGTTTGTTTTCTTGATTTAAAAAGAACAAATTATGACTAATTTTGATTCTAAATAGAATATCACTCAATAAATTATCACCTTAAATACTATTTTTTATAATAATAATAATAATAACTATAAATTTAACTCTAATTCTAGTTCTAGCTCAAATAGGAATAAGGAATTTGGTAATAAGAATCATAAACCTAAGTTTAATGGAAATTATAATCTGTATGGTATATTTGGTCATATAATGAATTTTTTTAATAAAAATAAAGATAAAAATAACAATAAATATTTTAAAAATTAAAAAATAAATAAATCTAATCAAAACAAGTAGAAAAATCTAAACCCTAATCAGACTAATAATTAGGATCAAAATGTTATTGCATTATATGATACTTGATTTGATTCAAATTAAAATGAGTGGATTTTAAATCGTGGTGCATTTCACTATATGAATTTATTATCTAATATTTTGTGTGATTTTATAGATATCTTTGAAATAATTTAATTAGGAGATAATTTATTTTTAGAAGCAACTAAAGAGAGAAAATTAAAGTTTTCAAATGTTATTATAAATGATGTTTTCTATGTACTTAAGTTTAAAAAGAATTTGATATTTTTTCTCATCTTATAAATGATGATTTTATTTTAAAATTACTTATATATAGTTATTATATTATAAATCAATCTATTTCCTTGATTTTTGAAGGTGTTCAAAACAATGGTTCACATATCTTCTCTCTTTTTGTATGTTTTATTTCATCGCATAGTAAGAATGAATCTCAAGTATGGTATGAAAAAATTAGGACATGTTAATTTTTAAAGTTTAAATGATATGTTTGTAAATAATCTTACTTTTTTACTTCCTTCTATCCCCTCTCATTAGGAAACTTATGAAGGTTTCTTATATGATAAGCAACATATTAACCCCTTTCACAAAAATCACGATGCAAATTACTCATATCCTTTAGAACTCACTCATAGAGATGTTATAGGACCTTTTGAAGTTGTATCTCTTAATGGTTATTTATATTAAGTTAATTTTATTTATTGTTACACTATAATGATATGGTATTTTTCATTAAAAATAAATCTGATGTGTTTCCTAAATTAAAAGAATTTAAAGCTAGTGCTGAAAATGTATCTAATTTTTCTATTAAGAGATTAAGAAATGATAATGATGGTAAATATGTTAGTACATAATTTTATTATTTTTTAATTAATTAAGGTATTTAAATTGAATTAACAAATCTCTATTCCCCTTATCAAAATAGTATTGCTAAAAGGAAAAACTACATTATTGAGATGGCTAGAACAACATTGTGTTCTACAAATGTTCTTCCTAGTTATTATGGGCTAAAGCCATGAATACTACTATGCATATTTGGAATATAATCCATACTTAATATTTTCATTTTTATACATCAAAAATATATCTATGCACATAAAATATTACCTCTTTTGATAAATTTTTTGTGTTGTTACTTTAGAGATACTAACTATATTAATAGTGTCTCATCTACATTGTATTTGTTAGTAGAATGATTTAGTATTGATTATTTAAAACAGCATATTAAAATTATATTACAAGAGATATGTGTGTGTGTGTGTGTGTGTGTGTGTGTGTGTGTGTGTGTGTGTGCGTGCGTGCGCGCGTGCGTATTATTTTTAATTTAGTTAGAATTGAAATATATTATATGTATAACATCATGCTTAATTTGAAAAAATGATCATGGTTTAATTGTTGTATTTGGTAAGAAGATCATACTTAGTGAGTTTTTATATTTTGTGTTTCAATTGCTTATATATGTTTATTTGATTATTTTATCATTTGATTGGTTATGGTAACATCTTTATATACTTCATTTGATAATAAGATATGTTATGAAATTCAAAATTTAAATGGATTTTGTATGATTGACTCTTCATCATTTACTTTACTAAGTATTCTATTCATACATCTCTAAGTTTATTGTTTCAATCTCATATTTGTTTGATTAGAGGATGGAATTTCATGTTAAAATGATCTATTTTTGATTTATGAGAGGTTATACCTCAATATTTTGTTAAAGCATATTAAAATTGAAAAGTTTTTTTGATAAAAATCAAATGATAAAATGAGTTATTACTAATAGGATATTTCATGTTTGGTTAAACTTAGTATCATATTATTAGTAAATTATTAAATTTGCATTGCATGACAGTTGGAGACACTCATATTGTTAATATTGGATATGTCCAATAATAAATTGCATACAATAATTTGTATTTTTTCACTAACGTTATAATCAAATTAGTGATTTTGTTTTTCCTAAAATATGACATCATTGTTTTAAAATGTGTTTTAACATATAAAAACATATGTAATATTTTTATGTATCTGGTTATTATGATGCTAAACATATTTTTCTATCATGAAAATATTTTTGGATATGTTTAAGTTTTGTGTAGGTTAACAACACCAACAATTTAAGCATATTGAAGTTCTTATGCATTTTATCTGAGAGAAATTCCTCAATGCTCATATAGATTTACAGTTCTATCCTAAAAATGAACAAATGGTAGATATCTTCACAAAACCACTTGGTGCTACCAATTTTTTTAAATTTCATGCAATTATAGGTCTCTTAGAGTTGATATTGAGGAGTGTACATGACAATTCTACTTTCTGATGGTCATGCGTTTATTCTCTTTCTCTATACTCCTTATCATTGTAAAGCACTGTAAAATTTATGTGGAAGTCATATGATTTGACTGAACTTCATGTGTAAATTTTACTTTTGTACCCCAATACATTAAAAACATAAATTACAATGGAGGTCCTTGTATTATTAAAGGCTCCAAATATGCTTAGATGATTATTGAAGAGAAACTATGATATATAGTCTCACGATCCTGCTAGTCTAAACTTACTTTTGAGTACTTTATAGATTATAATAAATTTTATTTCAAAAAGTGATGTTTGGCATGCTGAATGTTTTTAAATCCTTCAATTGTGTACATAGTATAATTCCTTTTTTTGAGGTGACTATGACATTGCCACTTAGTATTAAGGGGGAGTGTTAGAGTAATTAATTTCTAATTGGTAATTATTAACCATTAGCTTACATTAGTAATTAATTAATTAAATAATAATATATTATTTATTAACATGAGGTGAAAACCTTGTGAAAATAAATAATATTGTTATTTCTATTAATACTTATCAAAAGTTTTAATTAATTGTCTTTATTAAGATGGATGGACCCATTATTTTTAAAATGGTTACCTCCTTTGGTATTTCACTATAAATAGATTTTTACCTATATTATGAAATAATATTCAAATATGAAATTATTTTGTCATATTCAACCTATGAAAATTGTGAGGGATTATGTGAATAAGTGAGAAGGGAAGGTTTTGTATTGGGGTGTGGAGTTTCTCAATTAATTGAATATCATTTTTAGTGGTTTTTTAACCTCTTTAAGGTTTCCCATGGTAACTTTGTATCACACTATTCAATTGATCTATGTTCCTTATGCTTTTCTTTTCATTTATACTTCTAGATCTCCTATGTGAATCTTATATATATATTTACAATGGTTACCTCCTTTGATATTTCACTATAAATAGATTTTTACCTCTATTATGAAATAATATTCAAATATGAAATTATTTTGTCATATTCAACCTATGAAACTTGTGAGGGATTATGTGAATAAGTGAGAAGGGAAGGTTTTGTATTGGGGTGTGGAGTTTCTCAATTAATTTAATATCATTTTTAGTGGTTTTTTTTTGCCTCTTTAAGGTTTCCCATGGTAACTTTGTATCACACTATTCAATTGATCTATGTTCCTTATGCTTTTCTTTTCATTTATACTTCTAGATCTCCTATGTGAATCTTATATATATATATATATATATATATATATATATATATATATATATATATATATATATATATATATATATATATATATATTCAAAAGGTGTTCCTTGGGTACCCATAATATTTATGCCATGTATTCAGACAAAAATCCATCCCATAAAATTTTAGTTTATGTATCTCCATAGATTCCTCACCCACATTAATGATGCAATTTTTTGTTAATGCATTTAACACAAATTTATTTTTGGCCTCTTGATTTAAAGATTTGGTTTTTTAGCATAGAACTTTGATTGAAGTTATAGGCATTTTTTAAGATAACCTAGTTATTAGCAATGATATTCTATATTTTCCAATTCATCCAATAATATTGACCATTTTCTATCCTCATCAACTTTATTCTATATTCCAATTCATCCAATAATATTGACCATTTTCTATCCTCATCAAATTTTTGATATGATGAAGTGGGTAGAGTTACATTCACTTTATTACATTTTTGAGCATTATAGGGTCTTTTAATCATTTTCTTGAATGATTATAATTAGTGAGATCAAAATAATTTGGATATAACAACTTGGGTTATTTCTCTTATAATGCATGTCACATGTTGACCTCAACATATTTTGAGACTTATTTGAATCTGACATCCATGGAAGAACCATATATGTTGGTAAATTTCCAAGTAGGCCATTATATGAAAGATTTTATAGATAAAGAGCATCCTTTGTAAGGAGGGTTGAATCTTTGACATAAAATCCTTTAAATTTTACCATATCTCATTCAAGTAAATTTTTAATTGTTTACTCTAACATATTTTATTGAAGATGAACATAAATGGTTCAATTTAACACCAATACCTTTGAAATCATTTTTTTCACCACCGTGTATAAAGGATGGACCATCCAAATTATCTCTCCATTTGATCATTAAGACACTTCTCATTTCAGGGAAAACTATTTTTTTAATTTCCCAAGCTATTAATTTCTTGGGTTGTATGAAGTTTGAGAATTCAAAACATAAATTTATCACATTTTATACCATTACACCATACTTTAGGGGTCCCAATCTCTCTTCAAAATAATTATAATCTTATAAAAAATGAATTATAAACCACTAGGATATGTCATCATTTCTATAAAAACATTTCTATTTGAGAACCACATTATCTTCAACAAAATTAGTTATATATTTAGGTCATGTATTGATGGTTCTTTTAGTGTCATCACTACAATTTCCCTCTTCCATGATAACACTATAATCCTTAAAGAAACTATATATGTGATCACCATAAATTGGTAGATTTTATGAATCTTTTTGGTTTGAAAATTCCCTCTCTTCCTAGGAAATGTGGTATCCTTTATTCTTGACATATTTTAGAGCTTAAAATTCATCATCTTAAAAGGTAAATTGTACTTTTCCATCTATTACCATGTTAACACTGACAAAAAATAATCATATTCCCATGTATCTACAATGTAGTTTCCTCCTATTTACATACACTCTACCCTCTAAAACTTTGGTAAAATTTGAAAAAAATCCACTTGATAATCCTCTCAAAATGCAAGAGACATTGATGCTATTATACACAAAATAAATGTGAGTTAAAATCAAATCTATAAATCCATATCAAATCATAAAGAAATTAAAAAATAAACATCAATGTGACCTAAAAACAAAAATTTAAATTATTATATTATAAATTTAATCTAATCCCCAAGTAATTACATGTCTTATTTTAATAATTGAATATGAGGGTAGAAATAAAACTCTCAAGGGATTAAATTAGATAGTTAACCTTGAAACTTTCCATAATTCAACGTTGCCACTCAAAAGTTAGGTCAGTTCATCTTTAAAGGATGAAATATATATAATTTACTACTTAATATATATCAATCCATAGATTCAATTATAGTCCAATAAGATAAACACTTTATTGAAAATACAGTAGTGTTTATGCATTAAAAAAATAAAATACAAATTAAACTTTAAAAAATATACTACCAACATTCTTCACCAATATAAATTTACCACTAAAGACATTGGAACAAGACCAAATTTATAAATTTATAAATTTATTATTATATTAATATATATATATATATATATATATGTATGTATATATATATATAATATTTATAAAATATAATAATAATAATAATATATTTTATTATTATGATATATATTTTAATCATAAAAAATTAGAGTTTATAAAATTTCCCTAATTTTTGCACTAATGAGCAGACAAAGTTAATGCAATCAATTTTGATTAGAAAAAAATAGTGTAAAAAATTGTTTTTGGGTCTCAAAACTTAGGTTAATGCTAAGAAAAAATACTTGATTTGGTCTATTATTATTTAATTACCTCTAAATTTTGATAGAACCAATGTGTTATAGTTTTATGATTACCTCTAGTTTTTGAACTACCCAATAGGCCTGATGGCACTGATCAAGTTTGAAAATTTATAAAAAGTACTTAAAGTACCAAATAGCCCTAATGGATATGATTTAGTCTTTGTTTTATTGGTGTCATAAATTATTGAAGTGACTGATAGGCATGATGGGTAAGACATAAAATATTCATCATTTTAAAATGATGTTTTATTCCATAATTGCCTTTAACTTTTGATAAACATGATTAGGTTAGAGTACATTGGGTAAAATTAGAATCAAAGGTACTCAATAGGCCTGATGGGCCTATTAGGATCTATATAAGCTAGTTAAAAATGAAAATTATAAAATATTCCATTAACCCTAGCATACTCAGATATACCTAAAAGAGAATTAAATCAAGCTTTATTCATTAAAATATGTGCTAAAGTTTGTAAAATATTTTTGGAGGTGCTCAATCTCACTAAACATGTTGATAAATTCCTAGGTGTTATCAACCATCTTCCACACTATAAAACTAAATTATCTCACTTTGTCAAAGTTTTCCATAATTTAGGATTAAGACTGGATATGATCGAATGTGTAATGAAATTACCTCTATGTGGTAGTGAAATCAAACATGAGCCAAAAGAAGCAATTACTTAACAATTGAAAGATCACAATATTATAATTAGAATAATTATCCATAAAATATTTAGGAAGGTAATTATATAGGTTAAATATAAAAATGTCCTCACATGCTCATTAATATGGGATTATCTTTCGAAATGACTTAAAATAAACCTAAGCAAGCTAACTAAATAGATGTAGGTAAAAACCATTAAATGGAATTAAAACCTACATTAACAACCCCCTTAAGAATATCTTAGGTGGGTAGTAGAATTAGGTCTAAAAAAAATTCCTAATGAGGTATCCAAGTACATGAAACTTCCATTTAGAGGAGGATGTTAGAGCTTCCTAAACTCCAAAATAACATGAAATGAAGATGCTTACTCTCAGTAAAGGGTTTGGTGTATATATTAAAAAAATTCTCCATTATCTATATATAAAAGATATCAATGAATTGCTCATGGACGAGCTCCCAAACTAAATACATGTGAATCTTGATATTCTTGGTCTATTGATGGAGGACCATATTCCTATAGATATGTATTATGTTTTGGTTGTCATATAATATGACTATTTGCTGTCAAAACTACATGTCAAACTCAATGAGAATTCCTAAATCCAAATTTCCCTAGTGGAATTATTAACAAGCCCTCTATATTATACTTCTATAGAAGATAAATTAATAGAATTTTACTTCTTCCTTGACCAAATAATCAGACCTAAACCAAGGGAGAAACTTTAGCCTGAAGTAGACTTGTGATTATGAATACTTCCAACCCAATCTAAATCTATATAATTAATAAATTCAACATCAATGCCTTCTCCATAGTTACTCCTAAAACTATGAGTACCCTAAATGTAGTGGATATTACACTTATCTACTTTCTAGTGTATCTCATGTGGTTCTTATATAAATCTAGAGACCATGCCCACTACATATGAAATATCATGTCTAGTGTGTGTAAGGGAGATGATAATGCAAACATGTTATCTATACAAGGTATCATCACGGAAAGGAAATGGATAATTAAACTTAAGCTTCATACCAGATAGAAAGGGAGTTAGAGTTGGCTTATATTCATCTATGTTAAACCATGCAATAAAATCAAGAGCGTACTTGGATTCTGCAATAGTGATCCCAAATTCAGACTAATAAATTTCAATCTCAATGAATTAAAGAAAAAAACCAAATTTAATCATTGAGAACATGTAAGACAAATTATTTTTCACTACTATTATTGTGGTTGAGTAAATCCTAGTGATCAATAGGTCATTCATGTAGAGAACTAGAATACATAATGAATAATCCTACCACAAAATATAGGCTTTTAGATTAAAATGATATTTGGTGAACTCAATCAAAATAAGAAAAGAGTACATACTAGCATACTAAGATAGAAGAGCTTTTTTGATGCCATAGATAGATTTCTAAAGTTTTAAACTAAGGAAGAATATTTCATAAATCCTTATGGTTTAATATATAATTACTCTTTGTGGTCACTATGAAGAAAGGCACTATTCACATCCATCTAATGAACATCCTAGAAATGTGTTGCAACTATAACAAGAGTGAGTATGATTAATTTAATTTTGGCAACTGAAGTGAACATCTTAGTATAGTCAATGCTAGGTACCTAAGAAAGATCCACATACATCAAACAAGTTTTTTTCCCTTAGAAAGAGGGATTAAATCCAAAGTGATTTTTCCTAGTAAGGAATCATATTCCTCTTCCATATTAGTATCCCACTTAGGAGTGATTGATGCCTCACAAAATGATTATGAATCAAAATTAGATGTAATGAAATCATGTAGGACATTCTAGAATTATGAACATGTCCACCTATTGTGTAATGGATTTACAACCCATTAGTCATCACTTTATATGATTTTTCTAGCCTAAATACTTCCAATTATAAAAGAGTATAAAGGATATATCTCATCCTCTAAAGATATTATAAGAGAAGGAAGAGGTGAGACCTCATCACTACTCTCATCATCAAAAGTAGAAGAAGAATCCAAATCATTAGTAAGTTGCTTAGGCAAATATAAATCAATAGAACTATCATCAAATCCTAATGTGTATAAGTAAGGGGAGTGGTGTCAAGTGATTATTTTGAAAGACCTTATTTAAAATGAATGATCCTCTCAATGAAAAACTCATGAGTTTTGGGATGGAGAAGCTTGTATCCCTTAACACCCATAGGATATTTAACAAAGATGCAAGGCTAACTTTGAGGTTGCATTACCTTATGTTTATTATTTAAAATATGGGCCATAAGAGGAGATATTATCACTCATAAGTGATTTACTATGGATTTATAACTATTAAAAGATTCAAAATAAGTGACTCCATTTAATTATTTATGAGGAACTTAGTTTTGGATATAACAAGCACAACTGATGGCCTCATCCTAATACTGAGGTGAAAGAGACTTGGAGTGTAGCACACACTGGGCCATTTAATTCAAGAACCTATTCATGCATTATACAACACCATTATTCTGAGGAATATATGGAACTATACATTATATCTCAATTCCATTTCAAGTGTATAATTTTTCAAAATGGTTAATGGCATACCACCATTGTTAGTGTATAAATTCATGATGGTTTTGCCTGAATATTTTTATATAAGTGCATTAAAGTATTTAAAATGATCAAATAACTTATATTTTATATTAATAAAGTTCACCCAAGTATACCTCAAAAAATAATCGATGAAAGTAAGCATGTATTTAGTCCATTGAAATGAAGGTGTTGTAAATGGTCAAATAATGTCAATATGAACTAGATCCAATATCTATGTAGATCTCCATGATTTTAATTTATCATAATTATCCTTAGGATTATTACAAAGTATGCAACCTTGGAAAATTCCATCATAAAATCAAACACTCAGAGAATAAAACTATGTCATGATGATTGAGTTATTCCAAGTAGCGATAGTTGAGATGGTTGAATCACTCATGCCATAATTTAATCACACCATATGAATGAGTGATCCACAAAGTAGAGGGTTGATTAGGAACAAAATGTGAGAAAATATAAAATCATGATTGGTTATATAATTTTCTAAATGAAATTATGGATTCATTATTATTTCCCTAATAACCACTGAATTAGGTGTGAACTCAACTCTCTTGCTCGAATTGATGTAAGTGATCTAATAAATAGATAAGCAATTGGTGGATAATGAGGAAAAACATAAAAAATCATGAAATGTCTCATAACTCACTTTAAAATATCCTCTCCCACTAACTTATATAAATGTATCATCACCCAATAATATGGAAGGCATAGAACAAGGCTCCAAGGATGAGAACATGTATTACAATGAATCTATGTGGTATGAGGTGCCAAAATAAATTAACTATGTGGAAGGATAAAATGAAATTAAAACAAGTGATTTGACCTTATATTTTCCCTTTTTATTGTATTTGGAATTAAAATATGCTTATGATTATGAACTCTAATTACTTAAATCAACAATATAGATATTATGCTTCTCAAGCATCTTTGTTAGTTGGTCAATCTGCTTCTTCATGCATTTGGTTTTAGCATGCTTAGATTTATTAAAGTAAGTACATTTGAGTTACTCTTTCTTGGGTTTCCCATCTAAATAGGAGGATTCTTTTGATACTTAGACTTAGCATTATATTTATAACCCTTTCTTTTCTCTAGGGCCTTCTTGTTCTATTTATTCTCCTTACTATTAGAAGCCTTCTATTTATCATGACTCATAATTAAGGAATATAATTTAGAGGAATCCAATGTATCCATTTGAATAAGATTTTATTTATTCTAAATAAAGTCAAAAAAATAATAATCCAAGGATTACATAGTCCATGTAGCTCTAAGGCAATGTTTAGTGGTGTGGAAGGTAGAAATGAAGATAGAATAGTCAAAACCCAACTTAACAAGGATGGAAAGAATCAATTAATCATCATTTTTGTCAATTTCATACAATTTCAACTATAACCTAAGTGATTTTAATTTTTTTAAGGAGTCTTATATAGTATCAAAATTTCCTAATCTTAAATTGATGTGCCCATTTTGTAACTTATGACCCCTTATTATGTTCTGATTCCCCAAAAAACTCCAATGTGGTCTAGACTTTATTAAAAATTTAATAGGAAAGAGTAAGTTAGGAGATATAGATAGGAATAGTGAACCATAGGCTTTGTCACTTATATTATACCACTTCACCTTCTCTACATCAAGTGTAAGTTATTTTTATGTACCCATCATGATTTGGTGTAAACCTTTGATCTTCAAAAATATTTGAACTTAGGTTTTCCACTCATGATAGTTAAATGGTGTAATAAGTGGAACATGGCTCTAATACATGGTGAAAAAAGGAATTTTGTGTCTAACTATATGTGAAATAAATATAATGATACTCAACCCCATGAATTTATATAGGTTCAATTCTATAAGTAACTCAAATATTACCAATGCAAAGAGCTCAAAAAATCTTGCACTTTCAAAAAATGGTTCCGAAAAAAAGCTATCACCTAAAAGTTATGAATGTTTAATGATTTCTTACTTGTAAAAAGTAATTATCCAATTTTCATGAATTTTGGTGTACAAATAGTTTTTCCTCACTTTATAGGAAAATTTAAGTACCCTTGGGTTGGTTTTGGCCAAGGGATAATCTCCCATGTGACCCGGGGGCTAAGATCAAGGATGAGGGTGACTCCTTAATGATGTCAATCTACATTGTGATGTGACTATGAGAGTGATGACACTCCAAAAATGACTCTAATTTGATAATAAATAGTTTTACACTTCATGAGCTTAAATTTGACATCCTATGGACCATCATATTAGAGTTTGGAGGTCAAGATGTTCTTGAGTAGAAACATGAGGGCATTGTGTAGTTTTCAAGGTTTCTAATTACCATTCTAATTTAGATTTCCACTATTAAAACTTATGAATGAAGTAGCAATTCAAGATTTTGATGCCAAATTTTGTGACTATGGATGCAGTCTAAAGTCTTGATGTCAAGTTATATAACTACATGAGTAGGTTTAATTTATTATGTTAGACTTTATGACTAAGGATGTAGTCCAAAATATTGATGTCAAAATTTATGACTACTAAATTAGTCTTAATTTTAAATATAAAACTTTATAATTATGGATTTATTATAAGTTCTTGACGTTAGAATTAATGACTACATAAACAATCAAAAGTCATGATGTTAGACTTTATAATTGTGGATGCAATCTAAAGTCTTAATGTTAGACTTTACAACTTTGATTATAGTCTAAAGTCCTAATGTCACGTAAATTAAGGGTGTCAGAGGGAGCAGGTGTCCTTCTAGGTGATAAAGATGGAGCTGTTAGAGGTAAGAGGTCTTTCTATAGCCATTAGGGATATGGACTATTATAGAAATCAAGAATCTTGGCAAGTACAACTAGGTATGGAAATTATACCAAGTCTAAAAAACATAGATCTAGTATAGCTCTCCAAATTCCACCAAAGAAGCACTAAGGATATCCACAAATCCAAAATAACCTAGAAAGTATTTTCCCTTGAAGACCCTAAATAGTACATATTTATTTGAAAATAAATAAAATGGATTCAAACCCTTCAAAAATGGAAAAATGACTATCACAAAACTGGGTCATGTTTACAACAAATCTTAGGGTTTTGTCACCTTCTGAATCCAATGGCACAAGGTATTTTGCATGAAAACCTATTATATGAAATATGACTAGTAAGAGACACCTTTATCTTATTTTTATTGAATTTAGATCAATAGAAGAGTCTAAATGAAGAGAAAAATTTAGGAAATGGTGAATATTCAATATGTTAGGTTAATAAATCAGAGATGTATGACATGAAAGTTGGAACCTAATATTTAACAATAGAAAAAATGACATTAAAATCTCTAATACCATGTCAAACTGGGCCATAATCAAGAATTGGGACTGGATAGGATTGCATGTACAATGAAATTATCTATATGTAGTAGTGAAATCCAACACGAGACATAAGAAGTAATTACTTAACAATCAAAATATTATAATATTAGAATTAACATCATTAGCCATAAAATATTTAGGAATCTAAAGTATATATGTGAAAGACAAACATCTCCTCACATCCTCATGAATGTGGGATTATCTTTCATAATGACCTAAATAGACACCTAAGCAAGCTAACTAAACATGTGTAGGGAAAAAATAATAAATTAAATAAAAACCTATGCTAACAGAATTCAATTTATAATCTTCCTAGGTTATTTTAATTCTAAAACCCTATATTGTTTTTTATTATCAATTATCTTTCTCTCATTCCCTCAAATTAGTTTTTCCTTGAAA
Source organism: Torreya grandis (assembly GCA_037957365.1). Taxonomy (NCBI): domain Eukaryota; kingdom Viridiplantae; phylum Streptophyta; class Pinopsida; order Cupressales; family Taxaceae; genus Torreya; species Torreya grandis. The sequence continues at coordinate 198,146 of JARHVA010006275.1, forward strand.
ATTTGTGCTTTCAAAACCCTTTATTTTTTTATTTTTATTTTTTGTAGAAAACATCTCAAAGAGATGCCAATTTAGGTGAGACTCAAGGAGGTAGGGGTATTTATTATACCAAAATCACATAGGGCATGCACTGATCCCAAGCCATTCAAAAAAATCAAAATTCCCACTTAGCCAAAAGTGAAATAGTCACTAGCCGTGCATGTAGAGATAAAGAGCAATAAGACTAAACACTAGAGGCTCATGCCAAACTAAGGTCCAAATTTGAAACACAAGCACTTCCATTTAGACCTAAGATGGAAGATCAAAACTAAACCCTAGAAGAAATTAGGGGTTATTCATAACTACGTCCTTGTTTTAGTCCAAGTTGATCATGACATTAAACTTCTATCTAATTTTACTCATCTACTAAAAAAAAAGAATAAACATACTCCTAAATATCAAAATTAACCAAGGCATCTTCCCTTTTATTTATTTGCCTTGGAATATGAGTAAAAATTATCACATAAAAAATTATTTAAACACATTAAATTTTGTTGAAAATCCTCTCAATTCTATATTACTTGGAAGAATTTATTTCAAGTTGTTCTAAAATATGTATCTAGATCTTGGAATAAAAAAAATATGGATATTATTCCTCCATATCTTCCAAGATATTATAGGACTTTATAATATGGCTTTCCCTTCAAAATATTTATTGGTGGTAGTACCTATCTTAATATAAAATAAAAATGTAATGTTTTTTTCCACAACATGCCCATACCATCCCATGCTAGTCAGCCTAGGATTTCCCCTAGATGCTCCATCAAAGTGGATAACTTCAAAACATGTAAGAGGTATAGGCTATTGAATATGCTATGAGTCCTTTTAAGATAGAGGGGTAAGTACTATTCAAATGTAAATCTTATTAAAAACATTCATCCATCTTTGGGATGGATCGTTAGGAGGTTTGATCAGGTGTAGAACATATTCCCTCACATTAATAAGTGTGTGATGCCACATCCTATCCACCCCATTAATATAAAAATTAAATATTCAATAATTTATCTCTTTACATTTATTTAAAATGAGGAAAGATGCCCCAACCCATAGAATTTTATTGTAAAAATTTTCTAATTGAAAACTACAAGTCTAGTCTTGAAGGGGTTGTGTTAAGGAAGAGAAGGCAATCCATAAAATTTCAAGAAGAGAAAAAATAGGTTGACATAATTTTGAAACAAATGGGAAAGAGATAAAAATATGGTTTGATTAATCCTCATGGCTCTAGCACATCTCACATCTAAACAGTTTATTGAAACCCCTTTTGAAAAGTTAATCACTAGTTAGAACTTTACCCTAAAGAAGAGCCCAAATGAGGAACCTAACTTTTGGCCAAATATTGTGAATCCAAAGTTGTTTTAAAATTTTTCAAATAGTATGATAGATATAATGAGATAAATAAGTATATCCCTCAACAAATTTATACCTTCCATGATCAAATCTTTCCTAGGCAAGGATATCTTCATTGTTAGAACTAGAGAGGCTTCTATTTTTAAGAATAGTGGTGATCTAGTTTTTATCTTGCTCAGATAATTTGATCAACAATTCATACAAATTATTACATTATCTATTTATTTCCCATTCTTGACTAGTATATATTACTAATTAAAGATGGTAATCCATTGATTTCTATGCAAATGTTCCATAACGTAAAAAATCTAAAGATACTTGTTAATAATGGGGGGATGACCACCGTAAGAGTTAGTCTAAAAGTGGGATTTTCACCATTATTAGTAATCTAAAATAAATTATTTTTTATAATGGTCTCCCCAACTCTTAAAACTAATAGTATAGGAGATCCACAACTAGGAAGACAGAGTTTAAAAATTTAGGTAGGATTTAGGTTATTAGCATGTTTGGATCTAAGAACATTGGCCCATAGATGGGAAGGATATTTAAGAAGGAACCAATAAATTTCATCCCCAAAGTCCTACTTATTGAATAATGTAGAGCAAAAATCCATACCCACCTCATGTTAAGGGTGGAAAAGAGTGGTCTAGGAAACCAATGACCACTTTATATAAATCTTAGGACATCTCTATAAGAAATTGTAACAAACTTGATCCATGGATTTGAGAATTAATTTTGGCATATTTAGAATACAAGAAAAATAAATGGGAATAGACTGCATCATACTTTTAATAAGAATCATTCTACTTCCCATATATATCAATTTATAGGTCCTTTATTTTTTATTAGATTGGGTAAATAAGGTTGGTTTTACAAGGACCATTAACCATAAATTTTGAATAAAAAACCAAACCCAAAGTCAAGAAATTAAGCCATTATAGACTGAAATATGTAGAATTCCATCAAAAAGCCTAGAAATAATGATAAATCTATAGAAAAAAGGGCATAACCAAACATTAAATAGAAACAAAGGGCTCTCTTGAGATTCCCTTATCTTTTAACTTCACCACTTCCTATTTCTTCCTTCTATGGGTTTGCTTTCTCAAACCTTCTAGAGTGGCCTATTTAGTATTCTTATGAGGGGTATTTTTAGCCTTTGGTGTTGGCAGAAGGTCTTTGGTATCTTTTGGTTCATCTTCCTAGTTAGTATCCTTATTTGTGATGGGAATTTTAGTTTCCTTTCCCTTGTCTAACTCCTACTTGAGTTGGTCAATCTCATAGTTCAAATCGTTCTATTCCTTGATTATATTAGACATGTTCTTTCCCATATCCATCAATTTCAATTTGAAGGATTCAAGCTTTATTCTATAATTCCAATCTATATCCTCAATATTTCAGAGCTTTTGGCTCTTGTTTCCTTCTTCCTCCTACTAGGATATGGCCATTGTTTTCATTTTTTTATTCACGATAGATGGGATTATAGTTACCAATTTTTTTTTGGAGGATTTACTAGGAGTCTTGGATAAGAGGGATGTGGTAAAGGAGATAATAGGGGTAGGGAGCCCATATATTTTCATAAGCCTAAAATACTTATAAGGGTCTTTTGATGGTAGATCAGGGATGAATTTTTAGTGTAGGGATTCACCAGATTAGAAAATTAGGAAGATCAATCTTTGTTCTATTATGTTATTATTATTATTACTAATATGATAGGTTAGGACCATACTTTCTAGAGTTTTGAGAAGTTGATAAGGTAGACTAATTTTATGCCCTTGAAAGTGATTAAGAAACAAAAAATGGTGGGAGAATATGAGGGTAAACTTACCTTATAGATTTAAATACTTCATGATTTGTAAAATAAAAATTGGCTAATGGCAAGGGAGGTCTTACCTTAGGAATCCCTTGTTCTCAGTATTAAGAATTTTGTTGGTGTGGAAGAATTTTTAAATCAACTCTAATTTACAAATTTTGTCCTTGAAGTATTTTCTTAAATCACATCTCATTATATTAATCTCCCATATTCATTCTTTGGTCATAATAATCTTGATGATTCTCATTATGAATATCATCTAGTTCCATGCCAATGTAAATTAATTTGATAACTATTCATCATGCCATGAAATTCATTACATAAACTTTTTAATTATACCATTACATAGTTTTTACATAACCTTTTATTTTCCTAGACCTCCATGCAAGCAATAATTTATAAGCAGTCTCTATCTTTTCCCATTTTCTCACTAGGTGAGCTTTTCCCATTTAATGTGAGAGTTATTTCCTTTACCTCAGATTATAGATTACAATTTTTTTTGAAAATACTGACACTTTTGGTGTTATGAATAATCATGTTATAATTATTACGTAGGAAGGGGTGAATTCTTCACACACCCAAGTATGTATTTCCTACATGTGACTACCTCATAAAGCTATAATGGTGTGTTATTTAAATCATTATTAATTGAGTTTAATAAATAGTCTAGGAGACTATGGGTTACCTCTCATGTGATCAATGAGAGAGCCTCCACACCAAATTTTTTAAAGAATTTTTTAGTTTGTTTTACTTCATAATAAATATGTTAGATAAATTCCTCTCTAAAGGAAGATCAGAACCACCTAGAATCATTGATAATAGATTTGACAGTATAAGTTCCCCATATATGACCAAGCTTCTCACATTAATCTTCGAGGAAAGATGAATTCCCTATAAAATTACCATTACCTTGACCACATGACTTGTTTAAAACCTAAGGGGGATCGCATAAATTTCTACCACCTTCCCAGTATGATCCTTGATAGCCCCCTCCCCCTACTAGCCTTATCTAGGTTACCTATTGAGGCTTTGTCAAAGTTGATATTCAACCATCAATGTGGTGGTAGAAACCATCTAGTAGAGTTCATAATATCCAAATATTTAGGGATGTTCAACACTTGGAAAAGTTTTGAGTTGTGAAGAATTGAATTCTCAAATGGAGAATAAAGAACCTTGTCATTAATAAGGGAAGACTACCAATTATCTAAAATAGTTGAGCATAGATTCTAAAAGATGGATTTGATGTTTCTCTTTTTGATATAAAAATTATTGTCATTATTTGCCTTCAAAATATCCCAAAATAGATGGGGGAGAGTAAGGTTCCATAAGAATGAAAGGGAGACCAAATCCCAAGGAGGTTTTCATTACATAATCAAGTCTAGGAGTGAGCTAGGATGAACCCAAGAGAAAAATAATTTTCAGAGGATAAGGTTCAATATTGATGAGCTAAAAGGGAAATCTAAGAAAAGGTGGTAGGATGAATCCTCAGATGATTTTAAAGGATCACACCTATTGGGGATGGTCATATCCCTCTTGGCTAAATTATCAATAGCAAGAATATTTTTAGGGATACCAACTACAAGAAGACCTTAACCTTAGGAGTGAGGTGTTTGATCTATAGTGGTATCCATTAATCCCACTCTTCATCAAGGCTTAGATCAACTAAATAATCTAAATTCACTAAAAAATACCACTATCTTCAGTCGGCCAAAACAAAAGGTCCTCCTTTGGGAAAATAAAAATGTGGACATGATGAAGATTACTATTGAGCCTAAGTAAGGCCTAAAAAACATCTTCATATGTTGAATCTAAATGGAGAGTCATCCATTATGGAATATGATTATCATAAGACCAATAATATTTGAATTGTGTGCCCCAAGTATCTTTAAACATAGGGCCCAAATTATTATAGGGGTCCTAAAGTGTAAGGAGGGATTGAGAGATCTAGGAGTCATCCTAAAAGTCCACCATTTCCCCATTGCCAATTTTCCATCTACATCCTTTCTAGAGTATAATATTTCTATTTGAAATGGATTTATAGAAAGCTAAGCCATATATGGGGCCTTCCTCCTAGAGAAATCAATCCTCATTATTTCCTTCCAAATATTTGGCTTTAGTGATGTGGGTCCACTGATTATATTTTTTAAGAATTTCCCATTCCACTTTTACAAAGAGGGATTTATTCAAGATTTTTAGCTTATAGAGGCCTAATCCTCCATTTAGCTTGGGGAGGCATGACTTTTACCAAAAACCAAGAGGAAATATAATTTTTCCTTTTGAGCCTTGCCAAAGGAAGTTGTGCTCTATTTGTTCAATTTTGTTAGCAATTTTATTGGACATTTGAAGATGGAAATGAAATAAATAAGGATGATTTAGATGGAACTTTTGAAAAAATTTAGTTTTCCTACTTGAGTTGTAGATACCCTTCCCATCCTAAAAGTTTCTTCATTATTTTATCCACTAAGGGGTTTCAATATTCTACCTTTAAATTCTTGGTGAAAAGTGGGATGCCTAAGTAGGTAAAAGTAAGACTACCTATTTGACACCCAAGGATAGTGGTAAATTTTTTTTGGAGACTCTACTAAGTGTTGATGAAAAAAATAGAACTTTTAGAGTAGTTAATGCATTGTTTTAAGACTTTATCATATTTTAAGAGGATATTTTTTTATAGATTTAGCTTCATTAATAGAGGCTTCACCAAGTAAGAAATATCATCAAAAAATAGTTCATGGGTGACCAAGCTAGTCTTTTGGGTCACCCTTAAACCTTTAATGAGATCCTAATCCCTAGTTACCTAAATGTGTCTTTATATAATTTAAGTGAGGATGATGAATATAGAGGGAGATAGGGGATCTCCTTGTCGCAATCCCCTACTAGTTAAGAAGTAGCCTTTGGGTATCACATTGATTAGGACCAAAAATTTGGGGGTAGAGATACATTTGAAGATGAGATTATGAAATGAGGAATCAAATTTGAACTTTTCAAGAGACTTATCTAGCAACCTCCAAGATACTCTATCATAGGCCTTGTTCATATCAAATTTGACAAACATGCCTTGTTTAGAGGACTTGTAATTGAAGTGTATGGCCTCATGAATTATGATTATGCCATCATTTATTTATCTCTTTGAGAAGATGGATCCATGATGTTCCTCTATGATCCTTCCTAAGATTGGTTGAAATGTTATCACTAGAGTTAGTGAGCAAATATTATAAGTAGTGGTGCATAGACTTATGGGTATAAAATTTTTGAGCTAATTTTCTCATTTTTTGGGGGGAATAATAACCAAGAAGGTGTTGTTCATATCTTTTAAAATATTTACACCTCTAAAGAATTCGTAGCCACAACCTCCACTTATATATGAATGATATCCTAGAATTTTTGGAAAAAAATACAACACCCATAAGGGTCAAGAGATTTTTTACCTTCCATAGAAAACACTGTATCCTTAATTTCCTCATCTGAAGGGGGTTTATGGATATTTAATCTCTCATTTGAGTGATCATCCTAGGAATATTTTTTAATAGTTTTTCTTCTAGGTTCACATCTAGGGATCCATTATCCTTCAATAATTTCCTAAATAACTACATAATCTTCTCATTAATGTCTTCTAGATCCTTAATTTTCCTTCCATCCTCAATAAGTAGTTCAAAGATCAAGGTTTTGTTTCTATTTTTGAAAGCCTGCTAGTGTAAAAACATTGTATTTATATCCCCTTCTTTAAGCCACAAGCATCTAAACTATTATTTCTATAAGTCTTCTTCCTTAGCCTCAAAGTTGTGATAATTACTAAGGATTTGTTTTTCTTCAAGGTTAGATTATTCATCAGACTCATACAAAGATAAATACTCTTCTAGGGTTTGGAGTTCCTCCTCTATTTTTTCTTTTGTGTAAAAATATTACCAAAGACCTTATTCTAGATTTTTAATTTTTTCTTCACATGGTTTAATTTTTTACCAAAATGTATATGTATGTGCCTAAGAGTGGCTATTTCCGCCAATCCTTTATGGATTTAATGAGATTTGAATGGTGTAACCACATATTTTTGAATTTAAAGGGATTTTTTTTGAATTTGGTAATCATTTCACCTTAAAAAAAAATTGGATTATGGTTTGATATGATCCTAGGGAGAGAGTATATAAATATAGTATAATGAAGATCTCAATTTAAAGAAATGATAAACATTTCTAGCCTTACCTAAATTATGTCTTCTCTGATTATCCTATTCAATCACATGAAGATGTTTCTTTTTAGTTCCATGTCCATCAGTCTAAATACCTAGACACAAACCATTTCCAATGTGAATTTAACTTCCTAAAATTCACCAAATCCTCCTAGAGTTTACTTATGCCCATTCTAAAATTAGGAGCATAAATATTTGATAGTATCCATTTGTCCTTGGTTACTATGTTCCTAAATAATTTTTCCATATGATTTCTACTCTTAATAAGTACTTCTCATTTTATGTCCTATAATACTCAGAGAGCTAACATTCCTCTAGAAGCTCCATTTGAAATTACTTTGATGTAGTTGAATCTTTTCCAATTTTTATTAATATTCCTCTAAATTTTTTGTTTATTGCATAATGATAATAAAAGGATCATTTAGTTTTATCAAATTATTGATTAGCCTCTATTTTTAGGATTTTAAACCCCATTATGTTCCAAGATATAATCTTAATTTCTTAAGTTGAGTGAAATGACTTTGAAGGTTTCTTTGTGTACCCTTGAAAATTTCACTGATTACTTCCTTTTTCTTGATGATTTGATTAGGATTTATACTTGTGTGTTTAGTTCCTTCTCCAACCTCTAATTTATTTATACCTTTATTGGATTTTGGTAGTTCCTTCCCAAACCACTAATTTATTTATACCTTTATTTATTTATATCTTTATTCCTTATCTTTTATATTTTGGGAAGGATTAGCCCCTTAGCACTATCCTTTATCCTTAGAGGGAAAATCCAAATTTAGTGGTTCCCCATAGCCCAATGGTCAAGGAACTTTAGCTAAGACATCTATCAATAATGGGCTTTCATATACACCATGGGGATACGATTAACTAGATCAATAGATTGAGATGAGTTTTGAATTGGCCAAGATTTTCCCAAGTTCTTGAGATCTAGAATATCATTAGTAGATGGTTCCTAATGAGAGCAAAAAGGGTCAATTTCCATTTTAACTTAGCATTCATATCTCATGGGTAATACAAACCACTATGGGGAGTTATTTTTGGGAAAGCTTGCAATCTAAGACTAAGGGATGGTTTATGTGGTGGGTAGTAATGCATCTATCTAGGGGAAAACCTAGTGTTTCCAACATCTTTAGGGAAACAATCAAGGGGTTGCACACTTCTCAAACATAAAAAACTATAGTTCTCAAATCCCCTTTGTCATCCTCTTTGATGAGGACCAATTTTTTGGTTTAAACTACTCTATTAAGTTTATGAGGATTCAAGGACTTAGGGAAATAATTAGATTAATGACTAAGATTATTATATTTATTGTAGATTAGAGCTAATTTTTCATACTCAATATGATGAGACCAGACTCCATATTTAGATTTTGACATGATAGAATGGAAGAGAGTTGTTTTAGTAGGGATAAATATTTAAAACCATGTTTCCACCATTATATTATTATGGGTTTTATAATCACCATTACTACACCCATGACCACTTCAAGCTCCCAATATTTGAGTGAATAATCTAGCAATAACACCCACATTTGGATGTCATTCATTGTTGGATTGCTTAAGTTAGTACATGCCTTTTATCACCTTAAGATTAAATTGAATTTACCTATAAACCAAGGTCCCTTTGTCAATCCTTTGAATAATTCCTCTTGGTTTGTGAAGTTAATCAAGAATAAATTTATGATTAAGGCTACTACTTATATTTTTCCTTTGGGTTTCCATTTGTAGTTAGCCCACTTCCTAAATGAGTCAATGCTAGGTCTAAACCCATTCAATTTTTATAGAAGTGACTTTGGAAACATTATATCTACCTTTTATACAAGAGTGTTAGGAATATGTACCCATGCTTCATTGTTCTCAAAAAAAAGTTTGAGATGCACATCCATGGAATCTTTCCCCTCTAGTGATTTTCCTAGTACCTTTTTACCCAAGTCAGGGAGGGAATATTTCAACCCAATACATAGTATTTTTGTGGTTGGTAAATTTCCTATATTATCTTATCTAGGATAACCTCACCTATGATATCACCTTCTTTCATGCTGACAATCTTGGCCTCTCATGAAGCATCCTTCACACATTCAGTCAGGATCTAGTTTTTGTGCCTAAACTAGAAGTTAAATTTTAGAGTGTCTTGTAATTTTTTATGCCTATCTTATACTCTCTATCCATAAGTTTCACAATATAAAACCATTTGTTTTAATTATAGATAAATTCATCATTATTTATATGAATTATTTTGATCTCTCCCACTTCCCTCACAAATATTTCCTCCCTAATGACCTTGTTTTCAAAATAGATAAATTATCGATAGAAAGTCTTGATCACCACAAAATAAGCTAAAATGAAATATAAATACTTGAAATATGATAAAATTACTACTGTTGAAATAGATGTCCTTGAGATCTATGATTCTAGGTTAAGTCATGTAGATTTGGAAGAATTATGTGATATAATGCAAGATAATGAAATAATTATTATTAAATATAAAATATTTAATATTAGTCTTATGTATGCCACTATTTTTACAACATTGGTATAGTGTACATATTTAGTACTTTCATATGCTAAGTAATACAAAAAAGAAACTAAAGATATTAGCGCCTCTAATCGCACAACATATTTCAATATTAATTGTAGACTAACATAATGTGATTAGGTCACATGAATGATAAACCAATTTTTTTAGTTATTATTTAATAATAATAAATAATAAATATTAACACTACTCACTCAATATTATATGAGTAAAAAAGTAAAAGGGTCATCTAAATTACACAAAAAAATATGTAGATGTAATTTTGGTGATGAATTGTTGGATATGATAATACTCTTTAATAGGGTAATGGGTCATGAAGAAATTGATCATTTATAATAGTACATGTATATGTTGATTAACATAATTTTCCATGGGAAAATTTTCATTGATTTGGGTCAAGTAATCACTGATAATCTTCATGAGAATTTGGTGAATCTAGAGTCTACACTATAGTTCTATATGACTTCATATTTTTTTCTATTCAATTTAAGCCTTGAAATTATGGCCTAGTATTTGAACAAGAGGTATATACAACCCTATAATAATTAGTCATCATTATCTTCTATAGATTACTCATGAATGGAGTAAATGTCTTTTTAGAAGAGTTAATGATGCCTTCATAATGCTGACAGTAAGAACTTTATAGGGGAATACTATTATCCATATTTATAATAAGGCTAGTACATTAGTCATGAATTATGGTAGTTATTTTATATAGTTTCACAAGTTTACATATATCAAATTTGGTGGATTTTATTACTTTCTATACACATTTCCAAGATACGTAAATGAGAAATGATCTTGATTAAACTCTAAAAATAATTGAGCTAAGTACATAAGAAATACAAAGAAATAAAAGTGGTAGGGATTTAATTTCTTAGTAGATTGAGTTACTACTTTGTAAGACAACAAATGATGCAATGAATATTGAAAAAAAACATAGTCAATTTCATAAAGCATTTTCATATAATAAGGTTCACATTTGATAGTAATAAGTACATGGAAGACAAACTCAGAATTGGTTCAAGATAGTCATTCCAATCTATAATTTAATATTATTGTGAGGACTATGAAAATGATTTCAATTTCAAAATGAAAGATTATATGATAATGAATTTAAATTAGCTAAAGTCATTTATATTGGAGTGTGTAACTATAATGTGGAAGCTAATGTTGATAATATGTATGATTTTGTCTTCATTGAAAAACATCAATTACTTACCATTTTATCAATTGATTAATCTATTTGTGAATTTTATAAACTTGAATATAAATAAAAATTGTTATATAAAGATCAAAATAAAATTTTGGAATACACTTGTGTTGGAGGCTCAATAAATGGATAATATTTGAATAAAAATAAATAAATAGTTATTTTTATTCAATTAAAGTAGGGTTTGTTGTGTATTAAAATAATAAAAATAAAATACAAGTCAAGGAGGTGATGATGGTGGTTTGAGCAAGAAATAAATTCCAATGAAAACTTATGTATATTAACTAGGAAATAAGCTCATATCAAAATACCTCCAAGTACTACATGTCAAGGAAACATTGGAAATTTAACTGAATACACATATTATTTATTATCAATAGATACTAAAACACAATAAGTTTATGCTTATAATGCTAAAAATATGAAAACACCATTGGTATCATCTCTTTCACGCATTCTGTCTCCTCTCATTTTGCCTTCTTTGCCTCCATCTCCCATTCCTTCTCATCATCCACCTCATGTGTCTTCTCCACAACATATTCCTTATTCACACCCCAAAATTTTTATTACCAAAAGATCCATTACCACTTCTCAGTATTCCATTCCTCCCATAAGTTTCATATTTGATATTGGGGTGGTTATTTACTCAAATAGTACACCCTCTCCTTGGGTATAACAAATGATTAAAAAAATAAGTAAAACTACTATCAAGGTTGGTGTTCCTAATATTTATGTTGTTTCAAACATTTAATAAAGTCCTATTCCAAATAAGACTAATATATCTTTATGATTGATTCCTCTAAATTATAATTTATATAAATTTACAATCTAACATATGATAAGTGTATGCAATCAGAAATGCATCATGTCTATAAATCAATATTGGCTCAGAGAAGATAGAGCATACATACACTTCCGATTAGGAATATAATTGTTAAGTAGGAGCATGACTGAGATGGGGATCTACTAGACTCGATTAGGGGATAACTTATCATAATAAACTATGATAATGAGGGTTCCAAATCCTCCATACTAACATAATCATGAAATAACCATAAAGGGGTCCTACGTTTTGATATTTCACTTATGTCTAATAAATGAGGAAGTAAATATAATCTAGTGCACACTAAAGCTTAAGGAAAAATAAAGGGGGTTAATAAATCAATCAAAAAATGTATATGAGGATCTAAATTAAGATATGTATGAGTAATACCCTATTACATGGAATATGAAGAGTAATATTGTTCAAGCCAATATTTATGCTAATTCTATCTACTAAAGAGATGGGAATGAATTTAGAATATACTTACCTGAATGTGAAACTTTCAAGATTCAATCTACACCTTAGTAATAGGGGATTCACAAGACATTTTTGTGGTTTGTAAGGATAAATAAAAAAGGCTAAATCATCCAAGACTTATCCACAATACTATATTCTCCAAGTAGAAACCCTAAGCTAAGACTCCTCAAGTAGAATGGTGGAAGAGCAGATTGGAAATAAGAACAAGAAAATAATAAATTTTGATTGAATATTGAAATAATGATAAAATGATCTTGTATATATAGGAATATTTCACCCTAAATCCTTTTGAATATTTCAATTAATTGGGATAGACCCAGTCGACCTTGTATGTTTTTAGGAGATAAATCACTAGGTCTCGAACTAGGTTAGTCAAAGAGATAATAAAGATCTCAAGTGAAAATTCTCTAAAATAGTATAGGGTTGACCCAATACACATTTTACATTAATTAGAGGCTAAAAACTATACAATTTTGACCCATTTAACCTAGTACAATCAACTAACAAAAGGCGATGAAGGTGAGAAAAAGGGGGATGAAAAGAGGGAAAAAACTAGAGGAATGTGCAAGGTAGGAGTAAATGCTTAGGGAATGGTTTTAATATCTATTTTTATTTGTAATAATGTATCAATAATGGAAAAAAATCCTATGAATCACTAAAGGTCTATCCACCCCTTTCCTAGTGCACCCTTTAAGGTGTGCATTCAGAGAGATTGATTCTTGATGGGTTCGTTCAAGATGTACAATATCAGTAATTGATAAAATTTAAAAGTATTATGTGTATACATATGACCCATTTTAATCTCATCATGTATCACTAAGGTGCAATAGGGGATGGTGCTTTGAGAAAGAATAGAAGGATACATAATGTTGAGGCTAAAAAATAGTTGCAATATTTTAAAGTATAAAATAACTAAAAGTAAATTACTAAAAGGGAAAATAACTAAAAAATGTAAATGTGATGCATAACTTGAATTAAGTTTATCACTAGATGGTTGCCTATTGTGTTGTTATTTTTTATTATAGATGGCATAGAGACTACTTTTGACAATCCCAAGAATACAAAACTAAAGATAAAAAACAATCAAATGCAAGAAAAGCCAAGATAGCTGGTACTATATGGATGGAATGTACTTTAGAAATTGGAAACATGGAGCTAAAATTTGTATGTTATACCAAATGACCAAGTCAAAAATTAAGAGTAAATCAGGTAACCAAAAATCTAAGGCTACTAAAGGCCAAAAAACTCAAACAAGTAAACCTTAAGTAAGAAAGGCAATCTCTCCAAGTCAAACCTAGGATACATGTCAAAAAGGAGATGGTAATCAAATAAATCAATGGTAATAAATAAATAAATAAATAAAAATGGTAAAACAACACTGATGAGTGAGTATTAACAATCCTTATCTCACTCAATAATGAAAAAAATATACATAAAAGGGTAAAACAACATTGATGAGTGAGAAGGAATAGGCCAACCTCACTTAACAATGGAAAAAGGGTATGAACTTAGGTGTCCATAATAGTAGGATAGTAACAAAAATAATAAATGGTAAAATGAAAGTAAGACAAGTATATAAATGTAAAATCATGGTGTAAATAACATAATCCATAGTTACTCAAACATGTTGTTTGTTCTAAGGATAGATAAAACTAAAAAAAATAGTGCTAGCATGTTTTTAAGAGGTGAATAAGAAATAAGTATAGAAGAAGGGAAAATAGATTTGGAATCACAATTTTCCTATAAAGGGGGAAATGAAATGGGTGGAAGGGATAATGGAATAAAAAACAAGGTAGAGGAAATATTTATCAAAGTCAAGACAGTCAAATTAGGTTTGTCAAAATAAGAGGAATTTCAACCTTAAGGATTGAATAACTTCTCTTAGCTACAAAAGTCTTAGGTCAACAAATGAAGTATATATATCATCTCATGAAGGATATATGCATGAAAATTAAAATGGACCTACCTTCCCATAATGTGTTCCTCATTCCTTAGGACCCCTTATATATCCATCAGTCTACTACAAAGATTGGGTACTTATATGAGAAAGTAGGTATCACCATAGAGTTTTTTGAATTACCCTATTCCAATCTACTATCCTACCACACCCCAATGGACCTCAACTCTATTTAAGGCCAATTTTAGAGTTTTATATTTGATTTGAGATAGGAGATCTGATTGTAATCACATATTTTTGTGTGATTTTAACTTTTGAGATTTGTATGTTGCCTTTTTGAATATTATTGCATTTTGTTTCAAATGATTTGGCTTTTAACTTTCTTGATGGATTTTTCTATTCCTCCTCCATATGGATTTGGAAAACCAAAAATGGGTGTTAAAGATTAATTTCATTTGAATACTTGGGACTTGGTTTCTAAGAGAGAAAAATTCAAAGAGTATGGGGTCTAATAATATCATAAGTCTAGGTAAAATAAAAGTGTTATCTTGACTTTGACCTTGTTTTATCCAATGTGGAGTGAAATAAAGGGGAAATCAAGAGGAGTGACACATGGAACAATTTTAATTACTTCAAATCACCAAAAATGTGACAAATGGTAAAAAAGGATACAATGATAGTAAAGTGTGATTCCTTATCATAATAATGAGGGAAATGGAGGAAAACATGCTAACATAGATTATTGTGTAAATTATATCTAACAAAAGAAGCAAAATTTAAATTTTGATAACAAGGATGTAAAAATATGAAAAGATGGTAATTTTATGACGAGGGTCGGTCCTATCCTCGATTTTATGAAGAAAATCATAAAAGAAAAACCCATGAGGGTACCAATAAACAAGTGAAAGATAAAGTGAGGTAATAAAAAAGATGGTAGTTTTGTGAGCAGTGTCAGTTCTTATTCATGGTCTTATGAATTAACTCATAAAATAAAACCAAAGGAGTACCAACAAGCAAACTAGAAAACATTAAGGAGAAAAATAAATAAAATATGGTAATTTTGTGAGGAGTGCCAAGTATTATCTATGGTCTTACAAAGCAACTCACAAAATTAAATCCCAAGGTGTGTCAAAAAGAGAAAATGCAAGAAGATAAAGAAGACTATGGTACATCAATAAACCAAAATAACAAAAGGGAGGACTAAAGGTTCTTGAAAGGAAGGAAATTTATGCAGAGGGAAAGACCTATGCAAGTAACCTAAAAAAAGTGTTAGATAGATGTAGGTAGAAAGTGTGAAAAGAAGGAAATTTTTAGGCAAATTAATTTTTGATAAATTGTGCATTGGTGGGGTCTTTAAAAATATGAACTTCATTGGTTTGAAGGTGGTAGGTGTTTAGACCAAGAATATCTATGACTAAATATGGGCCCCACCATTTTTGTGCATATTTACCTTATTTATCATGGGTGTAGTCTAATTTAAGGACAACATCACCAACATTAAATGTGTGGACTTTAACATGTTTGTTATGTTGCTTGACAATGTGTGCCTTGTATTGGTGATTATGTTGTAAGGCAGAAAGATGATGTTCATCAAGAAGATATATGGAATTAAGGTGAGATTCACACAATTATTCATTGGGAATAGTACCATTAAGAGATATATGAAGAAAGGGAAGCTCAACTTCTAAAGAAAGAACTAACACAAAACCATAGACTAGTGAAAATGGATTTGCCCCAATGGTAGTGTATATGCTAGTTTGATAAGCCCAAAGTGCATGGTAAAGGTGGAGATGCCAATCCATGTGTGTTTCATGAATTTTATTTTGGAGATTGTTTTTAAGAATTTTGTTAATGACCTTAGCTTGGCCATTGCATTATAGATGATAAGGTGTGGAAAATTTATGATTGGTTTTAAATTTATTGTAAATTTACTTAACATGCTTATTTTTGAGGTTACCACCATTGTCTAAAATGATGGTATGGGGAACAATTAAGAAACAAATGATTTTATTAAGAATAAATTTGGAAACGGTAGGATTGGTGACATTAATAAGTGGCATGAATTCTACCCACTTGGTAAAATGTTTGATAGAGGTGATAATAAAGACATGCCCATCTTGTGAGTGAGGTAGATTGCTAATGAGATCGAATTCCCATGTAGAAAATTACCAAGGAGATTCAATAGTTTGAAGTTTAGTTGGAGGTGAATGGATTAAATCATCATGAAGATGACAAGGATTACACTTTTTATCATATTCAATTGCATCCTTTTCAAAAGTATTCCAAAATAACCCATACATAGGAATTTATGTGCTTAGCATGTCTGCTATAATGACTACCACAAATGCCCCAATGTTCTTGTTTAAAAAGAGGAGGGAACTCATCTTGCATAACACAATGGAGCAAGGTACCTTCAATGTTATGATAATAAAGGATGTTATGTCAAAATATAGACTTGAAAGCTTGTTTACAAATACATGTCTTTTCATGAGAGTCTTAATTAAGAGGATAAGTTTGATGTTACAAGAATTGAATGATGTCTTGGTACCATGGGATTTGTCAAATGGTAACAACCTCAATGTGATAGATAAGTGAATATAGTGGTTTATTAGAGGATGGAGATTTTATTATTTTTATAATAAAAATAGTATAAAAAAGTACTTGGTGGGGATGATAGAGAGATTCTAAAGAGGCAATCGAATTAGAAATTGAATTTTGATCTCTAGGAATAGGCTCAATAGTGAAAGAGATGAAATCCTTAGCAAGAGTGGTTGAAATTTGATGATATATGATGAGGTTCTCAATTTTACATTGATAATCACCACTAAATTGAAATTAAATAAGATAATAATCATCTAAAGCATGAAGGTATTGAATGTCTAAATCAAGAGCAACTCTCATTCCTAAGATAAGAGCTTCGTACTTGGCCATATTGTTGGTAACATCAAAGGTGAAGGAAAAAGATAGAGGAATGATCTTACCAAGAGGACTTATGAGAATTTAACCTACCTTGGTTCCTTTAAATTATTTAGCACTATAAAATTGAAGGGTCCAAGTATCCTCATGCAAGTTGACATTGATTTTAGAAAGCTCTTTGATAACTACTTTTGGTTTAGTAGTACCAAAGGGAGTAGTGGATTCATCAAGATTATTGGATTCAAGATGAGTGGTAAAGCTATGAAAATAATATTTGAGAGAAATAGCTTGATTAAGACCTTAAATGTAAAGGATATTTTCATCTGAAGCTTATCATGAAGAGAATATGTGGCTGGTATGGGAGTTGTGGCAAGTTGATTAGATATGGCTTGCCCTTTGACAACTTTTTGAGTCATGATGCAGAGATCAAATTATATAAGGATGACCATCCATTTACCAATTCTATCTTAGGAAGAAATTATTTGGAGAAGAAACGATGTGAATGGGGTTGGAGTGCATAATGACATAAGTAGTTTGGTAAAGCATATAGTGGCAAAGCTTTTTCAGCTGTGAAATAGATGGTGAGGCAATCATGCTCAACTTTGGTATAATGTGTCTCATAAATGATGAGGCCTTATATAATGTAGTACATAACATACTCTCTTCTTGTATAATCTTATTGGGAAACCATTAACCTAATTAAAATAGGTGCAGAAAAAGTATATAGAATCAAATGTTTATCATTGAAAGGAGGATTAAGTGTAGGTGGGTGAAGAACTGACTCTTTCATATTATTAAAGGATCTTTTACATGGATATGTCCATTCTAAAGTAGTACCTTTCCTAAGAAGTGAATTAATGGAGTGAATATGATATTTCATTTTAGGGATGAATCGTCAAATTACCCTAAGTTTGCCTAAATAAGTATGAAAGTCAAGAATAGAATGAGGAATGGGCATATTGATGATAGATTAATTTTGGTAGGGTCAACATCGATGCCATAAAGAGAGACTAAAATTGTAACAACTTTCTAGATGTGACTCCAAAGACACATTTGTAAGGATTAATGCTAAATTTATATTTAAAGAGAGGGTTAAATATGATAGCAAGATCAAAAAGATGATTCTTATGTTTTTTAGATTTAGTAATGAGATCATCCACATAAGTTTTAACAATTTTTTGGATAAGATCATGAAAGATGTGAGTCATCACTCATTGGTAAGTGGCTCTAAAATTTTAAGGTTAAAGGAAAATTTGACAAGTAATAGGTGCCCCATTATATGGTTAAATTAATCTTATGTTGGTCTTCAAGATCGATATGAATCTGATTGTATCCTGAAAAGCCATCCATAAGAGATAACATTCAATAACCAGTTATGGAATCAAAAATGACATCTAGTCAAGGTAAAGGGAAGTTATCCTTGGGATAATAAATATTAATATTATGGAAATAAATACATATACAAATGACCATAGAGACCTTTTTCTAAATGAGGATAATGTTGGAGACCCATTCAGAATAATCTACTAGTTTGATAAATTTAGCATCAAGTAATTTGATGATTTCCTTATGACATAAAGTGGAAATTTTTCATGTAATTTTTATTTTTTGTTGATTCAAAAGTTTAGCATCAGGATAAGTAATGATATTATGCACCATAATTCTAGGGTTAATTCCAGCATGTCCTCATAAGACTAAGGGAAAACCTCCCAATAGTTGTCAAAGGCTAAGCTAAAATTATCATGTTCAGTAGGTGAAAGTTATCAATAAACTATAAATAGATAAGGATATGATGGGGTACCATATTCAATGTGAGTGTTTTATTCAATAATCATGGCATTACCATCTTGAAATTGATATGGTGCATTAGTTAAGGGAGAAATGGGATTTATTTTAGGTTCAATTCTAGTAACAAAGTTGTTGAAGCAAGGAGTTTGTCTTAAAATTCCCAAGTTTATGATGTTGTCGAGGAAGTTAAGGTTCTTGGGCATAAAGTAACTCAATAAGATCTTTGTCACTAGGTAAGGTAAGTAAAGGATCATAATACTCAACATATACTTCAATATATATATAATTTGATTGTCATGGTGATGATACTCAAAATGTAGCTGATGAATATTGATTGCCTTGGCATCTAGTGTAATTTTAGGAGTAAAAGAAGTAGATAGATTAGAAGGGGTTGAAATATTAATGGATTTAGTGATGGTAGAAGGATTAGATGTAATGATTGGATTGATAGGTTGTAAAGGAGATGTAGAAAATTTTAGAGGTTTAAAATGTATATGTTTCTCTACCACCTAAGGATTATCAATAAGAGGAGAATTGGTAGGAGAATATGACCCCCGAGATCTAAGGTATGATCCAAAAGAATTGTATGAAAATCTTGATTAAAAGCATGAATTTGGGCTAATTTTTTTTTGATAATGTTGGACAGCCAAGTCTCTAGATTAAGCTTGGGACATTATATAGTTATCATCATATGTTGGATAAATTGTACATGCTTGATAATCAGGGGGAGTTTCAAAGGGTGAAATCCTAATATTACTAAATATACAAGGAGACATGATGAGATGATCTTGAAATAATTTAGCCACTCCAAAATAATTGTAGGTGAAGGCATCTTCAAGTAAATAAGGCTCTTGAGCATTGCATGGAGGGGGAAAATTGGTAATCTCATCAACAAGAGGAACAATACAATCCCTGGGTAATAAAGGAGGAAGCCATTTAAAAATGTAGGTAATTATCTTGGTAGTATTGAAAGTATGTTGTAACTCATTAGGTTCATCATCATTAGAATCCATAATATTAAATTGTAAATTAAGATTCATGTTGATAACCTAGGTAAAGGAGCACTATTGATATTAGGAATTATAGGAATTTGATATTATGATTTAGGATTAGGAATTTGAATGCTCCATGGATTGGGATTAACTTCATGCTTATACAATTTTTCATTATGTAGGAATTTAATACATTATCTACTAGAAGAAGTAATGGTCCTCATTTGATGAGTCCATAGATGACCAAGAAATATGTTCTAAGATAAGGGTAAATAAAGGACCATAAGCTTGGTCTGAATATTCTTAGGTCTAATGGTTAATGGAATCCTGATACAACCAAGTGGATTTTGATTAGTCTTGTCAAAACCATGACAAGTGAGGCAAGTTTACATGAGATGATCATTGTTATAACCAATTTATTGTATAAGCCATAAAGATGTCACATTAATACCATAACCTTAATCAACTATAAATTAATGGATAAGAGTGGTATTAATGGATAATTTGATGAAAAGTGGTGGATCATCAGAATGAAAAATAATTTCATCATTGATCATGTCCTCCTCAAGGAATTCAATAGAGGGCTTGGAACAAGGACACATAGTTTCAATGGTATTTACGTTGGTAGGTTGAGATTCAATATAAGGTGGTTCTTTATCTAAGGGGGGTGGATCATTAGTTTATTAGAGTTTTTGCATAAGGAATTTATGATTATAGGAAAAATTAAAAACCAACTCCATATGTGGAATCTTACAAGGCATAGAGTTGAGTTCTTCAAGAAAGTTCTAATGTGACTTAGAAGAACCAACATGAGGTTTAGGAGGTAAATTAGATTTTGGAGGAATAGATGTGGTTGGAATATTGAAAAGAGGAGATGTTCCTCTTATGCTTCCAAATAAATATTAGTGGTGGTAGTATCTTTAAGAAGTTGTTACTCTAAAGATGGATTTTTAGGCTTGGTAACAGGATCTTTATGAGCTAGTTTGCGATGGTAGTTAACCTTAGTAGTGTTTACATATTGAGGATTGTTTTTAAATTGGTCATAATAAATGTCAATGGAACAAATATCCTTGGCATTTGGTTTATTATTTTAAGAAGATTTTTGGTTATTAGAGGTAGAAGCTTTAGAAACTTGTCATTTTTGAGAAGTAATGGTGTACTCTCGATGACAAAGATTGATCATATATTCATGGTTAAATGAATCACCAAGCATATAAGAGACATAAAACTTAGTGAGACATCTACAAGATTCATGAGAATGCCCAATGTCAGCTTCAAACCAATAAAATAGATTGGGGACATACCACTTAGGAGGAACATTGGGATAGATGAAAGGTTAAGAGGGTGGTACAAATAATTTCATTTTTTGAACTAAAAGAGGCATGTGAGAAGGTGAAGGAACATTGGTTTTGGTAATTCTTAGTTTAGTTTGTGAAGTATTACTAGTGATATAATTATATGTTTGGAAATATCCATTAAGAATTTTAGGATTTGAGAAAGTCTTGACATTTAGCTTGGTCAAGGGCTTCATTAAGTGTTTGGGGAGCAAAGGTTCAAATGTTATATTGAAGATTCAGATTTAAAGATGTGATAAAGAGTTTGAACAAGTTATCATTAGTAATTTTATGGTTGGATATATGAGTTAAATATTTCCATCTTTCAATAAAGTCACGAGTTGATTCGTTAGGAGATTGCTTAGCATTGATGATGTGGCTAAGATGATTTTTAGGAAGATCATTGTGTTAAATATATTTAACCAAAAGATTAAACAAATATTCAAGTTTCTAAATAGAATGCTGGGGAAGTTGATTATACTATTCTAATACATCACCAGTGAAATTTTTAAATAAGATTTTAGTTGTGGCTAAGGTATTAGTTTGGATCCACTCTTTGTAAAGGTTGCCAAAGGATTTAAGAAATGAGGTAGGGTCTTTAGTCCCATCATATTTGATAGTTGGTGATATGTTACCAATATCAATGGATAAAATGAATGGAGTTAAAGGCCCATTTTGAATAGTTTGAATCATCTTGAATAGTTTGAATGGGTTAAGGAATAAAATTACCTAAGGCATCCTGAAAAGGTGGAGGAATGAAATAGGATTCATTTGAGGATGGATAGTTGGAGGTTGATTATCCACATTAATTAAATGTTATTGAAGTTGTATCATTTGGTTGGTGTTAGAATTTTACATTATGTTCATTTATTAAATAAATTGGGATAAAATTTCAATTGTATTATGAGGTGGGTTGGTGTTAGTAAGAGCACTATCGAGGATGGTGTTATGGGGAGGATTACTAAAAGAAGGATTATTAGTGGTATTATTGAATAAAATTGTATCAATTACTCCCACATTAGTTTGAATATTTTGAAGATAAGAAGTTTTTTAGTAAGTATAGAAAAGATTAGATCTATTAACTTCATCTTGATGTATTACTTGTACCATATTAAAAGTCATAGATGAAGTATGAAAAGAGGTGCCCCAAGAGTGATGATACTCTTGGGAGGAAAAGAGAGGCAAAAATGAAAATCCCATATAGTATCTATATGGATTTAATCTATCCAAGAAGATTCTAATAGGAGACTTCATTATGATAGAAGAGAGATGAAAAAAATGTAAAGAAAGAGAAATAAATAACTAGATTGTCAAAAAGGGAAGGCAAAGAATAGTACAGAGTCAATTGGGTCAACCTAACATAGGCAATAGGGTCTACAAATAGTATAGGGTTGATTGGATTGATACAAAATAGTAAAAAGAGGGTAAAAAAGAGTAAACAAGGTCTATAAATAGTACAGGGTCAATTAGATTGAACTAGTATAGTGAACAGAGGCTATAAAAATGAATAGGGTTGATTGTGTGGACCTAGTACAATAGATAGGGAAGATTAAAAAGCCTATAACAAATTGTGAATTGAAATAAGATAAATTTTTTATTATAAAATGATAATAATATAATGTAAACAAAAAATCAATTGGATCAATTTTGGCTAATCCAATTGAGACACACATCACAAAACCTTGCACCAATGTTGGCCAGTGAATTTTTTTGTAATATAAAATACAATTGAGCAAAGAGTAAACAATCAAATTGTAAATTAAAGATCTAACTAATTGGTTAACCCAAGTATTTATTAGATTATTAATAATATGTTTTTAAATGTGATGGGAATTTTTTTGTAAGCAAGAAACTAGAACGTAATCTAAGGATGGTTTTAGGGAGTTTGGGTTGAAAAGGATCTGTAGTGGTAATGATACATGCTTGGTATTGGGGCCTACCCCCTCACTTCACACACTAAAAAAATAAGGGTAATGAGTAATTAGATATAATAAAACATTAACCATGTTTTATAATTAACTAAAACATCAATTTGGCTTCTCTCTTGGTGATGAAATCCAACTAGGTTGGCCTTGGGTAGTCAAATGTTAATATGCTTGTTTAGATTTTATGATTTGGTCATGTGTGCATAAAATATAAAATAGTGAAACTAAATAATTTATTGAAAAGCCACGTAATTAAACTATGTTATCTATTATAAGCATGTAAGCAAAAAAAATGGAAGTGTGAATTAATTATTAACATATAATTCCAACTTTGAAACAAGGTATAATGAAGATATAGTCAATAGTGTTTGTAGAAAATATAGAACAAGGTTGATAGGTTTGATCTTATACTATAAAATCAAGATATAAAATTGAATAGGGTTAGTAGAGTTGACCTAGTTATCCAAACATCATATAAAACATATAACTAGGTTCATAGGGTCGATCTAATTGACTATGTAAGGGTATTTTTAAGGATTGTAAACTATAAAAGGAAAGACTGTGAAGAAAGAGATAGAGAGATAGAAAGGAACCTTGGTGGATCAGAGATATAGAGGATGAATATTATTTTTAAATAACATTGATATATTCTTGTGAATTATACTAACTGGGTTGACTGGGTCAATCAAGCTTTATAAAAACTTCTTGTTAAGTGCCTAGAATGTACAGAGTTGACTGGGTTGACCTAGTATGTTGAACAATATGCCTAAAAATGTACAAGGTTGATTGGATTGAAATATTGGTATAAAATGGATGTTTTAAAATATAAAAACATGTGTTGGGTTGTTTGAGTTGATCTAGTATCATATACCTAAAAACCTATGCACAAAAATTAGACTTAGGTTGATGCAGTCAACCCAATATGGAAAATATGTGATAAAAAATGATGAAAAGAATGAAATAAAGAGAAAAAATAATTTAAGTGTTAAATTAATGTTGGGTTCACTATAATTCATGTAATAAAAAATTCATCATGTCTATAAATTAATCATGGCTAGGAGAAGATATAACATACCTACACTTTTGATTAGGAATACATTTGTTAAGCAGGAGCATGAACAAGATGGGGATTTTCTAAACTTGATTAATGGATCACTTATCACAATACACTATGATAAAGAGAGTTATAAAACCTCCCAACTAGCACAATCATGAAATAACCCTAAGGGGGTCCTAAGTTTTGATTTTTCACTTATGTCTAATAAACATGAAAGTAAATCTAATCTAGTGCACACCAAAGCTTATGGCATAATAAAGGGGGTTAGTAAAGCAATAAAAAAATGTATAGGAGAATATAAATTAATTTAAGTATGAGTAAGACCCTAATAGGTGGAATATGAAGTATAATATTAGTTGAGATAATACTTATGTTACTTTTATCTACTAAAGAGAGGAGAACAAGTTAGAATATACTTACCTGAATGTGAACCCATCGAGACTCAATCTCTCCCTTAGCCAAAGTGGATTCACAAGATGTTGTGGTTTATGAGGATAACTAAGAAAGGCCAAAGCATCTAGGACTTATCCACAAGACTATATTTTCCAAGTAGAAACCCTAAGCTAAGACTCCTCAAGTAGAATGGTGGAAGAGCAGATTGTAAAGAAGTATGAGCGAATAATAACTCTTTATTGTATATTGAAATAATGATGAAAAGATCTTGTATATATAGGAGGATTTCACCCTAAATCCTTTTGAATATTTTAGTTGATGGGGTCAACCCAGTCAACCCTTTATATTTTTGGGAGATAAATCATTAGGTCCCAAATTAGGTCAGTCGAAGGGCTAATAAAGCTCTCAAGTGAAAATACTAAAAAAAAGCATAGGTTCATCATAGTTAAACTTATACAATAATCAGAGGGTAAAAACTATACAAGATTAACCTAGTTGACCTAGTATAGTCAACTGATGAAAGGGGATCAAGATAAAGAAAGGAGGGATGGAAAGAGGAAAAAGACTGGAGGATTGTGTAAGGGAGGAGTAATAGATTAGGGAATGGTTTTAAGAGCTAGTTGGATTGGTAATAATGTGGTAATAAGGGAAAACAATCCTATGAATCACCAAAGGTCTACCCACCCCTTTCTTGGTGCACCCTTTAAGGTATGCACTCATAGAGATTGAGTCTCGATGGGTTCTTGCAAGATATAAAGCATCAATATTTGATGAAAGTTAAAATATTATGTGTATACAATAAGAATGAAGAAGATATGACTCTTGATGATTATATTGTCAATATAATAGTATTGGTTAATCAACCCATGAGGGAGGTATTCAAAATTTTTAATTAATAGCATTAAAGTTGATTCAAAAGATTGAAAAATGAAGACAAACTTTGGAACAACTCGAGGAAAATGTATGAACACTCTCTATTTATATTTAGTCTATCATATAGGTGACTAAAAATCCTCTTAAATAAATATTTTTTTAGTAGTACCATAGTAAAATATGAAATAAAATATTGAAAAAAACACCATTGAAAAGATTCTCAAGTATCAAAACTGAGAAACTAAAAAAACTTGGGTAAAAAATTTAACCATTGATGGACTCAAGTTCATCAAATAAGCCAAGAAATTATATTGTTTTTTTGAAGATGATCAAAAGATACTCAAAGAATAAATTGATAATACAAATATAGAAGAGAAAACATGGAAAAATGTTTTTATGGATCTTCAACAAATAAATCTAATAGATGGGAAAATTATCATATCTAAAAAATTGTTTAGTAAATCAAAATAGAATTGTTATCACATATGGTTAAATATTTTATAATGTAAAATAACCTTTCTTAAAAAAATATGAAATATTTTAAATATTGCTAAAAATTGTGTAAATATTTTAATACTAAAATTCAAGAAAATATATCATCCATTCATTGTGATTTATTCTAATAATATAGTACTAAACTACATTCAACAGTAAAAATAAAGAAAAAAATACCTAAAATAATCAAAGGGTAGTTATTCAATGTGAATGTATTTAGTATAGGGAAATGCATATGTTGAATTATGTTTTTATCTCTCCTTTTTTAATGTAATAATAACTTGGAAAATTTATTCAAGCATAGTAAATAAATGAATGAAACAATAAGGATGTGGTCAATTTGTATAAAAACCACAGTTATCCAAAAATAGAAAGGGGTAGTTCTAGTAGGTAATTGTTAAAAGAATACAAGATTTAAAAATATAATTTGAAGGACAAATAAATTAAAGGAGTAGAGAAAAATATGATCAAGTAGAAAAGTCTTCTCTCTACCTCAAATTCATGAGTTACTACTTGAGTTATTATGCATCTAGAAATAATTAAATATATAATAGTAGTAGAATTTTTTATAAACAATTTATATTTTAATTATTTAATAAAGATTAAATTCTATTTTATATTATTTCCAACACATGAAATTTCATTTAGTGATGATTTATTTTTAATAGATAATGGTACCCTTAATGATGTCACTATTAAACATCAAATGTATATTGATCATATCAATATTGTAGTAATCTAAAATGTCACTCAAGTTCAATGAGTGTTATTTGGGACCACCCATCCCTAGCTTAGTACTAAACCTATCTTAGGACCTATTTAGACCCTTATCAAGATTTAATTTAGGACACACATCCTTAGACATCTCAAAATCAGTCCTAGACCCTTAATTAGGTATCCAAGCCCCTAGTACCTCAAATTTTACCACCTGGACACTAACACCATAACTAGACATAAACACCACAATGTTAATGTCATATTTGGGAAATATTATCCTTTTCCCTCTTTTTACCTCCAATGGATATATTTTCAATTCCTAAGACACTTAGGGTCAGCCTAGACCTATTTAAAACCATGAACAAACACCAGATCAACACACACACACACACACACACACACACACACACACACACACACACACACACACACACACACACACACACACACACACACGACTTTTATCCTTTTATCTACTATATAGAAATTAGAAGAAAATACACACAAATAAGTTTATAAAAATTTGTGCACAATCAAGGTTATTAATCCCTATTATACCTTATTTCTACATACAATAATATATAACCATCCTGAGCTCAGAATACATAGATTTGTAGTGTCAATCCTCACTTAAGGAACTCAAATCGATATTCATACTAGCTTCACATTTACCTGAACTAGTAATTATGTGGGGAGAACTACATCGATCTTGATTCCTCCTTAGATTATTGGTATGTAGGAAAATAACATCATAGTTGGGTGTTAGGATGTTCATCTTACGTAAATAAGAACACACATTTACTATTTATGCCAATCAAATTCCCTAATCACATGGAGTTCTATGATTTGTATAAAAAATCAATACAATATGTCATAGATAGTGAATAAGGGTTTATCCACATGGGAATAAGATTGGTAGACTCAAACATAGGTGATCTAAAAAGTATAGACTAGTTACTACATAGAGGACACTAGTGCCATAAGTGAACACTAGTATCACAATGCTACTATCCAAGGTAGGTAACTATTATCTAGGATGGTTTTTGACACTTGGATCCTATTTGAAACACCCATAATAACTATTGTACTAGTTTTTATCTTCTAGATCTAACATATTAGGTAGTTTCTATCTAATTATTAATTTGTGTCCTTCATTTATATTATTGGAAATATTAGATTAGCTTAATTCTTTCACAAATTAGTGGTTGTATTTTTTGCATATTTTATACCTTAATTTACTATACTTAGACCCTTTAATAACCTAGGTCTTACACTCCATACACCCTTAAAATTTAAGTAAAATGCATTATTATTCAAATGTGATTATTTTGAATCACATTTAGTTAAGTACAAGGAACTTTGATGATCTCATGCCACCAAAATATCCATTTTACCTTATTAACTATGAAAATATTGTTTTAATATGGGAATACTAAGTGTGTTTAGATACTTTATATTTATCTTTATTATGTTATTTCATAAAAACCTATATTAATATGGTGATGGTAAATATGTATTGATCTAAATTGGTAACTTAGATGAAAATATGTGCCTAATAATATTTGTTACTTTGCATGCTCATGGAATACTTTTTTATTTGGATAAACTATCTGAATTCTATATTTTAGGTAGAACAAGGATTTTGTGTGTAAGGTGTAAATTAATTATATTTATTACTTTTATAATTACTCAAACTAAATTTAATCCTATAGTTGTTCTTGATTTCTAATGTAGAATGTGTATTATATTTATATTAGGATTATAACATTGGTATATGTTATACCCATATGTTACCTTAAAAATAAAACTCTACTGTTTTACATATCAATTCAAGGATAATGATAAAACAAATTTAAGGTTATGAATATATTGTGTTTGACTATATAATATGAGTAAAGGTGTGCAAATAAATTAATGAGAAATATATTTTAATCATATTTGAGACTTAATATTGATAGTTAGTATGGAACTACTTTAATAAAAATGGTGAATAATAATAATTTAATACTATTATAATATTCCCTTAAACTAGGGTGAATTAGCCTTATATTTTTTCATTAACATTGATAAGGTGAAAATTGCATTAATATATTTAAATGGTACACTATGGCTTGCATGGTATAGAATTAGTTTGATAATTGGTGGAATAATTAATAAAAATTTCATAGTTCTTGTTGATATGTGAATAATAAATTAAAAGGTATAATTAATTTCAACATATACACTTTTTAACTAATTCCTAAAAGAGAGGAAAAGAGAAACAACATCTTATATCAAAACCTTGAATTCTCTACTCTACATTATTAAATATTGCTTCGTTCCTTGAAAATTGAAAATTTTCCTCTATGCTCTACACTTAAATTTGGTATGAACTGAGGTGGTTTTTGTTTTTTAAAACTTGAAATCATAATGGGGATCAAGAATAAATCTAAACCAAGTTATGTCTAGAAGCTAGACAAAAAAGTAGTTATTGCTCAAATATATAAAAATTTAGGGTTGTTTAAGTTTATTGAGGAATTAAAGGGATTTAAAGAGATAATTATTCAATAATTCACATGAAATATCAACAAAAAATACTCCATAGTGTGATGTGTGAATATTTATGTAAGTATTGTTATCATAAGTAAAATTTCTTATATCTCAGAGGAGGGAGAATACTTTGCTTACACTAGAGCCCTCTATAGTGAATTAATTAGCATTTATTACAAATAAGGGTATCCAAACCTTGATGTATCTATGAAAAAATGATAAAATAAAATTGATAATAGATATTCTTACATAACCATGGTAGTTAGTAGTTGTATGGGTAATGAAATAGTTTGCATGTGATGGTTAATAAATGGTTGTATTAGGGTTTAAAATGAAAATGTTAAATGAAATTATATATGGAGTGGAACATAATTAGTATGAGGCTAATTTTCTTAGTTTATAACATTATTTATTATAAACTATGTCCAAGAAATTTAGACAAGATTGAGGGCCTTTCAAGCATCATGGCCTAGTTTAATTAATCTATGAGCATCATTTGTTTTAGAATCTAAATGGAGAATAAAAATGTAATATTTTTTTTGGAAAAAAAATAGAAAAGAGTGTTCCTAAAAACATTGACCTATTACACAAGTAACATTTTAAAAATAAGGGTTATAGGGAGGTCAAAAATAAAAATAACTCTAGAGAGTAGACCTAAAAGAAAACCTAACCCAAAGTTTTAATTGAGAGCTATATCCATGAGCATAATGATCCTTGAATATAAATTTGGAAAATTGAAGGTGGAAAATAAGCATTAAAAAATGACAAAAAATCATCCCATTTAGATAAGTAAAATAATACTAATTTTCCTCTCATCACATGATGAATCTAGCGAATAACTCATGGTAGCTAAGATGATTCACACACTACATCAAACTAGTGTTACCTTGATAGAGACTCCACAAATAGCTTACAATGAAGAATAATTAAAAGGGGAGGCTAATTCACATGAATTTACTCTACTAGAATAGATATTAGTAGATAAAGTAAAACAACCCATGCAGAAATAAGAGGATGGGAAAGACAATAGTCATGTTGAATAAGAGGCACAAACCCTTTAGGTACTAGCTTTATCTAATGATGAATTTTATTTAAAAATACAACATCAGTAAATAGATTCTTTAAAAAATCTCTTCCAATATAAGGATAATACTCTCCTCTCATTGCAACAAGAAATTAAGGAATACAAATTAGAAGCTCTTGCATATGAGGTTAAAATTAAACATTTTAAAGAGGAATTAAAAATGACTAGGTAAGAGGCATTAGTGTCTTCTCAATAAAAATATCTTAAGCTACAAACTTTAGAAGGTACTCTTAGAGAAAATAAAATTTTCATTGAAATGGTAGTACAAATGTTTTCATAATGCCATTGTTGTGTTTCATAAAGAGAAAATTGAGGCAAGAACAAGAATTGAGGAGTTGCAAAATGTAGAAGAAATAAATATTATAACTCTAGAAAAAGAGGATAATATGATGGAAATTTATTTTGTATTTCCAAAATTAGTAGTTAAAAAGGAACTAAAAGCATATATAAACATATTTTATATATTGAGAAACATGGAAGAACAAAATAAAAACTTGAATGAGGAGCTTCAGAAACTAAAAATACATAAGGAATTGTTTGAAGATAGATTGATTTATGTGTGTCAAATTGAAGAAGCTATCCTTTCATGTAGAAATCATTTCCATTTCTATGATTTATTATTAAGATCAAATTTCCTCAAATATAATTTGTTTAGGATATTATAAAAATAACCATATGACTTTGATGATTAAAAATAGTTCATGAAGTCATATGTGACTAGCAATACTCAATTTTAAAATTTACCATGTGAATCATTTTTACATAAATTCTTCCTTGTCCACATCACAAACTTCATGATTAACAAATTCTGACCATTTTTTCACTTCAACCAGTAGAGAGGCCTACCATGCTACATGTAAACTTGAAATTTTTGTTTCACTATCGAGTGTTGTTTCTAGCTTAAACTTGTACCACTTTCCCAAACTTTAGTACCGGTCCTTAAGTATTTGTCTCTGATGTACATCATCATTTAGAGTGAGCATCACATACATCTAAGACATATCAACTCCCCACCCATAGCTAAAAATAAGAAGCTAAGATAGGACTTGGAAGAAGGTGGGAATGACAACCTATAGGAGAGGTAAACACCTGGCCATAGACATTTAGGCTTGCAAAAGTGGTGTTTTTAGTGTTTAAAAGGATGAGAGGTTAATTTTTAGGTGCATTTATTAAAAATAAACATTTATTTAGAACTAAAAAAGTTTAGTGAATGGGAAAGGTAATTTTAGTTCATTATTGGTTTACATATGATTATATGCAAGTGTTTTAAGGAATAAAATTTCATATTTTTGTCTAGTGATGCAATTGAGATCAACATAAAGGAAAATAAATAACTCATTACACAAAACATTTTCTTATATTCATAAATAATTTTTTTTTACATGTACCCCACACAAGTCATGGGATGTAACTTTTAAAAGAAACAAAAATCAAATCATATACATCTAAAGATAAAGTATAAAGAAGAGAAAGGGGACCTATCATTACTTGAGACAAATCCCCTTCCCACTATTTGCTTCACCACTTCCATCCCTCCTCTCCCAAATTTAATTATTCTTGCAAGAATGAGAAGAAAAATGTTAGAGCTCAAGGTACTTTCAAAACCATATGTATTGGAAATAAATGTTATAGTTTACAACTGAAAAATGAACACCTTCAATAATTAGAAAATGATTGGATCTTTAATAATCTACCCAAATGATCATCTATAACATCCATTAATCACTAATGGCTCATAAATTAAGCACACCTATCAATCAAAATTGACTAAAATGAAGAATAAAAGAATAGAACATTAAAATGGCACATAAGACCAATAGGTCAATATTGGTTCTAGGATATTCATAGCCTCTCAGACAATTTGAAAATGCATTTTTCAATCAAATGTATGCTACAATTTTTCATTTATAGCAAAGAGAAAGGATTGTTTCAAGTCTTACTAAAAATTCTTGATAAAGAAAAGATGCAAATAGATCTGAGTTATTATGTCTCCTTTCAAGATGTGAAATATCATAGTTTAGTCCTTATGTATCTTACATTGTGTTACAAGGTTGTAGAGTTGAATGTTTATTAAGCATGAGGACTTTTTAAATACCACTTATAAGGTTTTAAAAAATATTTAGAATTCAAGTTTTCAAAACATGTCAACTTTAAAGACTACCTATAGATGTAATAAAAATATGCAAATTTTGGAGGACTATCAAATATTTCAAGTTTTCAAGCATGCACAGAAAGAGAAAGGAAAACCAATAGATTTTGTAGAGAGATATTCATCATGTTTTCAAGATCCAAATGCTGTATTAGCCAAGAAAGGAGGAATACAATAGGGGGCCAAATGGCCACACATTTTTTTTAAGAAAGTGCTTTTTATTTCAAAAAATAACCAGGTCATCAAGGAATCCATCACTTACTAGGTTTGAAAGAGATTATTACAAGTCTATCCCAAGTTTTTTCTTGTATTTTCATCAACCATGGGTGACCTCCCTCTTCCTCTCTCACGGAATCTAATAATAGTAAAGAAATGAGCTTAAATGCACTCACTCATGGTGGCCTTCTAAATTTTTGGTAGGGTTTCCACTTCTTTCCTTTTCATAGAGCTCCCCAAAAAATTGACTAAGTCAAAATGAAGTGTCTTAGGTTTTCTAAAATCATTTTATTCAAACCCTAATTAATCCATATAGAAGGGTCAATTATGGTTATCCCCTAAGTCAAAGATATGACTTATTATGCATAGTGGGGGGGGGGGGTCGAGCTTAGGTTTATTAACCTTAGCATGTTATTGCCATTTTATAAACCTAAGTAGGTTTAAGATTATGCATGCGCTTTGAGAAAAAATAAATAATTATTAAATAATTTTCATGTTAAACCCATACCAAAGCACCAAAATACTTTAATCTATGAAAAAGAGGGGTTGACCAAGTCAACTTGAGTGATACAAGACCATGCAATTTTATAATTAACCTTGATTAATCATGAAATTATTATGACCTTATTATTTTATTGTTGTATTTATCTACCAAGAGGGGTGAATTATGCATGAAAAAATAATTAATCACTAGCATTGGATTTGTCTTTAACTAGCCTTTTATTCTTAAACTGAGAATGATTTATTATTTTTAGGAAAGTGAGTTGAGTTAGCTCATCCTTTCCTTTTCTAAATGTACTCAGTTTTAGAGAGAGAGAGAGAGAGAGAGAGAGAGAGAGAGAGAGAGAGAGAGAGAGAGAGAGAGAGAGAGAGAGAGAGAGAGAGAGAGAGAGAGAGAGAGAGAGAGAGAATTATGCCTTAGTCATAATTACATTATATAAATATTTAATGGTAATGCCTTTATGATTTAATAAGAGACAAAATCATTTATTTATAGGTTATATTGAAGTGTGTGGCTTACTTATTTGATGTGACCAAGTGAATATATTTTTCCTTTGTCTATGTCTACATTTGTCACCTTCATGCAATCATCTTGAATCTTTTCTAGGTCACCTAAAGTGTAAAAACATTGCCTTAGTCAATCTTAGAAGTAGAGAGATTGCAAATCTATCCTCCCAAGCTAGTCAAGTGCTAAATTAGTACCTTTTTATGAAACACTTTTGCATGATTCAATTCATGCAGTAGATGTAGTGAATTTTACAATTTTTTTAATCCTTTAAATGTGTATTATGTATTTATAAGTGTCCATAATTTTGTGTATCACCTTAATTTTATGTTTTTAGTCATTTTAAGCATTATTTTACCATTCTTTGCCTTTTCCCAAGATAGATTATTAGTATAGGTAATTAATCCAAGGGAACAAACCCTCTCTAGAGGTTCTTATCACTAATAGAGTCCCACACTCTAAGAATATTCCATTGTGTCAATTGAAAAGAAGGTGTGCTTTCACTCCATCAATGGTGCTCTTCAAGGTGGCAACAGTTTTTGGCATGCCTAGTGGGACTTGATAGTTGAAGCCTGTTTCTTATGCCAAAGGTGACAATAAGATCAATACCTTGAGGTATTCATTTTGAATTTGTGGAGTTACAATTTCATGCAATAAGAAGATAGAGATTTTCTATGACTGCACCATATTTGAGAGGAATAACTTCATCTTCTACATAATGTAATATTATAAAATTTCAAATGACAAGACAACATGCTTTTGTACCTTTTGATGATGGTAGTCATTTGGCTTTAAATTAGTATGCTAACATTTTTGATTCAGTCCTTAAGGGCCCACCTTTATTTATTGTTGAAGACCAAGTAACTCTCCTTGAGTATATGAAAGATGTTGCTCATTTGTGTAGAGATCATCATATTATTTTGGAGAATGTTTGTGTACATTTGTTTGATACCTCTTTCAAAAGGAAAGCATTAAAATGGTTTAAAAAACCTTCCCATTAATAGTATTCATTCCTGGGATGAGCTTGGAGAATGTTTTTGCAAATAATTTGAGGACACATATAATAATTTGTCCTTAATAAAATAACTAACCACTATTAAAAGATCCACTCATGCGGTTATGACTAATTTTAACCTCAAATTTTAGAAATTATGGGACAAAATTCCACTTGTTATCAGGCTTACTATAGAACATGCATTATACTATCCAAGATCCCTAAATTATGATATTGTAGTCATGATATAGTCAATGGGAGCTAATACCTTACTAGATGCTTATGAGATTGTAATTAGAGCAAAAAATAGCTTGATACAAGCTAGGAAATTCGCTCTTAGACCTCTTATACCATTATTTCCATAATTTGCCCCCACCCTAATCCCATAAGAATCTAACCTTACAACTATTCTAGCCCCTCCTTTGAAATAAGCCCAACCTCTATCTCCTCATGTTCAACCCAGTGAATTAGCTAAGTTAAAAAGTCTCATGTAAACTTTTGGAAATGAGATTGTGAAAATGAAAAGATAGCAGTACCAAGCTACTAGGCCTCCATATCAGGGTCCTTATCACCCTCGATTCTAGTCATATTACAATCAAAGGCCTCCTTATCAAGGTTATGGAAATGTCATACCCCCATATCAGAATTAGGGATCTATTACAACACCAAGGCCTCATGATCCTAATGATCTAAAATCTCCTTCAACCTCTGAGGGTTTACTTTTAAGCAAAAACACAAAATAATATGATGTAAGATTAGGGTTTTCAGCCAAATGCTTCAAATACCACATTAGACATGGTGGTACAGAGTTATTTTATACCACTCATGACTCAAGAATAAGTATTTTAGTATGCTCAATAAGAAATATTCCTTGATTCTGAAGGAGATATAAATTTTGTTTAGGATAAGCCTTCTCCCACTATGGTAAATTGGGAAGTCACTAGTCAAGTAGCACTCAATCAAGAGGTTGAGGAAAAGAGAGCACCTAACTTGGTAGAAATTATTACCAAATAAAAAAGAAGAGATATTAAATTAGAAGCTGAGGTAGGAAAAGTTACTAATTTTCAAAAGTCAACTTCCAAAGACATCAATAGTCATATTGTTGCCCCTATAGCTCAAAATCAAAATGCTAATGCTGAAAAGATCGTAGTTTCACCTCAACCAGAAGAGCAAGTTATTGCTTTAAAGGTTCAAGCCAGGATAAACCCTCCTTCATTTATTATTGTTGATCATATGAAAAAAGATCATGTTAGCATGAATATGTGGACTATCTATCCATCCCAAGATAAAAATATATCCTGGTTAAAGAGCTAACAGGCCTTGATTTAGAAACAAAACCAACAAAAAATGTAATAAATAGAGATAATGTGGTCTTGAAAAATATAGAAAAATAAGAAAAAAAGATTCAAAAACATCAGTTGAGAGGGTACTTGATCTAATAATTCATAATCCACCTCCTTTTTATCTGTCACTGATAATGGGTGACTTTTTACTCCATAACTACATGGCGGATAATGGTGAAAGTAGTATTATGATGCCAAAAATAATTACTAACAAGCTTGGATTAATTTATGAGCTAATTTTCAAGGGTGTATTATAGATTTATGGCTCCTCAACCAAGACAATGGGGGTGATTAAAAATCTATAAATTACTTTACATGCTTGCCCAAAAGTTTCTATTTTGTAGGATGTGGTTGTGGCTAATTTACCTCCCTATTTTTCCATGTGCCTTTCTAGGGAATTCACCTCTAAGATAGGAGATTAGTTTTCAAATGATTGGTCCTATTTGGTTTTTAGGACCAAGTATGGAACAAGAGCAAAAAATTAATTTTAAACCCTTATCTATATTTCATGTTGAACCTTATATGCCAAGTATGGAAAATAATAATTGTGTTATTACTAATCAACATCTAGAAGAAGCTAAAGGTGAGTCTCTCTATTCATTAGAGGGTGTTCTTTATTTTTTTAATGAAAAATGAGTTTAAGGGGCTTATGAGCATGATCCATACAAGGAAATTGAAGAAATAATCCTTGGCATCTATTTTATCCATAAAGAAAACACCAAAATTCTAGCTATGGAAAATAATGATGAGTTTGAAGAAGGAATTTGGAATCTTTTTTTCTATGGTTCCAAAAATAAAAATGGTTCAATACTTGGTCTTCTACTGGTTTCACATGTAGATCAAAGGTACTATTTTTATATTAAATTCTAGATTGAGTGTTCTAACAATATTTCAAAATATGAGGCACTTATTCATGGCCTCAAATGGGCAAGGAAAAAACATCAAAATATTACAAGTGTATGGTGATAGTGAGATTTTCATAAACCAAGTAAGAAGTTATAATGTTTAAAAGAACCCATTAATGAGAGACTAAAAAAATTGAGTTTGGGATATGCTTGAAGATCTTCTTACATTTAATATTCAAACTATCCCTATGAGTAAAAACCAACATGTTGATAAGCTTGTAGCCATTGGTTCTTAGTTTGATATACCTAAAGATGTTAGAAAAGATAAGTTCTAGCCTCATATCAGGCTAGTGGTGAGGCCATCTATCCTAGACAATAATGTACATTGGTAGGTTTATGATGATGATGTCCATATAGTTAGATTCTTGTAGGAGGACGGTGAGTTTTCCTCACAAAATAAAGGAAAAATTTAGCACATGTATGGAGACCAAGTTTAATAGCTCAAGATAAACAAGATCCCCAAGTATTTTGTGAATCTTGAGATCATTTTGGTATAAATGATGATTTAAAATAAGATAGAGTTATTTTGATAGCTAATGAAGCACATCATGAAAATGTAAGCATTCTTGATGGTAAGTTTTTTAAACTTGGAAAAGTGTGTTTAGAATTAGAAACATAGTCTTTTATTTAGTTATCTAGAGAATATTATGATGTTTTTTCATGGAAGTATGGTGACTTGAAGGTGTTTGATCCCTCTTTTGCTTAACACACAATCAAATTATATGTTGATGCAAAACCAGTCTACCAAAGGTAAAGGCCAATCAACATGAGGTTGGAGCCACTGATGAGAAAGGAGCTTCAAAATTTGATTGAGTAATCTATAATTTTTCCCATCAAGCATTAAAATTGGGTGGAAAACCTTGTGCCAGTCTATAAAAATAATGGTGAGATCAGGTTATGTGTTGATTTCCATGATCTAAACAAAGCCTCACTTAAGGACCATTACCCACTACCATCAATAGAGCAAATACTTCAGCTATTTTTTGGGTTAGGAATATACTCTCTACTCAATGGTTATAGTGGATATAACCAAATATTAGTCAAAGAAGAGGACTAGTATAAAAAAACTTTACAACCAAGTGGGGCACTTATGGTTATAGAAAGATGCCATTTGGGTTTTCTAATGTGGGAGAAACTTTTCAAAGAGCCATGCACATAGCCTTCCAAGGTATTTTAAATAAGTTTATTCTTGTATACTTAGATGATATATTAGTTTTTTCAAAAGTGTCTATTGATCACCTATTTTAGCTCAAAGAGGTGTTTGATAGATGCAAGTAGTATGGGGTATCACTCAACCACAAGAAATGTGTATTTATTATATATGAAGGCAAGTTGCTTAGTCATTTTATATCTATGTATGGTATGAAATTTGACCTAGATAGGGTAATTTCTATACTAGAATTATCTTTACCCAAGCACAAGAAAGCATTGCAGAGATTTCTTGGAAAGATCAATTTAGATGAAGATATATTTCTAATTATGACTCAATGTTAAAACCACTAACTGATATGCTGAAGAAAAGTTAGATTTTTACATGGACCAAGAGAGGATTATCCAAATTTGAAGCTATAAAATAGTCCATTGCTTCAGCCCCAACACTTGTTAGTCCTAACTTTTTGAAAGATTTCATAATTTATACTTATGCTAACATTGATACATTATCAAGTATGCTGACACAATAGAATTAAGATGGATTGGAGTAGCCAATAGCCTTTTTAAGTCAAATATTGATTGATTATGAAACAAGATAGTCTTTTGTTGAAAAACATGTTCTTTTTTTATTAGATCCCTTAAGAAGTTTAGGCATCTTTTATCTAACAACAAGATTTGATTAATGGTTGCCCATCTCAGTATTAAGGAGTTCTTATTGAGCAAAGATGTAGAAGAAAAGAGAGAAGGTTGGATAACTAGACTCATGGAGTATGACATATATTAAAGTTACAAAGATGATAAGAGGTAAAGGCCTATGTGATCACTTGGATTAGGACTTAAAAGAAACTAGAGAAGCCACCCTTTTCTTGCATGATGAACAAAATAAACCTAGAAATGATTCACTTTCAGATTGGTTTTAGTACATGGTAAGGTATTTGTAGCATGGTGCTTATCCTCCCAATATAAATAGCTCCAAAATAAGGTATTTC
Source organism: Torreya grandis (assembly GCA_037957365.1). NCBI lineage: Eukaryota > Viridiplantae > Streptophyta > Pinopsida > Cupressales > Taxaceae > Torreya > Torreya grandis. Next base: position 237,336 of record JARHVA010006275.1, read on the forward strand.
AGATTACATTCAGTTCCTTTTGTGCTAGTTGGTGGTGTTTTTATTTAGAAAATACATTAATGGTGTAATTTTGAGGTGTGTAGAACCAAACAAGGTTGAAAGGATACTTCAATAATTTCATAAAAAGCCAAGTGGAGGGAATTTTTTATCTAAAACAATAGCCCTCAAGATCATCAAAGGAGGGCACTACTAGCCCAATCTGTTCAAATATTTCCATTCATGGGTAAGAAAGTGTCAAAAATGTGTTTTTTTAACTAGAAATGAAAAGCTTGTTACATTACACCTTCAACCAATTTCTATTGATCAACATTTTATCGAATTGGGATTAGACTTTATAGGTGTCATTAACCCAAATACTAGCATGGGACCTAAGTGGGTCCTTACTGTAATAGATTATTTACATGATGGAAAAAATAAATGGCCTTGAAAGAGGCAAATGAATCAAATGTCCTTGATTTTTATGAGGGTTTGCTCACAAGGTTTGGTTTTCTCACCACCATTATTTTTGATAATTTATTGACTATTTTGGGATCAATAATTTTTGAATGGGCTATAAAGAATGGTTTTCCCTTAGCACCTCCTCAAATAACTATCTATAAGGCAATGGCCTTGTTAAATCAACAAACAAAAAATTATTTAGGATTATTAGGACTATTGATAAAAATTAGAGATCATGGCATGAAATCAATTTTATGGGCTAATAAAATAACATATAAAATATCTATTACCAATTCTCCATACAAGCTTGTGTATGGCCTTGAGGCCAAACTTCCTATTTCACTTGAACTACCTATATTGGATTTAATGCACCAATTAGAGCTATTGGAAGATGAGCCTATGGAGGTAAGGTATGCTTAACTAATGAGCTTACAAGAATCAAGGCACTAGGCTATTCTAGCAATAGAGAAACATCAAGAATAGGTAAAGAATTTTTTTGATAGAAGGGCATTTATAAGAATTTTCAAAGAAGGGGATTTAGTGTTAAAATAGGATGAAGAGAGAGCCAAACTAGGTAAACATAACAAAACTGATGCATTATGGAGTGGCCCATATCTAATTATCAATTGTAAATCCCATAATACTTTTTAGTTGGCTTGAATAGATGGCATTGAGATTCCCATTTCAGTTAATTAGTGTTACTTGAAGCATTCCTTCTAAAAGATAAGTACCCCTTGTACATATTTTATGCTTTCCTCTAAGAATTTTTCAATGAATCTTTAAATAAGTGGTATCCTTAGTTGGATTACCTTCTTTTAGCTATAGTTTCCTTCCTCTAAGTACCTTTTGGCATAGTTTATTTTCTAGAAGTCTCTATTTTATAAGAAGGGTGCAATCAATTCTCTTTTAGTGAAGAGAAGTTCTTAATCTTGTCTTAGTTGTTGAGAGATTTTGAGTAAGATTAGCAAGAAATATTCTTAGCAAGGTCACTATATTATTGACCATTTTTTCACTTTAGCCTATAGGGAGGCCTACCATGTTACATGGAAACTTGAAAATTTATTTCACTATCGAGTGTTGTTTCTAGCCAAAACTTGTACCACTTTCCAAAACCTTAGTACTAGTCCCCAAGTATTTATCTCTAATTTACATCATCATTCCAAGTGAGCATCACCTATATCCAATACATATATTAACTCCCCACCTGTAGGTGAAAACAAGAAACTAAGATAGGACTGGGAAGAATGTGGGAATGACAACCTAAAGTAGAGGTGAACACCTGACCACATGCATTAAGGCTTGTAAAAGTGGTGTTTTTAGTGTTCAAAAGGATGAGAGGTTAATTTTTAGGTACATTTATTATAGAGCAAAATTTATTTAAGACTAAAAAAGTTTACTGAATAAGAAATGCACTTTTAGTTCACTACTAGATCACTTATAATTATATGCAAGTGTTTTAAATAATAAACTTTTAGATTTTTGTCTAGTGATACAATTGAGGGAAAAATAAAGGAAAATAGACAACTCTTTTCATTAAACATTTGCTTATATTCATAAAAAAATTTATATACAAGTACCCCACACAAGCCATGGGATGTAACTTTTAAAAGAAATAGAGAGTAAAGAATATACATCTAAAGCCAAATCATAAAGAAGAGAAAGGGGACCCATTGTTTCCTGAGATAAGTCCTATTCCCATTATTTGCTTCACCACTTCTAGCTCTCCTCTCCCAGCTTCAAGTATTCTTGCAAGAAAGAGAAGAAAAATGTTAGAGCTTAGGGTATTATCTAAACTATATACATTAGCAATAAAGGTTAAAATTTACAAGTGAAAAATGAACACCTTTAAAAATTAGAAAAGGATTGGGTCTTTCATAATGCACCCAAATGATCAATACAATAGACTTTCATGGCTAATGTCTTATAAATTAATCACACCTATCAATCAAAATTAACTAAAATGAAGAATAAAAGAATAAAACATTCAAATGGCAAGACCAACATGTCAATCTTGGTTCTAGGATCTTCATAGCCTCTCAGGCAATTTGAAAATGCATTTTTCAATCAAATGTATGTTACAAGTGTTCATTTACAAAAAGGAGAAAGGATTGTTTCAAGTCTTATTAAAAATGATTGATAAAGAAAGGATGCAAATAGATATGAGTTATTATGTCTCCTTTCAAGATGTGAAATATCACAATTTAGTCTTTATGTATCTTACATTGTGTTACAAGGTTGTAGAGTTTCATGTTTAGAAAGAATGAAAACTTTTTGAAGACCACTTACAAGGTTATAAAAAGTATGCAAAATTCAAGTTTCCAAAACATGTCAACTTTCAAGACTACCTACAAATGTAATAAAAATATGAAAATTTTGGATGACTATCAAATATTTCATGTTTCTAAGCATGCAAAGAAAAAGAAAGGAAAAACCAATATATTTGGTAGAGATATGTTCATCATTTTTTTAATATCATAATGTAGTTTCAGCCAAGAAAGGAGGAATAGAAGGGACTGAATGGCCACACATTTTTTTGGTAAGAAAAGTGATTTTCTTTCAAAAAATAACTAGGTCAATAAGGAATCCATCACTTACCAAGTTTGAAAGAGATTATTTAAATTTGATCCCATGTTTTTTATTGTATTTCCATCAACCATTGGCATCCTCCCTCTTCCTCTCTCATGGCATCCAATAACAACAAAGAAACCAACTTGAATGCGCTCTCTCATGGTGGCCTACTAAAGTTTTGGTAGGGTTTCCCCCTCTTTCCTTTTAACATATCTACCCAATGAATTGAATAAGTCAAAATGAAGTGTCTTATGGTTTTTAAAATCATTTTGTTCAAACCCCAATTATTCCATCTAGAAGGGTCGATGATGGTTCTCCCATAAGTCAAAGATCCAAGTTATTATGCATAGTGGGGGGGGGTCGAGCTTAGGTTTTTTAACCTTAGCATGTTATTGCCACTTTAGAAATATATGTATGTTTAATATTATGTATGTACTTTAAGAAAAATTAAATAATTATTAAGTCATTTTCATGTTAAACCCATACCAAAGAACCAAAATACATTAATATATGCGAAAGAGAGGTTGACTAGGTCAACTAGAGTGATACAAGACCATGCAAATTTATAATTAGCCTTGAATAATCATGTAATTGTTATGAATTTATTATTTTATTGTTATATTTAACTAAAAATATGGGTTAATTATGCATGAAAAACTAATTATCCATTAAAATTGGATTTTTCTCCAACTAGCCCTTTTATTCTTGAACTGAGAGCTATTTATTATTTTTAGGAGAGTGAGTTGAGTTAGCTCCTCCTTTCCTTTTATATATGTACTTAGTTTTTTAAGAGAGAGAGAGAGAGAGAGATACTTATTCCTTGGTCATAATTACATTATGTCAAGATTTAATGGTAACACCTTTATGATTCAATAAGAGATAGAATCCTTTATTTATATGTTATATTGAAGTGTGTGCCTTGCTTATCTGATGTGACTAAGTGAATATATTTTCAATTTTTCAATTTTTAAGTTTTTTACCTTCATGAAATCATATTGAATATTTTTCATGTCACCTACGGTGTACAAACATTGCCTTAGTCAGTCTTGGAAGTGGAGAGATCACAAATCTACCCTCCCAAGCTAATCAAGTGTTGAATTAGTACCTTTTTGTGAAACACTTTTTCATGAGTCAGTTAAAAGAGTAGATGTAATGAATTTTCCAAGTTTTTTGAGCCTTTAAGTGTGTATTATGTAGTAATAAGTGTCTAAATTTTTTTGGTGTATCACCTTGCTTTTATATTTTGTCATTTTTCAAATTATTTTAGCATTCCTTCCCTTTTCCCAAGACATTATTAGTTTAGGTAATTAATCTAAGGAAACCATCCCTATCTAGAGGTTATTCTCATTGATAGAGTCCCACACTCTAAGAATATCCCATTTTTTCAATTGAAGAGAAGGTGTACTTGCACTCCATCACTGGTGCTCTTAAGAGTGACAACAACAATGTTTTGGGAGAAGCTCAAATTAGATCTTACATTTCATTATTTCAAAACTAAAAATTATGGGATGATATGATGAAAGTATTTGAAATTCAATAGGTAAGGGTAGTGTTATCAGTCTATATTTCACCCTTGAGGTAGTGGTGTTTTAATCTTGCATCATCTAGTTGATATAATAAGATCACCTCTAGGTGTGGGTGGCCTAGTTGATGAGGTGAACCTCTAGTTTTGGGGATAGCTCTCCTAGTGAATCAATTTTATATCAATTAATAAAAATACTAAATTGGTGATGAAAATAAATAGAAGATGATGCATGAAAAAAAAACTTAAGCTAAATGGAGGTGATGCACCAACTTGTTTTTTGTCCACTCTAAGTGATCCTTCAATAACACTTGAGAACAATACAAGGAATAAAGATTAGATCACTATCTCTTAGAGAATCCTAAGAATAAATAATTAATATGGAGAATTTATTAAGTGTATGAAACTTGAGGATGAATTAAAGGTCTTCTCTCATGACACTACCAATTAGATTATATTTCAAACATAATCACCAACACTTATTCACATAATATGACCTATTCAGATAATCTCCTAGAAACTAGGTGTAGACAAAGACCTTCAAAGGAAGATGAAACTCAATAAATTATAAAAATAAACAAGAATATATCATAGTAAGCTATAAATATAATCTAAACTAGTCTTTATATTCATTTAAAAGGTTTGTAAGATACAATTTGGGTAGAGTTTCAACACACCCAACTAAGGGATGCTTTCAATGGCATTTTATCCTTAATTTATAGAAAAATGGAGAAGGTGAGAGAAGATAATATGGCATGGATGTGTGGATAATAGGTCATGATTACCCTAATTCACTCAAAAAATAGTTACAACATCCATGACAGTCCCATGATCTCTCCATGTGTTGCCTTCGCAAGTTGGTGGTCTTAAATGAGCTTTTAGGTGTGAAAGTTTAGTGGATAGGAGCTAATTAAACCTTGGTTGACCCCATTAAAATCATTTCCATTCAAAAAATTTCAACCACCTCTCCTCATGATAGCTATAAATACATAAATATGGTCTAATTAGACCTTCATGAAGCATTTAGTAGCCTACCCCTTCTTTTGCATGCAAATAAGGATTAGAAAATTCCCCCATCATCTATTATGGATATGAAAAGTGTTTAATAATATTAATTAGGAATTAAAAATGTTTTTCATGACCTGAATTTACTCCCTTATCATCTCTCTGTGCCAATACTCATCTTTTCTTATTGACCAAATAGGCCTACTAGATAACTAGGCATAGTCACTTAGTGTTAGTTACTTGAATGATCATGAGGATTTAATAAGAACTTAAAGGATGGATGAGTGAACATGTTTTGGGTATGGAAAAATATATTGCACCATGAATTATGACTTCTAAACAATATACACCTACTCATGCTTATTTAAGTGACTAGATCACCTTTCACTAACACTTCTAGACTATTTTTTTGGTGTAGACCTGTAAGATCATTTCTAGGATGATTTGAGGGTATTTTTTGATATAATAACTTATAACAAACTTCATAATTATTTATTTAATGGTATGAAACTATTTTTCCATCCTTGTACCTTTAAATTATAAATAAATCTTATAAAAATAGTGTTTGTAATGGATTCATACAATTTTATGTATAAATTAATGCCACAGGTAGGACATCCTTAGAGTGAAAAATGAATTATAGGTGTTTACCAAGGCAATTAAATGAATCTAAGTTCATTTATCTCATGTTTTCCTCCATTAGGTCTCTATTAGGGTTTTAGAAAGGTTTAGATGGGTTTGAACTCTTAACAATAATTCATAAAGGTTAGGCCTTCAACCTATGAAATAATGAAACTAAATTATCATATACAAGACACCAAAAATTTACCCACATGCTTAGGACACCATTTATATCCTCTATATAATTTTGAGCATAAGAAGGTTCTCCTTAGGTGATTGTCTTGCATTTTGTGCACCCTTAAGGTAATTTTAAGCTAAAATGGTCAATCCTTAGCTTTCTTTTGTAAACCAACTCGTCTTTCACATATAAAAATCATTAAAGTATGATTCCATTCTAGTATAATATCTCATTAAACCTTAATTATCCTCTAACTTTAGTCTTCAAGTAGTAATGTCATGATGAGTTTATTAGGCTCATAGACCTAATGATAGGGTTCCTATAGTTTGAATTAAAAATGGATTTATGAGAGATATTTTCCACCTCTTGGAGTATGAAACCTATCCCATAGAGCCTTTGTATCATATATGTTGGCTTGGTTAAGCCACTTTCTCCCTCTTCATGCATACATAGTCAGCTAACCAAACACTTCAACATGTATGCAGGTGACCATTAGATGTGGATACCCCTTTATGTGGTCATTGTGAATTATTATCAACCTATTTATGTATTTTACAATTTATAACCATTTAAAACATTCCCAATTTGTTTAATTCTCTACACATAGGCTTGGAATAGTCCTTTCTAGGCTTGTAATAGTTCTATCTAGGCCTGATCTATACATCATATAGTCTACACATACCAATAAATGGACCATATGTGTACCCATGTGACTTTATAAGACTATAAATACCATTTATAGTCTCATCTACCTCATTTTAAGTCATTTCAAGGAAAAATTCCTTCATTGGGTCCTTATCAGGGTTTAAGAATGGATTTAGTAGCCTACCATCTTAACTATGGTTCATAGAGGGCAAGCCTCAATCTAAAAATTAATACCTTGGATATTTATACCATATACACCTTCATAACTCATAAATATATAATGGTCCCATTCATTTTTTACAGTGAGTTTTGAGTGAAATTTGGGAGCCTTCAAGTCATTGTTAAGCATTCTACGTGGGTTGACAGTGTTAAATATTAGTCATAAAGTTGGGATACTAAATGCAATTATTTATTTAATGTATGGTGAGTTAATATGTGTCCCCAATTTACCCTAAGATAACTAGGTCCCACTTATCTTACCATGTGAGATATGAGTATTAGATTTGGTAGCTCAAAATGGTAGACGAGGGTAGTGGAGCTCAAGAGGGGTAATAAGACCAAACTAACCACTTTCCTACCTTATTATATCTATAACACCTTCTACATGACTTTTATCATCATTATATACCTCTTTATGACCTTAGGCCTACCATGGGGTTTTGAGTCTATCAAAAAGATGAAGATGGGATATTGAGGGCTCAAGGAGGGATTTAGGTCTTATAGGCCTAAACTAAATCTCAAGACTTTGAGTCACTTGTAGGTGTATTTGTGTATTAAATTTAATTATATAACCTTTTAACATATATTTTAACCCTTTTAAACTTGTATTTCACTACATAGACTCCCATATCTACCCCTCTCTCTTGTAGGTCTACCTTGAGCATCATTACCTACCCTGAGTATTTGAATCAATTATTCTAGTAAAAACATAAGTATTATTTTCTCTCCTTATATAGTGATTATGGAGTTTTAATCTCATGTAATATGCTATCATGGTTTGGAAACACCCTTTTTACTAAACTTCCTTCAACCCTTTTCTCTAAACTCCTTATACAGTCAGGCACATGGGCTTATGTGTCATGGTTGTCTAATACAAAATAAGAAGCTTCCTCAAACTTATATATACCTTTAAGGATTATAATTAATATAAATAACATAAAAATTGGGGTCATTTTATCATTTTTTCCATTATCATTCACATAAGTTAGACATCCCAAACTAGCTAGGAAGACTTGGGTGCACGTAGGCCACTATTCATGGCTGAATCAGGATTATTTTGGCTATACATTTAAGTTTCCTTATCTTTCAAAAAAAAATCTATTTTATCCTTCTCTAATTAATATCTCTCTTTCATGTACCTATAGCATTCCATATTCAATTTTGAAGGTAGATTACCTGTAGTATAGTAGGTGATGGTCTAGGTGTGTGATTATCAAGTTAGTTTTTACACATGGCCATGAGCAAGAGGCGGTGTTCCATACTATGTTTGAGACATAGTTTATCTCTCTTGAATCTCAATACATTTCCTTAATATATTAGTATTTATAAATTTTTACATTTCATTATATCTTATAGGTTCAATTATATAATAGTTTTGGGAAACCCTTTGAAGGCTGGGCCTAAGTGATCTTCTAAATTTCATCATAACTTCTCAACATAATTCATACTTGGATAGAACCTTTTTATCATAGTCCCATTAGATATTCATGGTTTGGTATAGATTTTGACCCTACTTCCATGGCTTAGGCTTGGGTATAAGGTTTTAAAATTATAGATGTTAATGATACAGTCCTATGAAGTTCTAAGTTTAGAGACCAAGGCCTACTATGCAGTAGAGTTAGCTTGATAAGAATATTACACAGTAAATACCCTTTGATAGGTTCGATATAGATTGTTGACTCTTTTTTAAGATCACATATGGGGACCCTAGACACCCTTATTCTTATAGTCAACAAGGTAATACATTTGGAGTTAGTTAATCAAACACATGAAGGGATAAACTAAAACCTAGGATTCCATGAATACCTTAAACAATGCTAATGATCCTTCAACTTTGTTAAAGAGTTTTATGAAATAATTAGGATTTAGTTTATGGTTTCATGGACTTCAGAGCCATAATGAGGCTTATTCCTTCTAAAATAGGGACTCTTCCACATGAATACAATACCTATGCATAATCCATAGTGTTTCATGATCTTTAATAGCCATCACCATGAAACACATAGTTCTCATTTGTATTTAAGGTCAACTACAAGGGTAGTCGCATTTGAAGGCAAGATCTTAAAGGAGTTGAAGGTTAATTTGATCATCAAGTACACCATTAATGATGAGAAAAAATAAATGGGTCTCTTAAGAATCCATCATTACAATCAAAAAATTGTCTTTTACATATATAATGCATTGAAGGCCCCAAAACACGATGAACTATTGTCTACAACCTACAAGTGTGAACATATGAAGATCTTATTGCCCCCAAAATATCACACATGCCAATTTGGGGTTTTAGGTGAAGTATTAGAACATTGAAGGATTTTATAAGACATAAAATCACCATTTTGTTTAACCAAGATAAAAATACACTAAAACCATTCCAAGATTAACCCAATGTAGATTTAGAATCCTAGTTAGACTACCTAGGTTCTTAACCATTGTTCATAAAAAATGGGTAATAAATCTTCAAACTAATGCCAAGGATTGAAGGCCATTAGACCCCCTTCATCTATCCAGGAGTTTTTATCACCATTTTATCTCTCCTATCCATATTGACCAAGAACCTGAAAGGATATCCAAGGCTACCAAGGAGAGTGATGAAGAGAAGGGGATATTTTTTATCCTTTTGACTTTGAAACCCTTGGATTATTTCATTTTATATATGTACTGATCTCCCTCTGTATATCCTTCACCTTTTCTAATCATGACCATACTGTATGGATCCATAAACACTTTGAACACACTTTATAAATACCACTTTCTTGTATTTTCTCAGGTTTTTAGATATTAAAATGTTATTGGTGGGAAGGAGGGAAATGAGGGATAAAAATTCATTCAAAATAGGGAGTAAGGGTGGAGAGAAGGTAAAAATCCATTCTTTCCCATGTTTGGGCCCCATTAGTGGTAAATAAAAGCATTTGGATTATAAAAGGACACCCTTTTACATAAGAAACTATTATATAATGGCATTATGGTGATTATGAAGTCCTATAAAGGCATAATTGATGGTCTTGGTGGTGTTTTGTGGGCCAAAATAGAATCATTCACATGGTTAGACAACCTTTTTGAAGGTAATTCATGTATAATTACAAATGAATCACTAATTGAAAGAGATAACTTAATATATAATAAAGAACTTTAATGTATGCTAAGGTTTCAAATAAGAGTGAAACACGTTTCTTAATATTGGTCCCCAATCTCATAAATTTTTCCTCATGTTGTAGGTTGTTGGCATGCTCATATGGTTGGCTATGACTACAACATCACAAGTCACCTCTTACATGAATGATTTGTGTCATAATGACCACATTATGACTTATCATGGCCTCTTTCACATATATAACATAGATTAGACACTTGACACATACTATATAAGGGTGAGAAGATGACCACCATGACACTTCTTGACATATCACATCACTTGGACCTACTACCTTGACTTGATGATAAGTGGTCCACTTTTTAAACTACCTTACACTTAAAGAGATACAAGAATGTTATTAAGGCATGGGCTCAGTTGTTCATGACATAGGTTGACCCTTTTTGACCCCAAGGATAGGAATAAGTCAAAACCATTGGTGAATCTCAATTATTGACCTACTTATAGGTCAAGAGGACCCAAGATATATTACATGATAGTCATGGTTTAGATGAGAGACTTCTTTAACTGAGCTAACACTTCATAACTAATACCTTGTGGACCTTAAGGACTATAACATCTCACAAGACACACAAAAGGAAAAAAATAACAAAAGATACACAATAGGAAGCAACAAGAACTCAACCAAGACACAAAACAAGAATAAACAAGAACAAAACCAAACAAACAACTAACAAAGCATGTGACACAACACTTGGAAGAAAGGAGACCCAAACTATTATGAACAAAGATAAAATGTGCCCTCTAGTAATAATACGTAAGGAAAACTCCATTGGTTGGGATAGGGAGTTACTCACCATTCATCCTTTATAATTGGAAAGCATTGTGCTCTTTTTATCTAGTAATAATGTATGGTCCACTCCTTATGATATCAAATTTTGAGCGCTTACCTAGTTTATCCTGGTCTTCATCCCACTAGAGCACATTATCACCTTTTTAGAATGTCCTTGATGAGGCTCTCTTGTGAAATGACCTATTGAATTGATCTTGATGAGACCACATGACATTAATAACATCATCTCTTATCTCTTCCAAATCTCTCAATTCATTCATCCTTACCTCCATGGCTTCACTTCCATTAGTTCAAGTTGATGTGTGAGTTGAAAGGCTATTAGTTCAAGTGATATGGGAATCCTTACATATTTTCCATAGATAAAAAGGTATGATGAATGACCATTATCCATCTTTGGAGTGATATTATCTACCCAAAAGGTTGTCCTTAGCTTAGTATACCACTCCCCCTAATTATCTTCCATAGTTCTCCTTATGATTCTAATCAAATTATTATTGGTGGAATCTGAAAGTACATTACCCTATGAATAGTAGTTGGAGGAAGTGATGAGATATATTTCATGGTTGAGAGAATATTCACTCACCCTTTCACTACTGAAGGTTATTGTATTATCTGATATGATGGTGGAGGGGATCACAAATGTAGTTAGTAGGCTATCATAGAACTCTAAAACTAAACTTTAATTTGCTTATTTAAATGATACTACCTCCACCTACCTATTAAAGTAGTCTTTATCATTTAGGACCCACTTGTGTCCTACACTAGATGGAGGGTGAATCATACCTATAAATTTGAGGCTCCATTACATGAAGTGTTGTTCCAATTAGATAGGTTTGAGGGGCAAGGCAACTAGTCTTCACTTCCTTGTGAACATGACACACTTTCTACACCTCCTCACCTAAGCATAGGATTCCTTGAAAAAAATTGATAAAATTATCCTAATCTTATGATCCTTGATACTATAGTCTTGGCGACAAAGTGCCCTCCTATAGGCCTATCATGAAACTGGTCTAGGAGCTTGTCAACTTGGTTAGTTTATACACACCTTAAGAACATGCCATCTAGATATTTTTTGAAAACAAATCCATCAATCAAGACATAATGGAGTTATTTTATCCTATAGTACCTTCTTTTTATCCTATTTATACCTACAAAACATTCTCCTATTTGAAGGAATCTCCCCATTCCTTGTGTCCATCTAAAAGGAGATGTAGGTGCAGTTTTTTGTTGATGAATTTGCATTACCAAAACAACTTATTTATCCTCCATCACATCTGATTCCAAGTTTTCACATATTTATTTACCCCTTACCAACATGGTGACCTTCAATTCTATGTCATATTCCATGCATTTGGTCACCTAACTTTCTCTTTTTTCCCTCAAGTCCTAGTTGAGAATGAAGTCTTTGATGTTAGGGTGAACCGCCATGACATAGATTTTTTTATTAGACACCATGTGTGTAAATTTTTTGAGACATTTCATGAATAAAAACACAATATTTTTCAAGAATGTATACCTATCTTCATATCCCTCTAATGCTTGACTAAATAAGGCTATGGGCTACTCAATACCCTCACTATTTTTCTATATAAGTATGGAAGTATAATGGCATTATGGTGATAATAAAGACATTTGAAGGAATAATTGATGGTCTTAGTGGTGTTTTGGGGGCCAAATTAACATCACTCACATTGTTATACACCTTTTCTGAGGGCATTACATACATAATTATAAATGAATCATCAATTAAAGGAGATACCTTAATATTTTCTAAAGAAACTTAAAGTATGCTAAGGTTTAAAATAAGAGGGAACCATATTTATTCATATTGGTCCCAAATATCCTAGATTTTTCCTCATGTTGTGACATAATCACATGATTGGTTATGATTTCAACATCATAAGTCACCTCTTACATGTATTATTTGGGTCATAAGGACCTTCCTAAGACTTGTCATGGTCTGGTATCTTACACATATTTATCACAGAGTAGACACTTGACACATGCTCTATAAGGGTGAGAAGATAACCAACATGTCACTCCTTGACATAACACATCACTTGCACCTTCTGCCTTGACTCGATGGCAAGTGGTCCCCTTTTTGAATTTCCTTGACACTTTAAGAGATACAAGAAGGTTATTAAGGCATGAGCTCAAGTGTTCATTACATAGGTTGACCCTTTCTGATCCCAAGGATAGAGATAAATCAATAGGTAGGCCTCATGATGATGCAAAATTATCTAGCTATTGATCATTTTGTTGCATCTTTTAGACATTAGGTCCACATCCCTAAGCTAAAAGATAAATTTATTATAAACTTGATAGAGTTCATATTTTATTTCATAATGTTTACAAGAATAATTTTTAGTTCATCCTTTTTAGCTTATATCAAAATATGGGAAGGGTTGACTACCTACTTCAAGAAAAAGGATGTAATAGCCCCAAACAATCTTAGGTGGGAATTCAATGTCAATGTAGTTTTCTATACCATTATATGGGTTTTCCTACACATGTTGTTTAGTTTTCTTAAGTGTTGTATTATGTCATTTATGAAAATATGATTTAACATATTTTATAATTTTGAGTTAATTTTCTTCTCTATAAATGTATTAATCCTAAAGCTATTTTGGCTAATTATGCTAATGATCATAATTTAATATTTGATTGTTTAATACAAGCTTCTCATTAATCATGTTTGATTTCACTTCTATAACAAATATCTCTTCTACATATTTCATTTTACATGTTTCAAATATTTGTACATTCATGTCTATCTAGTCCCGATCCTCGACTATTGACCTACTCCAATATGGTATAAAAGTGATTCTATTAGCCAAATGTCATATCGCATATTATGAAATCTTGAGTTTTTAGATTGCATGTTAGAGATATAATATATTATAGATTCATAATTTCTCATATTTTACTCTTCTTTTAGGGTCCTTGGTTGATCCAATTTTATAAAAAGAACAAGAAAAAGACATTTTTATAGGTCATCTCTTAGTCACTAGTTTTTTATGGAAAACATCATGTAGCATTAAATTCATAAGGTGATAAAACCTAGTATTAGCTATAAACATGACCTAGTTTCATGAAAATCACTTTTGAACCTTTTTGGAGGGTTCAGAGGCATTCTTTTGGAATCTTCTCAAATCTAAAAGATATGGTACTTCTAAGAAAAACTAGTTTTAGGATTTTATAGGTTTATCAATAAATTTAGTGTGTTGTCTCTATTTTTTCATTGTTGTACTAGAACTTACTAGATCTATTTTTTTTGGGTGTTTAAAAGGTTTGATAGAAATCACTCCCTTAATTATACATTCAATGGATTCTAACCCTTGGTAAAAAATCCACTAGAACCTAAAAATTTCTTAGGAACTCAGTGGATTTTTTGGTGGAATTTTTACCTACTCAATTAGTCATTAGGACTCAAGACATGCCAAGACATCAATCAAAACTTGAGGTCTTCTTGGATAGTTATTGGAATCTATCCCCTACATTGAAACTTGGAGGAATATATCCCCTTCTTAGACACATGGCATAATATATCCCCTAGCTATACATATGGTGGAATCTAACCCATACCTAGACATGTGGTAGGATCCAATCCCTACCTAGACAATTAATGGAACCCAACACTTATGCAGACACATGATGATAGTCTAAACACATTATGGAATGATATACTACCTAAGCATATGCCAGAACTTAATGCTATCATATGTACATGTCAAACATAAGCTAGTAAGGAGAATCACTATTCATGTATAAAGTTGTAAAGTGACATCCCTCAGCCAACCCCATGATAATGTAAAGTGGCATCATTAGGGGGGAATTCATCCTAGGGCTTATCCCTTGTTCATATGGAATTTTCAAGATGTATTTTTTTCTAAGAACTTTAAGCTCACATAATTTTAAGTAATCAACTCCTTTTTAGGCTCTATTTTTTTTAAACTTCTAGTTTTTTATCTCTACATATTGGTTCTATTCTTGGGCCTTGTGAAATTCAACCTCTATAAGTTCAATGGGTTAAATTTCCTTATCTCTTTCATACTATTATTTCTATACATACCTATTTTCTACACAAAGGATAACAATTTGGTTCTTCTTACACCATTCAACTATCACGCGTGGAAAACCAAATTAAAAATATTATTTATGAGTAAGGATCACACTAAATAATAATGGGTACCAAAACAAAACCAAGAACTAATGTAGATAAGATGAATTTATTTAGCTTATGTGATGAGAACTATGGTATAATATACCTAAAAATTTATCTTGACTTGCTCTTTCACACTGAATTTGTAAAAACTCTTAATGACATTTGGACCATATTATAAAAAATCTTTGGGAAATAGTATCTTAAGAGGGGGAACGAGATGGATAATGAACTCATGATTTTTATTATAGGAAACTTTAACATTATGCATAACTCCTTGACAAAATTTAAAATGCTTAGGTTGCAGTTGAAACTATGAAACATAGACAAAAAAGGATGATTAATTAATTCTTTTAGTCCTTTCCAAATTGGGTTCTGACTATTTTGTTTTCATTTATATTTTCCATGCCACCAAACATGTGCTTAGAGCTACATGGACAATGTTGTCCTTGGATGATTTTGTTTTAGATTGAGGGTAAAAGCAGGTTTTGAAGGGGCCCCGAAACCCTGTTACAAAGAGTGAAAAAGAGAATGTCTAAGACCACAAGTAAAGCCTAAAAAACACTAAAAGTAAGTAGCAAAAATAGGTTTTAAATGAACTTGGAACCACCAGATAAACATCTGGTCAAAACCCAGAAAACATAGATCTGGTTACACAACAGACAAAAGATAATAAAAGGAAAACAAGGAATAGTACCAGTTTCAAAACCAACAAGAAGGACCAGATTATTCATCCAGTTCTAGTATCAAGTTCACGGCTTCTTTTCCTTTCAAAATAGTTTCCTCGGTGGTAGCCTTTGGCAGAGCTCCTTTTTGTGCATCTTTCTTTCTAGAGCTTTGCCTCATCCTTTTGCTGGGACCCTCTAGTGCTTTGGTCTCTTCATTGGCTCATTTACCTATATTGATAGCAGCAGCACAAATGTTGGATGTTACTTCCTCCATTTTCTTTCTATTGTCCTTTATAAGTTCCTGGAGGTTGTTTTCATAAGCTTTGAGCTTGACTGGGATCTCGCTTAACTGATTTTCCATGTTGTTTATTTTGTTCCAAGCAATTTTCAGGGATTCTTCCAAATTTTCCACTTTTCTCTTGAGATCCATGATCTCCCTGCACATCCAAGAATCAATTTGGGAAGATGCCTCTGCCTTACAGTTAACCCATGTCATAGGAGTATATGTTTCATCATTCTGATTCTTCCCTCTCCAGTCCTCAGGCTTTTTATTAGGACTATTCCTAGCTTCATCAAAGATATATTCTTGACTCTTTTGTTCCCGCTCCTTGATTCCAGATTGTATTTCCATAATCTTATTTTGAATATCCTCCTGATCAGATTTTTCCTTTTCGTTCTTAGAAGTTGGGTCCTCAACAGGATCTTCCTGGTCAAATTCTTCCTCTGACACATTCTGGTTTTCCTTCGTATCTACAGTTCTATTAGCAGAATCCTCCTCAGTATTAACTTTATCTTTTTCAATTTTCTCAGAACATTCTTCATCATCACTTGAGTTAGTATCCCAGCTTTCAGTTCCTTCTTCTTCCTCCCGTTTTTCCTTCTCGGGTTCTTCAATTTTCTCCCGTCCCCTTTCTTCTTCTACATTCTGCTGTTTAGGACTAGGGGACTTGAATTTGCCTCTCTTAATTACTCTATCATTTTTTTATCTCCTGACACCTTATTTTTCCCCTGTTTGGGGTACTTAACCAGTGCTCTATTCTTACAGTAGCCTTCAATAAGTAGAATAAGGCCTTCATGGAGGATAGGGCGCATTTCCTTTTTCCTATGAGCATATAAGCTTTGGATTAGGGAATAGCGAAGATAAAAAGGAAAAGACAGACTAACCTTATGCCTGAAATGGTTGAGGAAAACAAAATGGAACTTGTGCACTCATTTGCTTCTTTCATCCAGGATGAAGTACTCCCTTATACAACTTAAGACATCCCTTCATATCCCTTTAATCTGGTCCAGCTCATAGAAATCCCCATTTTTGACCAAATTCTGCTCTTCCTCATCCGTTTTGGGGAACTTACAAAAGGCCTCATTCAAAATGCTTATTTTCTTGGAAAATTTGAGTCCATCCATTGGCAACCCTGTAACCTCAGCAATGAAGTCCAATGTGACCCTTTCATCAAACCAATTTTTGAAAAAGGCCATCGTGATATGCGGTTTTGAGCCATGGAGTCTTTCCATGTAGCTCATCACTTTTCCTTTCTGTAAGATTCTCCAGACTTCATGCTTCTCTCTCCATGCTTCACAGCTCTTGGGTTCCTATTTACGGGGTTCTCCCTTCCTTTCACGAGCCATACTCATTTTCTTCAAATCCCTTTTGCTGTGGACTTTGCCCTGAAACCTCCTACTGTCATATTGATTGGGAATTTGACTTTGAATGTGCTTTTTCATGATCCATTTATCCCTCTTGAGGGCCTTGCTCTTTAATAATTGAATTCCTTTCCCCGTGCTGCCACTCCTCCTACTCATTATAATTTTATTATACTCCAAACTTACCTTCTTTCGCATGGGTGGCATCATGAAGAATGAGTGCCCTTAAATCCACATTCCTTTCTAAAGTTTCATACCACCTCACTATTTGACCTTCCCGAACAGCACAATTAGCAAGCCAATCAGCAACACCATTGGCTTCTCGAAAGGTGTGGGTGATTTTAACATCTTCAAATTTTTTCAAAAGTATTTTCATCTCCTTTACCTTATCCTCTATGGTCCAAGATACAGTATTCTTATTATTGAGAATATTGATAACATTCAAAGTGTCTCCTTTAAGCCACAATTTAGGATAACCCGAATCCATAGCTAATTTAAGGGTCTGGAGGGCAGCAGTAGCTTCGGCAATGTGACAATTAGATATACCAATGGGGGTTGCGATAACATCAATAACCATACCCATATGGTTTCTCAAGACACCACCACAACCAGCATTCCCCGGGTTCCCTTTGGCAGCACCATCAAAGTTACCTTTAATCCAACCTTGAGGGGGAACATTCCAAGTAACACCTAATATAGGGTTTTCAGGTTTACCAAGAGGAATATCCGTCCTCAAGGGATTATCCACATTGAGAGTAGAGCTTGGATTCTTTTGAGAAGCAAAATTTTCCTTTAAAGCTCTAATGATATTCTGTCCTACCACCCATCCAGGAAGTTCTTTATTTCTAAATATTCGGTTATTTCTTTCCTTCCATATTCCCCACCAAGTATGGGGAAGAGTAATTTTCCATAAGAAGAGAACATCATGATTCTTTGAAGGGCAATACCAGATTTTGAAAGAAAGTTCCACGTTTTTGTGGTGAATCCATGTAATGCCCCACAGATAGAGAACCTCCTTCCAAACAAGCTGAGTGAAGGAACAATTCATGAACAAATGATCTCTATCTTCAAGGTTTTTCTTACAAAGAATACACCTGTTAACAATATTGATTCTGCATTTCTGTAAGTTATCCAGAGTCAAAATTTTATTTTGGAGAAGGGTCCAGAAAAAGAACTTGATTTTAGGGATGAGCCCCTTAATCTAGGCTCTTGTCCATAATGGTTTTCTACCATTTCCCTTAGAGATGAAGATGGAGGAGACTTTAAACTATCCACTTGGCTCATAGTGCCAAACAATTCTATCTTCTTGATTAAGATATAGAGATATTGCATTTAGGGATAATTGAATATCCTTGAGATCTTGATCATAGTCAGTGAGGTTTACCCAAGTGTTGTTCTGCCAGTATTGATTAACCATTATTCCCACTCTTTGCTTGCATCTTTCTATTATATCTTTATCTTGGATTTCTTCCTGTAAAGGTTTTCCCCTTAACCAAATATCTTCTTAGAATTTTACCTTTTTACCATTTCTTGCTTTCCAAGAACTTCCTTCTTCGAGAACGTGTTTTGTTCCCTAGACTGCCCCCCAAATGGCAGAAGGATGGGAAATATCCAGAGTAGTAAAGAAGTCATGAAGTGACTTTGCCTTAAATAAGTACTTATGCTTCCATATTTTACTCCATTCTTTGTTTTCTTGATAGACCCTCCATCCCTGTTTAGCTAAAAGGGCAGTGTTCATACTTCTAATTTTCCTTATACCAAGTCCGCCATCCTTGACAGGTTTGCAAATATTATCCCATGCAATAAGAGGCATTCTCCTTTTCTCTTCAGTACCTGACCAAAGAAAGTTTCTTTGATTTTTTTCAATTGCTTCCACAAATTTAGAGGGAATTTTGAAAAGGCTCAAAGCATACGTGGGTATGCTTTGAAGACTAGCTTTGAGGAGTGTGAGCTTACCTCCATGGCTAAGAAGACTACCTTTCCATCCCACCAACTTCTTACTAAATTTGTTGATTAGACCTTCCCAAAAGGCTTCAGGGGCTTTCAACCCAAAAGGGAGGCCAAGATATGTGGAATGAAAAGAACCTATGGAGCCATCAAGAATTCTTGCAATTTTGTTCTGTCTATAACCTGGGGTATTGGTAAAGAAAACTACACTTTTGTTCCAATTTATAAGCTGTCCTGAGGCCGAGGAATATAGATTAATAGCTTCCTTTAGAATTCTAGCTTCAGTGACTTCAGACTATCCCATGAAAATAGTGTCATCCACAAATTGACCATGGGAGCAAGTTAAAGGATGCGAAGAGGGTCTCAGACCTTTAAATAAACCTCTACGAACTAAATCCCTAAGGTATCACCCCATACTATCAGCCATGATAATAAACAGAATCGGGGATATATGATCCCCTTTTCTTAATCCCTTAGATGGATTGAAAAAATGAGATGAACTCCCATTTACCAACATGGCTATAGAAGTAATGGATATCAAATATTTGATTATAGCAACCACTCTTTGTTCAAATCCAAAGGCAATAAGACTATTAGAAAGGAATAGCCAGTCCACCCTGTCGTATGCTTTTGCTATGTCCACTTTCATTAAGAACCCCTCAGTGTTGGATTTGAGCAGTGAGTGAATATTCTCATGTGCCATTATAACTGAGTTGAGGATTTGTCTGCCAGGAATGAATCCATTTTGCTGGTCAGCTATTATCGAAGGGATCACTTGGATTAGTCTGGTCATGAGAACTTTGGAAATTATCTTATAGAGAGAGTTGCACAAGCTAATCAGCCTGAACTGATCAGGGCAATCCACTCCTGCTTTCTTTGAAATAAGGCACAGAAAAGTGGCATTAATTTCCTTCATCATCTATTTGGCTCCAAAAAACTCCTTCACCACATTACTGACATCCTTACCTATAAGTTTCCAAAGCTTTTGAAAAAAGAACATGGGGAAACCATCTGGTCCTGGAGCTTTTTCTCCTCCAAGAGATCTAACAGCTTTGAAGATTTCCTCCTCCTTAGGTATAGAACATAACATATTGTTCTGCTCCTTCAAAATCAAAGGGGGAATAACTCGTAGAATATCAGCCTAGCTTTTCAAGTTGATGTTTCTATCTGCCTTCATCAGGGAGGAGAAAAATGAAATCATTTCCTCCTTAATTTCCTTTTCCTCTGTTATCTTTTGATCTCCTTTTTCCAAATGATGAATATGTGTTTTCACTCTATGTTTCAAAGTGGAGATATGGAAAAACTTTGTATTTTTATCTCCTTCTTTCAACCATTGCACCCTTGATCTTTGTCTCCAAAAGGTTTCCTCCTTAGTTATTATGTCTTGGTACTGTACCAATTGCTCACTTTCTTCTCTATGAGATTCTGAAGTATATCCATCTTGCTGAATTTTTTCCTGGATTCTTCTGACGTTCTCCTTGATGGTCTTCTTTTTCTCAAAAATATTACCAAAATAGTCCTTATTCCATTTCTTAACTTCCTTTTTAACATTTTTGAGTTTGGATGCAACTCGAAAGAGAGCTGATCCCTCTATAGGAATATTCCACCACTCTTTAAATTTGCCTTCAAACTGTGGATGCTGCAGCCACATCTTTTCAAATCTGAAAGGATGGTTCTTTTTTTGGATCAATTTGTCTGCTATGAATATAAGAGGGAAATGATCAGAGCCTATTCTGTGTCGTGCTTCCAGCTTACAGGTATAGTCTTTTAACCAGTCTAGGGAGATGAGAGCCCTATCAAGCTTGGCCTGTATACATTCCTTGTTCAGTCTCTTATTGATCCAGGTATACTAAATTCCTTGCAACTCCACATCCATTAGACCTTCTTTGCTTATAAACTCCATGAGATCAATTCTCCCTTCCATTTTAATAGTATTACTGCCCATTTTCTCATAATCATAGAGAGGGACATTAAAGTCACCCATTATAATCCATCGCCCACAAAAATCTTTGCTTCTGAGTTTTGAAAGAGTTTCCCAGACCTTTTTCCTTTCATTCCTAATATTAGGAGCGCAAATATTTACAACATACCAACTTTCCTTTTGGTCAGCACTAATTAAATTAACCACCAAAAGATTTTTACTTTCCATCAAAATAGAGCCAGAAAATTGATTTTTTTTCCACAATATCATAGTACCTCCCGAGGCACCTTCAGAACTACTTGCTTTAATGGTGTAATTTTTAAAATCTTTGATCTGTTTAGCTTTCTCCTTACTCATTTTAGTTTCTTGAAGCAGAAGGAGGTCTGGCTTTTGCTCTCTTATCAACAGAAAGAGGTCTTGGATGATTTTGTTATTAACATAAATTTAGATCAATATAAGCTTATCATTGTAATCTAAATCACATGTCTTAAATGTGATTCATAACAAACATAAGGCTTCCAATAATAAGGAAAAGAAATAGAATAAGAGGGAC
Organism: Torreya grandis; assembly: GCA_037957365.1. Classification (NCBI taxonomy): domain Eukaryota; kingdom Viridiplantae; phylum Streptophyta; class Pinopsida; order Cupressales; family Taxaceae; genus Torreya; species Torreya grandis. Next base: position 259,368 of record JARHVA010006275.1, read on the forward strand.
CAAGAGAAAATAAAGGGTCAATAAATTGATGCTAAGTATAAAACATATATTGAAGCCTCTTATTTAGGTGGGAAATCTAGGAAAGAGATGATCACATGTGCCTATTATAAGAAAACTAATCATGATGAAACCAAATATATGAAGAAAAAAATTAACTAATTGAAAAATATGTTTAAGAAAAACAATATCAATATTCTTGATTTAGTCAAATAGAGTTCATCAACACAATATTCTTATAAGGTAAAATATAGTAGTAATGGAAAAGGTAAAGACAAGGTGCTTGTTATAGTTGCATCCCAAAATTCTTCACAAGTGATTGATTATGGTTCCTTGCATCACATGGCTTTATCACAGTCTATTTTTTTACCCTTGGAGCCTTGTTTTATGACTTATATTGTTATGGGTGATGACAATTACATATAAGTTTGTGGGAGAGGGTCTTTTGAAGTGAGTAACAGGATATTTCAAGATGTTTATGCATTCCTTGATTGTCAACTAATATCCTATCTACTTATCATATCACTCAATTATTTTAGGTAAGAGAGTTGAGTTTACAATTGATTCTATGGTTATTAGGTAATTATGTAGTGATTAAATAGTTTTAGTTTGGAAATTAGATGACCAATCATGGTTGTAAAATTTCTCACATTTTAATCTTAATCAACCCTCTACTACTCTACTCACTCATTTAAATAGGGTGAGTAAATTATGGAATGCCATGTTAAGTATCACTACCTCAATAAACTTAGTCATAATGACATTGTGTTAGGGTTACCTCATATCCATTTTTTTATAATTTTTTCCAAGGTTGCATACTTGGTAAGAATCATGAAGATAAGTATAAAAAAGGAAAATCATGAAGATATACATAGATTTTGGAGCTAGTCCATAGTGATATTTCTAGTTCCATTCTACAACTTTAATTTAGTAATACATGGTATATTCCTAACTGAATTAATGATTTTTAATGTTATACGAGGTGTATTTTATTAATTAAAATTTTTAGGTATTTGATCATTTTTATGATTTCATGGTTCTTATATAAAAATAGTCAGGTAAAGCCATCAAGATTTTACACATGAACAATGGTGGTGAGTATGTCAAATACCATGTTGAAAATTTATTCACTTCATATGGGATTTAACTATAATATACAATTATGTATACTCCTTAGTATAATGGTGTTTTATAATGCAAAAATATATACTTGAAATAAATGGTAATTTGTATGCTGCACTCCAAATCTCTTGCACTTCAATATTGGAGAGAGACCATCCACTATACTTTTAATATCTAATACTAGATTCCTCATAAATAATTGAAAGGATTCACTCAATTTGAAGCATGTAGTGGTTATAAACCCAAATTTAATCACTTTTGAGTTTCAATATCTCTTATTATGTCCCATATTCATAAGAAGAAATGTAAGTCAATGGAACCTTAGAGTCATTCCTACATCTTTGTTAGATATCCTGAGTGTATTAAGGGATACAATATTATCCATCCCACCACTCATGAGTTGTTTACTGATAAATGGTTATTTTTTAGGAGGGTCCTTCAGACTCCACACTTGACATTTCTCACTATTCCTTATACTTATTAGGATTTGATGATAGTTTTGATGATTTAGATTTACCTAAGTAGTTTCATGATGATATGGATTCTTCTTATAGTTATAATGATGAGAGTAGTGATGGGGACCCTCCCTCTCCCATTTACCTTTTATAGGATGAGGAATATCCTCTAAAGTCTCTAAATTTTAGTCTTCTTTAGGATAAACATATACTATAAAGTGTTATATATTGGGTTAGAGATCATTCAAACACCAAGTAAACATGTTCATAGTTATAAAATGTACCGCATGCATTAATTTCACCTAATTCCTATCCAAAATAATTGCATGACCCATATGACACTCTTAAGTGGGATAATATTATGTAAAAGGAGTATGGTTCCTTGATTATGAAAAACACTTGGGATTTGGTCCTTCTTCCTAAGGGGAGAAAACTTGTTAAAAGTAGATGGATATATAAAAAAAATGTTGTAGATGGGTCTATAGATAATTTAAAATCATATTTGGTATAATCTCTTAATTACTTGAAATTAACTATAGTAAGACCTTTTCCCTAGTTCAAAAAATGAAATCAATCTAACTTTACTGCACTGCATCACTAGGATGCTTATTAGATGGATGCGAAGAGTGTTTTTATTCATAGTGATCTCAAGGAAGGGATATACATGGAGAAACTACAAGGTTTTATGGAATATTAGTCCTTATTTTATAGACTTAAAAAATGTATCTATGGCCTCAAATAAGTTCCCTAGGATAGGTATGCCAAGACTTCTCTCTTATTTTAATTAGGTTCACTATGTGCCATTTGAATCCTAATGTCTACATTTTATAGTATGATGAGTCAATTTTGGTTTTGGTTCTTTATGTGGATGAATTTCATTATATGATGGAGTTATTCATCCTAAATTATAATAGTGAAGACTAATTTATCTACTAGGTTTTGAATGACTGACTTGGGTTTGTTTTATTAATTCCTTATGATTAAAATTTCTTGATCTAACTTTGTGATTGTTATTTCACAATGAAAGTATGCCCTTGATTTACTTACATAGTTTAAATTAGATAACTATAAGCTAGATATAAATCAATTTTTATCTAATGCAAAGCTTGAGATTGAATTTTCTTCTTCTTTGGTTGATTATATATTTTATTGATATTTTATTGGTACTCTCATATATATTACTCAAACTAGTCCTGATATTTCATATGTAGTGGGCATGGTCTCAATATTTATGAAATAACCACATGATCTACAATGAAAAGTAGCTAAGCATATTATCCACTACATTTAGAGTACTGGTAGTTTTAGGATTGATTATGGATAGGGTATTAATGTTGACTTGATTGGGTATATAGATTTAGATTCATTTGGTGATATTCAAAATCACAATTATACTTTAGGATACAATTTTTACGTTAGTTTAGGACTAATTAGTTGGTCAAGAAAGAATAATAATGTTATTGATTTATCTTCTACAAAGGAAAATTTTTAAGGAGATATTAATGCATCTACTAAGGCTATTTAGCTTTAGGGGATTCTCAGTAATTTTTGTGTCTATTTTTGGAAACAAAAATTATTCTATGACAATTAAAGAACCATACATATTTTGAAGAATCAAGTCCTTCATCAATAGACCAAACATATCAAGATTGACATGTAGTTCATTCATGATCTTAATCATGATTAAGTCATCGATCTCTACTACTACTAGACTATAGAGCTAATTATTGTTATATTCACCAAAACTTTAAATGAAATCAAGTATCTTCATTTATGGGATATTATTATGGTTCGAGCAACTCAAAAATCATCCTTTGAGGGGATTTTTACTTCTATCCTTATCTCTCTCTCCACTTTTGAGGGGGATTATCTCAATTATTCTAGGGACATTTTATATGTATTTGGTTAACTCATCAAGACTTATTATCAAGACCTAATTATTTGACCCACATAAGCTGCACTTAAGTGGGGTGTTAGTGTAGTTTTTTATACCATTGTATGGTTTTTAATATACATTTTTTTAGCTTGATTAGGTTTCATAATAGGCCATTTAATAAAATATGTCTTAACCTATTTTATAATTTTAAGTTATTTTTTACCTCTAAAAAAATATAACTTAACTATAGTTATTTTGGCTAATGATGCTAATGACTATAATTTAATATTTTATTATTGAAGAAAATATTATCATTTATCATGTTCGATTTCACTTATACAGTAATTATCTCTTTTTCATATTTCATTTTGCATGTCATATCTATTTATACATTCATGTCTATTCAATCTTGATCCTCGATTATGTCCCACCTAGACACTCAAGAGAGCTAAAACCCTAATATATTAGGTGTAAAATGAATGTATTATGATTAGATATGTGACTCATTTAATATTTTTACCTATCCTTTCATAGCACATATATTCTGAACAACCCTTAGAAAACTTTGAAATATGGATAACCAAAATATAAGAATAAAAAGGGCATGCTGATAGTGGCTATATTAGTTGACGAAATTTCACAAAGGAGTATAATTGAACTATATTCATAGAATATATAAATATAAAAAGAGAGAGATGATGAGACTATAAATTCTATCATCTAAAGCAAAGAAGTAACACTTTTTATCCTCCATAAATTAGTTTCAAAGTGGAGTTATGATATTTTAAATTGTTTAAGGTAAAATTTAGGGTATATATTTGAGTTTTTATTCTAGATATAATGTGGTCTATATTATCCCCTATATTATAGTATTAATTTGAAAATTAGATATGATATTTTGTAGAACATGTCAGATCATCCATTGAAGAATGAGGATTGAAGTTTTGGAATAAAACTATTATTGCAAGATAAAATTTAAGATAGTCCATACTATGTGGAGGCATGATTTATGTATTTTTTTAGTCCATAATTATTTTAAAATATCCCAATATAATCTCATGTACTTTAAAACATTATGATCCACACTTAAGGTTGCTAATAAATGTATAAGAAGGAGATATGTTATACCTAAATTATAAAATTATTAGAAATTTTTGTGGTCATTTATTAAGGGTATTATATAAATAGACATATCGATGGAAAAGATGAGATACAATCATAATCCTAGGTTGTATGGGACTATGGAGTTTTAAAATCATATAAATAACAAATAGAGAAAGTATCACATGTTGAGATGTATGAGTGAAAATATATTATATTAACCTTTTGTGTGTGTGTGTGTGTGTGTGTGTGTGTGTGTGTGTGTGTACCCTAATTTTAATAGTTATATCCATGAATTCACATTTAGATATTTTTGAGACACTTCAGGACTAACACTGGACTATTTTAACTATTAAATTATCATAAAAATAGTACTAGAACATGTGTTGGAGTATTCTAGCTTAGGATTTGTATGTGAATTTGGTTCTATAGTATTCATAGTAACTCTTTATTGATACACATCAGATCTATAATGAATATAAATACTATTTTATGTGACCATATGACACGTCAATAATTCATAAACATGAAATGGTCAAAGTACTCTATCTTTAGAAAATAAACAAGTGGTTTTAGAACTATGTCAAGGAAATACAAACATTTGATGATGACAACTATTGTATATATTCAACAAAAGAAGATAAAAGTTTGAAGAGTCATAAGACATGATACTGCATTAGATAGAGGTGGGGATAATAGGGTATTTTATAATGTGTGAAGGTATGAATTATGGAAGTTTATGTACCTAATTTATTTAAATCTCCAAATATCATCTCACAGACTTTAAAACATTATAACCCACACTTAAGGGTTCTAAAAATTGCACAAGGAGGAGCTCATTTATACCTAAATTCTAGATAAATTAGGCAATTTATTTAAAAAATATTAAGGGTATTATACAATTAGATATATCAATGTCCAAGATGAGGTACAATCCTAACCTTGGATTGTATATAATTATCGAGTTATAAAATCATATAAATAACAAATAGGGAAATCATCACATGTTGAGATGTATGAGTGAAAAAAAACTATATTAAACTTTAATTATAGATATTTTTTACCCTGATTTTAACATGATATATCCATGCATTCACACTCATATCATTATTAGATACTTTAGGTTTAGATCTAGACTATTTTGACTCCAAAATTATCATACACAGTTACTATTAGAACAAACGTTAGACTATTTTGGCTCAAGATTTATATGGGAATTTGACACTAGAATATTCTAATTAGATATTTAATAATACTTATAAAATCTATAATACATATAAAAAAAGGTATTTCATGACCATATGACATATTAATAATTCATAAACATGAGATGGTAAAATTAATTTATTATTGAAAACTAAACAAGTGGCGTTAGAACCATATGAAAGAGACAAGTGTTTGATGATGAAAATTGTTGAATATATTCAGAAAAAGAGAATTAAATTTCAAGGATACATACAATATGATACATGCATGAAATAGAGGTGAGGATAGTAGGGCAGTCCATAATGTGTGGAGGTGTGGTTTATGTAATTTACATTCCCTAATTTATTTAAATATCCTAATATCACCTCATGGACTTCAAAACATGATTATCCACACTTAAGGGTGATAAAAAATGTATGAGGAGATTTGATAAACCTTAATTATAATATTATTAGGTAAATTTTTGGGTTTTTTTATTAAGGGTATTATAAAACTAGACATATTGATGGCCAAGATGAGGTAAAATCACAATCTTGGGTTGTATGGTATTATGAAATTCTAAAATAATATTTAAAAAAACACATGTTGATATATATGATTGAAAAGATATTATATTAACATGTGTGTGTGTGTGTGTGTGTGTGTGTGTGTGTGTGTGTGTGTGTGTGTGTGTGTGTGTGTGTGTGTGTGTGTGTGTGTGTGTGTGTGTGTGTGTGTGTGTGTGTGTGTGTGTGTGTGTGATAATATCAACATGTTATATCAATGCATTCACATTTAGAAAAATTTGAGACACTTTAGGTTTAGACTATTTTGAATTTAAAATTATCATACAAAGTTATTACTAAAACAAGTTCTAGACTGTTCCATTTAGGATTTGTATGGGAATTGGGCACTAGACTGTTCTAGGTAGATCCTAAATAATACATAACATATATCTAAAATGTGTATAAAGATAGTTTTATGTAAACCTATGACATGTCAACAATTAATAAACATTATATTTTTTAAATACTCTACCTTTTTACTAAATACTTTCTTCCTGACAAACTTTTTTTTAACCTACAAGAAGCGTGCATATGTATGTTTCTAATCATTTAAGTTAACTTAACATTTATTATATATTTACCTTATATTATTCTTTTCTTCACTTGGTTAACATAGGAATAATACTTATTTGGTTTACTTTCAAGAAATAAATTAATTTGGTTTAGAAGTTAAATTACAAAGTTCATTTATAGTTCAAGAACTATTAATAAGACAATATCTCCTTTCTCACTATATTTGCATATAGTCTTGGACATTGTCCTAGATTGATAATTACTAAATCAAAGTGAAGGATTCATAACACTCATCACCCTACACAAAATTGGGATGATTTATGGCTAACACAAAATGTAACTTAGATATGAATTATGGAAATGAATTATCCCATTTAATTCTACCTAATAATGTTATCTTAAGAGTTGTATGCCAAGAGTTAATTAGAGAAATATTCTAAGGTAAAAAATGATTTTAGAATATTCATAAAGAATATTTTAGTAGAATATGTAACTACTATAATTTGTTATTTTATATTTTATCATAGATTTTAAATGGTTATCATAATACATGAAGACTTTGTGTTATGCATAAGGATGGATATAAAAATAATATGTGGTTATGATGGATTTAATTATAATAAGAGTAAATTAGGAATATTAAAAAGATAAAAATACACTATTGTAATCATAATGAGGAAGAATAGACTTGGGTAAATCATATGAATGAGGATGAGGTTTGAAACAAGAAGTGATATTGAAACAAGTTGAATATAAATTATGAGAAAAAGAATATATAAAACCCATAATAATAGGGACCATATTTGAATACATAAATGCTTTCAAGAGGATATATAAAATTATGGATAAATTTGACAAGTGGGTTAATCCTATAAAAGAAGAGAAGAGGCATGTATCTAATAAAAAATATGAATATTCAAGGGATGGATATGTATCTCCTTGGAATAGAAAAATTACTAGTTTAATATTAATAAAAAGGAGCCTAAAAATAATATGAATCCATTAAAAAGGCTAAAAATATTAGAACTCAATGTGATGACATATTGGTCAATATTGATGTGTTTAAATTATATTGGTTTCAAAGACAATAATTACTAAACTAGCTTAATTATATGATAACATGTACTAATGATGAATAATTAGAAGAGAAAGGATTACCATAACCTATTAAACTAAATAATAATGTTTATAATTTATCAAATAGTTGTAAATTTAATAGGTTACATCCCTAAGTCTAACAAATAAAAATCATGGCAAATAACAAAAGGATGTATTAAACTATGATATCCAAAAAATATTACTTAATCCATTCCATGAATCTATCCATTTGAATAACAAGGCATATTGGAGCAAGAATGTGAGGACCTTAATCATAAAATTAAACATTGACATATATAACAGTGTGTAGTCATTAAAATGTGAAATTAGATGACTTAAGCCTAGAAAATGACACCCAATCCATATGTATACCTACTTGCTTACACAACCCTTCTAGGCTATTCTTTCATGGATTCCCAATCATTCATAGCCTTCCTGACTTAACCCTTATAGAATTAGGTACCTCTCTTAAGCCCAAATCCATCCCCCTAGGTCTCATTCCCTCTAGACAATAACACCCAACTTGGATAGGATTGTTAAAACCCAAGGTATCCTAATTTTGGCACTACTGTCCAAATGCAAAATTGGTCCTAATGGTCAAATTATTTTAGATCCTTATCCTTTTTCCTTTTTGGATTGACTCAAATTAATTTAACCCCTGATCATTATTTTCCCTATAAAAGGTCATTCAAAGTCCATTTATAATGGTTGGCACTCATTTATAAGAGAGAAACAAGAATACAAGCAAGTACACTCAAGAACTCTTCACTATTCTCTATATACAACCTTTCAAGATGATTTAAAGCTTATTCAAACCTTTGTATCAGTTCCTAGCCATTTGAAGTACATCTATTTTCACATCAAGTTGCATTTATCATACATAATTACACAAAACACTTCAACGGGAGAACTACATTATCTTGATCCTTCCTCAGAGTATTGGTATGTAGGTAGCCTGCCCACACATGGGGTGTGAAGTGCATCCAGCATATATTTTACACACTAACCCCTTTTATCTCTTTTACAAGTTTCCATTCAAATTCAAGAATAAAGAGATCCTAGGGCTTTTAATATTTAAAATAGATGCACAGTGAGCTCCATAGGCTTCCAGGCTTTGATATTTCACTAACAGGGTAACACAAGCCTGTTAAATAAAACCCAACAAGATCAAACCAACTATAAAATAGCACCAAAAAAGGACTATAACACAAGATAGTAGGGTGTCCTACTTTTGACACTCCTATCCAATCTAAAAATTAACCTTATGATCCAGTTTTTGATAGTTTCCTAGTCTTGCTCCTCTAGTATCAAACCTTGTGTCCATCTAGATCATTCAAAATAAGCTAAGTTATATTTATCTTATTTATTACTATATTTATAAAATTAAAAAATAAAAATATATTTACACAAATTATTAGCTTAATTATCACACATTATTTACTAATTTACTTTGCTCAGACCTATTTATTTAACTAGGAATAAAACCCCATTATTCTAAAAACAATAAAACATGTGGTGAACCTAACTTACTTCAAATTTCACATTAAAATCTAAGGATAAATTATTTTTGAATTTTCACCATAATTTACTAATTTTTTCTATATTTAGAAATTATAAATCTATAAATTAATTGCAAATTTCTAAATATATTTTATAAAAACCCTAGTTGCATCAACTAGTTCTCAATTATTTTCTAGTCATTTTCCAATAATTTTTTGAGTTTTTAGTTGCATATGAAATTTATAAAATAAATTTCAAATTAAAAAATTCATAGTATTTTTCATAAATATTTTTGAAAAATCCCTAGTTTCATATACTAGCTCCTAGTTTGCTTCTTGAGGTATCATCTTCCATCCATAGCCAATTTGCAAAAATGATTCTCCTTTATTTACAAACTTTTCTTACATTTCTTGAAAATAATAAGGAAACCATAATAGGTCCTATCATGTATATGAATGATGAAGTTTATCATATGTTAGTACAAATTTTCATTCTTTATATTTCATGCCTATTTTTAATTATAAGGGATGATATTACAAAATTTATTTCTAAACATGCACAAGATTGAATTATTTTTTTGCTTACTCCCTTTTTCTCATGTAGAATATTTTCCAACTTTATTTTGCTAAACATGTTAGAAATATTATGTTACACACCAAATTTTCTTATACCTTTATTTAAAAATTCATGATCTATATGCTTTACTTTCTATTTCTCATATGGAAAATTTTTCAAGCTTATCATGCTAAACATGTTATAAATGTTATGATTCACATCAAAATTTTCTATGCATTCATGCACAAATTCATGCTTTCTATCACTTGCTCTCTATCTCTCATGTGGATTTTTTTTCAAGTTTATCATGCTAAAAACATTATAAATGTCATATCACATATCAAATTTCTAATTGTATTCATGCACAATGTCATGCTCTCTATTACATACTTTCTCTCTCTCACGAGGAATAATTTTCAAGACTATCTTGAAAAACATATTAGAAATGTCATGATTCAAGTCAAAGTTTTCTATGCATTATTGCACAACTCCATGCTATTTATCCCTTGTTTACTATCTATCATGTGGAATGTTATTTATAATCATATTTTTATACATGGTTTCTACTTAGATGTTATTAACTCTTTGCCTAATTTTAAACATCTCCCTATCACTACTAGACACAAGCAAACACAAGTAGTTATATCTAGCCCTCCTCTCTTTAAACTTGGTTCATATAGATTTCATCCCACACTCACTACCAAATTTATGCCTATAGTAGATCATGTAGTACATGCTATCACCCAAGTTTATGATGATAGGTAGGTTTATTACACCCATGGTTACAACTTTGTCACTTAGGTTAGCAGCCCTTTCGATCCACTTTCAACTCCTCTACCTATTACAATTCTTCCTCTAGTCTAGATTCAGCCATAGTTGAGACATTCATCACTAGCATAGAGAGTTCATACACTTCCATAGAGGCCCCTTTTATAGCATTCACCATTTCAATATTTTAGATGGCTTCTAGCTACAATATTCACACCTAGGGTAGTCTCATTGAGGTCTCATGCATCTACACATAGATCACATGTTCAAAGAGACTATCCTACCACCAAATGGGTCCCTAAGAACCCCTAAATTACATCCACTTCTTAGAGAAAGAAGGGGACCCCAAAATCAATTTCCACTACAAGAATTTTAAAGCATTTACAACATACATAGATTTTAGAGCCACTATCCCAACATTTCCATCATGCTTCAGGATCATGCATGACACTTCTTAATACAAGACACCATGATAGTGAGTCTCCCATGAGACTCATCAGTTAGTATAATCTCTTCTTAGCTTACTTATAAATATCTTATTTTCAAATTATTATACATAGTCTTCCTATGATTTATTTTACATAGCTCAAATTTCAAAATCTAAAAACATTTAAAAATGTTAAAACACCAAAAACATTTTGATTATATGCATCATCCATGATTTACATCACTACTATCATGTTAGGACTTACATTTGTTATTTCATGCTATTATATGTCAATTTATCTACATTACCATGATTCACTTGATCTCTTTTGAGTGTGTGCAGTGACATCCAGTTACTTGATTGCTTCTCTCTACCTATTGAGGGGGAATTCTTACTTCTACATTTCAGACACACATTAATATACCTACCCACTGGGGCCATCTTATACATGAAAACACCATTTAGGTTATGTCTAAACTACACTACACACTCTGAGTTATCATATTGATGTACATTACTTACCAAATTACATATATTATATCAACATTTCACTAGTATCTAGAACTTATGTATCTCTTAACATATACCTAGTCTTGTATTAAACATCTCTTGCATACTTTCACTCTTACTTTGATTAGTTTTAGATTAAGGTAAAAGTAGGTTTTGAAGGGACCCTAAAACCCTTTAACAGAGAAAGAAAGATGAAGCAATAACGCCCAATAGGAAGAGCATTCCTAAAACTTATTGAAAATTAGCATCAAAATCAGGTTTTACAGGGACCTGAAACCATAGACTAAAACCATAAAAAAGAACATAGGTTTTACAGAGACTTAGAAACTCAAAATAAGTATTAAAACTAAGAACCAAATTTTAGAACCAGTTATAACATCTAGTAGAAGGGACCAGAACAAAAACAATAGCATCAAAGAAGACCCTAGTCTTCTAATTCCAGGATCATCTTCACAGCCTAATTTCCAATTGTTACAGTATCCTATATGGATATTGCAGCCAAAGTAGCAACTTATTGCAGGGCTTTCTTCCTCAAGCTCTGCTTGGTCCTCTTACTTGGCCCCTCCAAAGATTTTATTTCTTCATTATCTCATTTTCCAAGGTTAGCTATAGCCGAACGTATACTTGAAGTAACCTCCTCCATTTTCGTTCTACTTTCCTTGATGAGCCTTCTTAGATTATTCTCATAATCCTTAAGTTTAATAGGAATATCTCTCATTTTCAAGTCCAAATTATTGACTTTGATCCTATCAGCTTCTTGGTTATGTTGCATTATTTCTACTTTCTTCTTCAGCTCCACTATTTCCTTATAGATCCACAAATCAACTAGGATAATAGCATCAGCTTTAAATTTGGCCGAATTCATGAAGGAAAGCTTAGTGTCTCTCTGCCAAGCATCACAACTGTCATCTGCATTTGCCTATGGAGAGGACTCATCCTTTTCAATCTAATCCTCCCTTTCCATCATTTTCTCCTCTTTTGTCTCTATGGGGTCTTCATGCTGGATAGGATCATCCTTTTCTTGTTCCCTAATCTCCATAGCATGATTGGAAATTAGAACCATATCTTCCTTTCATCTTATCAAAGCTGGATCATCAAGTAAAATATTTGTGTCTTTAGCACTTCCCCCTAACACAGTCTGATTATCCTCATGATTAGAATTATTTTGTTCTATATTACCCTCAGTTTTATCCCCTTCATTTTCTTTCTCACTTTTTTCTTCATTTTCCTGATAACCTTCCAAATTTGAACTAAAATCCCCAGTTTCCATCACTTCCTCTTCCTTTTATTAGTTAGATGTGATTGTACCTTTCCATTTTTACATGATTTCTTTTCTTTCTTTACATAGATAGATAATATTATATTTTTGCTTCTAGTTTTGTTTCTTATGTGTGCTTTAGGACATATGCCAATATCCTTTGATAATATTTGTGTGTGTACATTTGGGAATTTGTCAATGCCCCTTATTTTTACTCTTTTATGTGTGTGTGGCCCTTGTTCCAATCTTTGTTTGTTTCAAATTATATGTGTATGTAGCATTTGAGCATGCCTTGTATGTTTGCTTTCTAATTTGAGTGACATGTGCCCATGTCCCTTGTTTACATGGCCCCTTGGCCATCCCTATATACTTCTTTCTTATATACATGATTGATTGTTTGCTTCTCAATGTATGTAATGCTATGATGCACATCATGAATTTCCTTTGATTTCTTGGATGCCATGATGGACATCACACTCCATACCTCCAACTAACAACTAAAAACTAACATCTAACATTTCTAGTTCTAGTTTAGTACTTTATACATGATTTTACATTGTTATATCTATCTAGGCATACCCCTATTGATCTAACAATCTATCAATATAAAACATTGTTATATCTACAAATATCTTGTCAAATATTACTATTATATCATATATATAGCTTATCACACTTACATGACTCTTTATTCTAAGGGTAGTCATTGCAGGTTCATCATTCCTATCCTTAGAAGAGGGGGAAATAAATGGGGGTTTTATCATAGAGATAAAATCTCCTAACATTTGAAATAGTAGCATTCATATCACCTAGTTCAAAATATAGAGGTCAAACCAATCATAATAGAGTAAAAAAATAATGATAGTTCCATATCAGCAACCAGTTTTAGCATAGGACAACAACATTGAAAATGGGCAATAGCACCAAACATAGGGGTTCCCTCATTTTCAAACTTATATTTAGGTATACAAACACTAAATTTTCCTATAAATAGGCAAACAAATTAGTTTAGATATAGTTTTTAAACATCTAGATTAGTCAAAATCAGCAATTCAGTATAATTTTCTTAAAGAATCTAGATATAGGGGGTTATCATGCATGGCATGATGATTCTCAATTTAAATTTCATATTAGGTAGAAGACATAACTTATAGATTAGAATCCATGTTATAAAAACTAGCGATTGGGGGTAATGTGTGTGGCACGTTGGTCTTCTTTTATTTTTGAGTTTAGTTTATTATCTAGGCATTCTCAGTAGTTGCATGTCTTACTTCATATGCAAGTGGTTAGCATCAATTTCAAGTTGAAGTTTTATACAAGTTTAAATTTATTAATACCCAATTTATTGAGTTGGATTTCATATAATTCTAGTAGATTAGTTTCAAAATGGATTTCATATAATCCTAACCTCCATCTTTCAAAATGGCCAAGAGTGGCCTAGTTTTTAACATACATTTAGACTATCCATGCCTCATTGTTAGATTTCTAGAACATCCATGGGCTCCATGATCCTTCTCATATGACATATATTATTTACTAGTATCACTTCATAACTTCACTTCATGGGGCAATGATGGATCAAGAGGGCTAGCCTTTGTATTTTTGAGTCACCTATTCAGAGGGATTGGACACATAGTCTAGACATTGATTAGCAAATGCATGATTCCTTAACTTAGTTGGTGATGATGGATTCAAAGGGATAGCCTTTTTATTCTTAAGGCACCTTCTATAGAATTGAGCACTCATCTCTGTTCATGATATTACTCTTGATTCAACACATACCTAGCATCATCCAACATAATCTTGTATCACAACAGGTTTTGTATTGGTTCACATACCCAATGAGGTATATTCACTCCTTTCTCTTCCTATTAATTAGATTTTGTATTTTATTATTTTAGATAGAGTTTATATAGTAATAATTGATCTAATTTTATGTTTTAATTATATATTCACACTTCACAGTGTGCTCTCTCTATACACATATAGCATCACATAGCTTCATGAGCTTCTCCCTTATAGGTAAGTTCAGGTATGCTTTTTACTTTCATTTTTCCTAGTATTTCACTTCACTACATCACTATAATAAAGGGTGGGGGAACGTATAGTCATATAAAATACAAAATTGGATGACTTAAGCATGGATAATGACACCCAATCCATAGGTCTTCTTACTTGCTTACACAACCCTTCTAGGTTATTCTTTCACTAATTCTCAATCATCCATAACATTCTAGACTTAACCCTTACAAACCTAGCTACATCTTTTAGGCCTAGATCCATCCCCTTAGGTGTCATTATTTTTAGACAATAGCACCCAACTTGCATAGGAGTGATAAAACTTAGGGTGTCCTAATTTTGGTGCTATTGTCCAAGTGCAAAATTGATCTTAATAGTCAAAATATTTGAGATCCTTATTTTTTTCTCATTGGCCTTATGTAAATTCATTTAAAATATGATCATTAATTTCCATATAAAAGGCCATTCAAATTTCATTTATAAGGGTTGACACTCATTTATAAGAGAGAAGAAAGAATAAAAGTAAGTACACTCAAGAACTCTTCCCTATTATTTGCATATATCCTTCTAAGATCATTTCAATCTTATTCAAACCTTTGCATCAGTCCTTAGCCATTTGAAATACATCCAATTTTTCATTGAGTTTAATTTATCATACACAATTGCACCACACACTTCAATGGGAGAACTACATTAGCTTGATCCCTCCTCAGAGTATTGGTATGTAGGTAGCATGCCCAGACATGGGGTGTGAAGTGCATCCAAGGGATCCTTTACACACTAACCCCTTCTCTCTCTTTTCCAAGTTTCTATTCAAGTTCAATCATAAAGAGCTCTTAGGGATTTGAAAATTTAAAATAGATGTACAATGAGCTCTACAAGCTTTGATATTTCAATGATAGGGTAACATAGGTTTACCAACTAGAACCCAAAAAGCTCATACCACCTAGTTAAAAACACCAATAAAGTACTACAGCATTAGATAGTCAAGTTTTCCACTTTTGGTGCTCCTATTTAATCTAGAAACAAACCTCATGATCTAGTTTTTGATAGTTTCCCAGTCCTACTCCTCTAGTATTATACCTTATCTCCATTCAGATCATTCAGAATAAGCTAAGTTATATTTCTCTTATTTATTACTATATTTAGAAAAACCAAAAATATAAATTTATTTACATAAATCAGTAGCTTAAATATTACACATTATTTACTAGTTTACTTTGCTTAGACCTATTTATTAAACTAAGAATAAAACCCCATTATTTTGAAAATAATAAAACACAGTACATATCTTCCATTTAATAATTTGACACTACATTTGACAAAGGGATAATTAAATTGAAGATGAAATTTAATACACACATACACACACAATACATTTAGGTATTCAAATATAAGGAATTTAAAATCACCTCTTTATGTTAGAATTAATATATGATTTCAATTTAAATTTTATTCTCTTTTAAATTTACCCTAGAATTATAATCTAGTTATATCACTCACTCATTATATTCAACAAAAAAATTTCCGCCTTGAAAATATTTAATATTTAATCTACTAACCTAAAACATAACCTAAATAATTCCATACATTACATATTATTTTTTATACTTCACACATTTTCCAATGTCCTAAAAATTTAACACAACTAACATTATAGTTCTTAATATAATGATAAAACATGAAGGGACTAACCATTCTATGGACATGTTACTATTAATTTATTTCTATTTATAATTTCATAACCCTAATTCTGAACCTACCCCTAAAATATTTATATTATGTTATAGATCAATAATATATGTTACACCACCTTTGGTAAATGAGTAAATACTTGCCAAAGTACAGATGCATTTTTTTTAATCACCTTTGTGTTATAGTTTGAAATGGTTATGTTATCGTTAGAATTATTATTGGAATTAATATGGAGCATGGTATGTAGTTTTGGTTTAAAAAAAATACACTTATGATTTATCTTGAATATGGTAATAGTATATATAGGTACTAACATTGATAGATATTGAATGAAAATTATGTATTTAATACATCTTATCCTCAATTAATAATAGGAAGATCATAATTTTTGCTAAGAAAAGTTGATAAGTTAGAAAAGTCGATGACTTAGTATGGATCCAATTGAATTTTTTCTTCCTTCATATCTAACTGAAAATATATCTTGAACATAAAATTATTGGTAATTTGGGACCCTCAAGATTGGTAGAACATTGATACCGTACCAAACTTAGCAGAAAAATGAGAGTTAGCAGAATTAATGTGGCCTACCTAACATTGTAATTATTATTAGAACTAATATGAATAATTATATTTATTATTGGTTCAAACCATTTTAATTTACACTTAAAATTTAATTTTAAGATACTAATATTATATCTAGGTTCTAAAATCAATAAAAATTGAATTGTCATTTCATATTTAATAAAACCTATCCTTAATTGGCAATAGGAGTTTTATTTTTCTATGAAAAGATGATATATTGGAAAATTTTATAGGTATGGATATAAATGACTCATGATTATTATTTTTCTTGTATAAAACTCCTTAGATCTCTTCAACATATAAATTTTGGTAATTTGGGACATACCAAATTGGTAAAAATTTGATAGACTACCAAAGTTCACAAAATATATAAGAGGTGGTAGAATTAATGTGGCCTACTTGGCATCATAAATGTTGTTCAAATTAATATGGAGCATGGTATATAGTCTTGTTTCAAATAATTATAATTACACTTCAAATTTACTTTAAATATATAGTAGATCTAGGTGCTAACATAGATAGATATTGAATAGTCATTTATTTATTTAATAAACCATGTCCTTACTTAGTAATAAGAGGATGGCAATTCTTTGAAAATTTGATAAGTTGGAAAAATTGATAAATTATTATGTATTTAGATGACTCATTATTTTATTTATTTCATTTATAACTCAATAAATATCTTCAACATAGAATTCTTAATAATTTGGGACCCCGCTAGATTGGTAAAACTTTGAAAGACTACCAAAGTTAACATAAAATATAGGAGGTGATAGAATTAATGTGGCCTGATTCACATCTATCAAATTTATTTCCAGGGTTAAAATAAATATATTTAAAAAATTCCTTATTTTACATATTAATTTCAATCAACATGTGAAAGTGAAGTGCTCTAAAGTATATTTACTTTATTGGAAGTAAAACATGAATAAAAGGTTATCAAGTTGGCTCATTCTTTAAAAGGTTTGATTATAGAGATATTTTGAAACCATAGTTAGTGTTGCATGTATATTTTATATTTTTTAAATGAATTTTTTTATGTTTAAGATATTTTTAGTTGAATCTTGAAATTTTAGGTATGACTAAAATGGTTTCTAAACTTGGAGCATGTAGATAAATTCAATTTGCATGCCAATAAAATTAACAAATTCATGCATGCTGTTAGTTTCATATAATTTTTTTTTTTGTGGATTGAAATATTTCATAGAAAAATAATATACACATATATGGTAGATATATTATTTTTTATTGGTTTTTTTATAAGGGGTTGTCAAAACTAATTTCTTGAAGCTTTAGGTTTCTGTTGTAAAATATTTTTTCTGTTTCAGTTATAAGGTATTTTCCAAATGCTTTTTCATGATTGCGTAAAAAAATTATTCATAATGTAGTAGTGTTCATGTATTAAAAAATAATAATAAAGCAAACATTAATAAAATATCCATGGAAACTTGGTGTAAAAATTTGTTTTTCAGTCTCAAAACTTAGGTTCTTACTAGTCAAAAATACTCAATCTAGTCTCTTATTATGTAGGTACCTCAAAACACTGATAGAACTAATTATGAATAATTTCATGAGTACCTATGGTTCCTTAAGTGACCTATGTGTTAATGGGGTTGATGAAGTATATAAATTTTAAGAAAATGATTGAAGTACCAAATAAGCTTGACGGGCCAAATTTACTCTTGGTTCTTTTGGTGTGGTTAGTGCATGAAGTGTTCAACAAGCTTGATAGGCCTAACAAAAAAATTCTCATCATTTTAAATTGATTTTTTGTTACACATGTTAAATTATCCTCTAACGTACATTACTGGGTTGGAGTATGTTGGGTACCATGGGTACCTGAGGTACCCGATGAGCAATATAAGCCTAACATAGTCTATAAAAAGTTAAAATTAAATATTATAAAAAAATTCATTAACCCCAATGTAATAAAAAAATTAAAATAGAATACAATAAATATTTATTCATTTAAAAATGTGTTGAAATGTATAAAATAGTTTTGGATATGATTGGTTTTTCTAAAAACACTAACACACACCTAGATATTTTACATCTTCCACATAGGAGAATGGTATCGTATCACTTCAATTTATCATTTCTTTAAGTTATTTTCCTCAAAACCTATATTTTTATTTGATAAATTTTGTATTTTTATTCTTACTCTTAAGTTAGTTTTTACTTTAAATTTGTGCTTTTAAAGCCCTTTGTTTTAATAGGAAAGAAATTCATCATTATTTTTATGAATTTTGTTTATGGCTTTCTCTACCCTCACAAATAATTCTTCCCTCCGACCTTATATTCAAAAACATATAAATTATAGCTATAATAGTTTTGGTCACTAAAAAGTCATCCAAAATTAAATATAAATACTTGGGATAGAAGCAAATGACTTTTTTGAAACAAATCTCCTTGAGATATGTGATTTTAATATAGGTCATGTAGATTTTGAATAATTTTGGGATATAATGCAAGAGGATAAAAGAATTGATATAGAAAAAAAATTATTCAAGAGTGGTTTTGTGTATGCCACCATTTTTAACATTTATACAATGTACAAATTTAGTGTTTTCGTGTGCCATACAATATAAAATAGAGACGATAGATATTAGTTCCTCTAAGGGCAAATATTCGTAGAGTTGGATGGTCCATTTTTTTATATTATTTTTATATATCTTCAACATAAAATGCTTGGTAATTTGGGACCCCAAAAACTTCGTATAATAGTGATAGATAACTAAAATTGGTATAAAATATGGGTGGAGGTGTAATTAATGTGGCCTATAGTTTGGTATCATAATTATTGTTGGAATTAATATGGAGAATGGTATGTAGTCTTAGTTCAATCAATTTAAAGTACACTTTGAAATTAATTCAAATATATTAATAGGAGATATAGGTGATAACACACACACACACACACACACACACACACACAATGGTTATTTAATTTTTAACAAACCTTGTCCTTACTTGGCGATATGATGATGGTATTTTTTAGAATAAAATTTGATAAGTTATCAAAATTTTCTAAATTATTAGAAATCCAAAGGATTGATTATTTTATTTATCTCATCTCAAAATTAAAATATATATATATATATATATATATATATATATATATATATATATATATATATAATATATATATATATATATATATAATGTTTGGTAATTTAGGACCCATCCAACTTGGTAAAACATTGATAAAATATACAATAAAAAAAATATGGGAGGTGGCATAATTAATGTGGCCCACTTGGAATCAGTCATATTGATTGTGGTACTTTCTAGGGTCAAACTCAAAATAGATCCCAAACTACTCATTTTCCACATCACCTACAAGCACCTCATGGAATCAAAGCTCTAAAATTATTGAATTTTGTTGATTTTCTTAGAATCAAAAGATGAATATAAGGCTATCAAATTAGCTCAGGTTTTTGATGTTTGGGTTTAGATATTTATTGAAGCTCCAATCATTATTACATGTATTTTTAGTATATTTAATATAAAAGGTTTTATGTTTAATATATTTTAAGATAAATTTTGACATTTTTGGGTATGATTTAAAATGTTTCATAAACTTTGAGATTAAAGATAAAGTCAGTTTACATGCTAAGAAACTTTAAAAATACATAACTCCTAAATATCCAACAACTCAGGGATAATATTGTAACTATGAAAACTATGTCATTTCTATCAATAAAAAAGCTACATAGTATATATTCACTGTTAATGCCAACTATTAAATATTTTTTGGAGGAAATATAAAAAAGAGTTTATCATAATAAGGTTCTCAAAAAATAAAAACATTGTCTACTAAAAATATCATCAAATAAGAAAATGACTTCATTCAAAATTTAAATTAAAAGGTAAGGTATCTACATTTTAAGTATTATATATTTGTATGTTTTAAAATTACTTTTTGTTTGGAAATATATCAAAGTGGGTAGACCACTTCAAACATTAATAAAAAAATCTATAAAGTAAGGGAAAAAAATTTAAGGGGGAAGTCAAGCATTCCAAAGATCTTTCTTACCAAATTTATTAACCACGTAAAAAATCATAGAGATATATTAAGAGTGGGAAACCACCCACTATAAGAGATTTACTTTGATGAATTAATATATAATATAAATCTTAAGTCTTGGTGAGGATAGGTAAGATGGAATTTGTTTTCACTATGCCTCCACTCTAAATGTGAATGCTTAGAAGCATGTGTTGTTTATCTTATATCTGATAAGACTTAAGATTTAAATTATAAATGAATTAATCCTACTAATTAAATGCTGTCACTTCAAATGAGATTCACCATATATTACAACATAAAATTATTAAATACATAAAATATATATACCTTGACTTGAAAGGAGTTTTGAATCTTACTTTTAATTTACAATGAAGTCATTTTCCTATTGGATGATATTTCAATTAGACATGGTTTTTATTATTTGATAACCTTGTTAAGCTAAACTTTGAACTTTGTTCAATATCCTTACAAATTATGGTTCTTAGTTGAAGTTAGTGGTTTCCAAAACTAAGATCTTTCCTAGGTAGGAAGTCTAGAGATGCAATATAAGGGTTAGGTCTTGGTAGAGATAGGATAAGTGGTATTTATTTTCACTACACCTCAACTATAAATTTTAATCCTTGTAAACATGTATCACCTATCCTATCTTCACCAAGATCTAATATTTATATTTTAAATGAATTAATCCTACTCAAAAAAATTCTTAGACTGTTGAGTATGCTACTAATATCAGAACTTGAGTACTCATATTACATTTATTTTATTGTGTGTTTCTTAGGAAGGTTATTTAATTTAGTTATATCTTAAATTAATTGTTTGGTCAATTTTAGAAACTTTGTGAGAACTTCCTAAAAGATAGTTAGTAGTGTCAGTTAGAGTCCAATTCATCGAATGTTTAATTAACTAAAAATTAAAATTACTTTAGTCAAACTTATATTTTTATAGTACTATTTTTAGATGTCTATTTTTAGAGTTTTATTTTTAGATTTCTATTTTTATAAGTACATTATTATACTTTCACTTGTTTAGTGTGCATGTGAGTGTGCATATTTTCTTAATTTATGAAGAGGATTCTTGCATGATGTCTAGTAAAGTCTATTTTTAATATTATATTTTTAATTAATTAATTTATTTGTTTATTTTTAATTTATTTATTTTTAATATTATATTTTTTAATTTATTTTTCATGTAAGTTTCTTGTAATTGGCTAGTTTTAGATTTTATTATTAATAAAAAATATGTGCATAAGTTTGGCAAAATAATTCCTTTAAAAAAATTGTTTTGAATATTTTTACCTCTAAATTTTTTATAAGAAATCAAAAATTAAAACTAAAAATCTTTAGTAGATTAATTTTAAGTTATTTAGTGCATATTTAGTCATCAATCACATATAACAATTCTAGATTAAAACTTGTAATTTTTGCCTAGATTAGATGATATATAGATTCATTTTTAGATTAAATCAGAGATGATTTTCACTCCCTCCATACATTAAAAAATTTAATTGTGTATCATATCATAATTAAATAAATATTTAGAAGGGTTTTAGGACATTATTAGGAAAATTGATAGCTTTAGTGAATTATGCTCCATGAATATTCCCATCTTCAAAGGTTGTAACTTTGAATATTTGAGAGATCAGTTAAAGATAATTATTAAATGGAAATTATTTGGGATAATATCCTTTATAGGTAAACACCACATAAATATTGAATAATTTAAATTAAGAACAAAAAATGATGAATAAAATTTGGATGCACAAACTTTCTTATATCTTTAGAGTGTCATAGACTCAAGCATATATCTAATAATTATAGGATGTAAGAATATTTGAGAGATCAGTTGAAGATAATAATTAAATGGAAATTATTTGGGATAATGTTCTTTATGGGTAAACACCACATAAATATCGAATAATTTAAATCAAGAACAAAAAATGATGAATAAAATTTGGATGCACAAACTTTCTTATATCTTTAGAGTGTCATAGACTCAAGCATATATCTAAGAATTATAGGATGTAAGAATACCCATGAGGCATTAGATACCTTGGAAACTTCATATCAAGGATACACTAAGGTAAGATAATAAAAAATCCATACTATTAAAATGAATTAGTAAAATTTTATAAAGTTAGATAATGAAGGGAATTAGAGAATATTTCATAATGATAAATGACTTAGTGCTTAGAATAAGGGTTTATGGAGAAACTAATCCAATATAGTGTTATAGTAAGTAAAATTTTGATATTTTTATCTCAAATATGGATGAATATATTGATCACTCTTGAGGAGTGTAAGGAAATTAACACTATAATTATTTATGTTTTAGTGGTTTCTACCTTTTCCCATTAAGACAATATTATACTATATGTAGGAGATAAAAAAATATGCACTTGAAACCAAGGGAAAGGTTTCAAGGACTAAAGAGAAAAATTAAAAAAATAAAAATAAAGGGAGGTCAAAAATCATGAATTCAAACAAAAATTTTGAAGCTAATTTCATAGGTAAAATCAAAAAATAATTTACTTGTCATTAGTGTAAAAAACTAAGACACTTTATAAAATATTATAGGATACTAGCAACTAAGAATCAAGCTAATCAAAAGAGTGAAAAGAAGGCATTACAAGATGACCAAAATGAGAATAACGAGAAATAATATTATTATATAAAATTTATTTTAGTAATATAATATGAAAATATTTTTTAATATCTTGATTCAAGTTTTTCAAATCACATGACAAGTCAAAAATAAAGGTTTTAATAAGTTAGATGATGCCTTCAAAAGCCAAATGCAATAGGGAGATGGAAAGTCCATTCAAGTTTAAGGAAATGGATAGGTTAAAATTAAATAAATTCAAGAGGTCATAAATTAACTTTGGAATATTATTTAAGTTTAATTTTAGGGCTTAAAAATTCCTACACATATTTTTAGTTCAACATGAAATAATATTTATTCTTTACAAGAGACTAGTCATCCATCTTCATCAACTCCAAGTAAGAACAAGTGTTTTTTGAATATAAATACAACCAATAAAATATCATATAATAATTATTATATAATTATAATAACACTTAAATATTAATAATTTATTTTTTTTAATGATAATTACGATGAAAATATTATGTTTGCATTGTCATAGAAAGCTAGTGAACCTAGAAGTTATGTAGAAGCTAGTTAAAAAAAGAATGGGTTGATATATATATATATATATATATATATATATATATATATATATATATATATTAAATTGAGAGGAATTATAGATATAATTTATTTCAAAATAAATTAAATAAAAATTTAATCAAAACCAAGTGGGTCTACAAGACCAAAGTCAAGACTTATGGAATAGTTGACAAGCTAAAAGCTAGACTAGTTGTAAAAGCATTTTTACAAACATATGGAGTTGATTATGAGAAAACCTATGAAAATATGGTAAATAAAGATAATATAAGACTAATTTATTTTATATATTCATAAATTATATAAAATACATCAAATGGATGTAAAAAGTGCATTCCTAAATGGAGTGATTGAAGAAGTATATGTAGAGCAACCATAAGGTTTTGAGGTAAAGGGTAAATAATTTTGGGTATATAAATTGAATAAGGTTATTTATTGGAAGAATTATTATCCAATATATTCACAATAAATAATTTCTATATGGTTATTATATCAATAATTTTTAATAAATCAAAATGAACCAACTTTTTACATACAATCATATAGTTATAATGTTGTATATGTTTGTCTCTATATAGATGACTTGATTTTTATAGGCAATTCTATGAATATGTTGAATAGATTAAAGGATTATATGAAATAATAATTTTAGATGAATGATATTTTAATTATTAATTACTTTATTGGTATGTAATTCTATCAAAGTAAATAAGTACTCATTTCTTAACCCAAATATTTCAAAGACATGTTAACGAAGTACAATATTAAATATTTTAATCCTATGAACACTCAAATTTAAAGTGAAGAAAATATAATGAGAGAGTAAGGGAGTAATTTATTAGATTAAAATAATTTTATAATCATTTTTTTATGTTTCATGCGTCTCATTATGACAAGACCTGATATCAATTATAGGGTTTTACTAGTTTCTAGATAAATGGGCAAATTGTCACACAAGCATTTGAAAGTAGTAAAGAGAATTTTTAAATATTTAAAAATTAATTATAATAATGGTTTTAATTTCATACCATAAATTTAATTATTTATAATTGGATACACAATTTTAATTTTTAGAGGATCTCTTTACGACAATGAGGTCAACTTTAGGTTATTACTTCACACTAGGAAGTGGGTTGGTTTATTGGTCTTCAATGAAATAAGATACAATTAAGTTATCCTATATTTAAGTTTAATAAATATTAATTACATAAACTTTAAAAAAATTATAATGTTTAAGAAGACTATTAGTTGATTTTATATAGGCACAACTTCAGACAACAAAGCTTTTTTCGTGGTAATAATGGGGCAATACAATTATCCAAGAATCTAGTTTTTTATGTTAGAACCAAGAATATTAAATTTAAATGTCATTTTTTAGAGTATTTTTCAGTGATAAATACTTTTTAATTGATTATTTAATAATTTAATATCAATTTTTTAATATTCTCACTAATGGATTGCACAAGTAGATTCATGAAAGACTTAAGGAGATGATAGACATTTCATCTCTTTACATTAAAGGGGGGATATTGAGTATGATGCCAATATGAAAATTCTATTGTTCATATTATAATTAATATATTTTATTTTTATTATCTTAATAATTTTTTTAAAATCATTTATGTTTAATATGAATTGTTTGGTTAATTTCAGACACTTTCCAAGAACTTCCTAAAAATGTCTAGAAGTGTCAGTTAGAGTCTAGTTCACTAAATGTTTAGTTAAAAAAATTTAAAATTATTTAGTAAAAATTATATTTTTATATTTATATATTATATTTATTTTTTTAAATTTTTTATTTATATTTTTAAATTTATATTTTTAGACTTGCACTTATCTAGTGTGCATGTAAGTGTGCATATTTGCTTAATTGATGACGAGGCTTATTGCATGATTTACATACCTTATTAGTGGTATATAATTATGATATTATATTATATTTTTATTTTACTTAATTTTTATGTATTTTTTGATTTATCATTAACTTGTCATGCAATTTTTTTAATTAGCAAGTTTTAGCCTTTATTATTAATGAAAGATTGTTCACAAGTGTGACACAATAATTCCTTTTTAAAATTTGTTTTACATATTTTTATTTATAATTTTTTTATTTAAGGTATTAAAAAATTAAAACCAACAAAATTTACTATCCCAATTTTAAGTTATTTATTACATATTCAATCATCAATCACACACAACAATACTAGATTAAGAATTAGTAATTCTGGGTTAGATTCAATGATATATAACTTCATTTTTATATTAAATCATATATGATTTTAACTTTCACCATAAATTAACAAATTTAATATATTTATTTTCTCCCTACTTCAAATGAGATCCCTAATTTATATAGATATTGAAAATAATCTAGAGTTTAGTTTAACATGTTTTTTAAATAAGAAAAACCTTGTCTACTTCAAATCTCATCTAATGGGGAAATGAATTAATTTTAAATGAAAATGAGGTATCAAAATTAATTTTAATTTAGTGTATTTATATTTTATGTATTGCATATTTTTATATAAAAATATTACTTTCATTTAGAAATCACTCAGAGTGGGCAACCACCCACTTCAAACATTGAGAACAAGTCTTCTAAAATAAGAAAAAACTATTATTTTAAAAGGGGAAGTCAAGAAATTTACAAAAAAAAATTCATAAAAAAAATGATTAACCTCATAAAATAGTAAAGAGTTATATTAATACTAGGTCACTATCCACTCTAAGATCTTTCCTAGGATGAATTAATTTATAATATAAATCTCATGTCTTAGTAAAGATAAGATATGTGGCATTTGTTTGAACTATGCTCCCACTCTAATTTAATGTGAATTATTGAAAATGTGTCACTTATCCTATATTCACTAATACCTAATTTATATATTATAAATTGATTAATTTTACTATGGAAAGATCTTAGAGTAGATGACTTCCCATTCTAAATGAAAACCAATATATGGAAAAAAAAAATCTAAACTTTAGCTTAACAAGGTATCAAATAACAACCACCTAAAATCTATATTATCAATGGAATACGAAGATCAGGTATTAGAGAAAATAGTATAAGTGGAAATTTTTCTCAAGAATTGAAATTTATAACAAACGAGAGGCACTATGCCTCCACCCTTTTTTTTACATAATGAATTCATTTTGAATATTAAGCTTCGGTGTTGGGTCTCACAGGATAATCATGAAGATAAGACAAAACAACAAAGCATATATTCAAAAAAATATGATAAATTTATTTGAGTTTTCTA
Source organism: Torreya grandis (assembly GCA_037957365.1). Lineage (NCBI taxonomy): Eukaryota > Viridiplantae > Streptophyta > Pinopsida > Cupressales > Taxaceae > Torreya > Torreya grandis. Next base: position 287,065 of record JARHVA010006275.1, read on the forward strand.
ACAAACAAATAAATTTACTAAATATTTATGAACTCATATAAAGGTTATGCTATTCAACAAATTACATATTCAAATATTGTCAATACATATTCAAATATTGTCAAATCATATCTTGACAAAGCAAAAAAATATTTTCATTGTTTAGAAAACATTTTTTGAAATTTTTTTATGGGGTTCATTAAGATGAAAAATTCATAAACATAAATATAAAATACATATAAACCATTATCTATGATTCACTTTTTCAACATACAAAATTCACAATTGTCAAGAAAAAATTGATATTTGATAAAAATAAAGCAAGTGAGAAAATATTCAACAAATTGTTTTTACAAAATAAAAGTATTCATATATAAAATGAAATATTTAATTATTTTAAATGAATACATATAAAAAAGTTTTTTTAATTTGAATTTTTTTTTATTATTTTAGTAAACAAATAAAATATTTCCCATAACAAAATAGTTAATATAGAAGAAAACACACAAGAGATGAGTTATTTATAGAAAATAATATATAGAATGATAAATTTTATTTGAATTTGTTAAAAATAGTTATAAAATAAAAAAACATACTGGCAATGAAACTTATAAAATAATATTCAAACATGATTATGTAAATTCCCTAAAAATCAATGGAATCAACATAATATCTTCTCAGGTTAAAGGCTTATGTTTTAAATGATTGCATATATTATATAATTTATATATTAAATGTATCGACAATTATTTCATGTTGTTTATATCAATGTGAATCTCATGTCCCTTATTATGTTATTTGTTTCATTTTATAAATGAAAGTGCATCCCCCTACTCTTGATCATGCCCATGCTCATATAATTAGTATTAATTCTTCCCTGTAAAACTTCGAAAGTAGTTTTAATGTCATGCACTTCCTTCTCTTCTTCACCTATATTTTTCATTATTTCAAAATAATGAAAAATCAAAACCTACATATTTTTTTGAAAAAAAAAAATATTATAGTGTCCAATAAATAAATCCTTCTTTATTCAAAAATTTTACAAATTTGAATGTGTCATGTTAAAATTTACCACTCAAATTAAAATACGATGTTTTCAAATTTAAAATATTTGAACATAATATTAATGGGTTGCATTGAAATATATGGATAGAGATTATTAAGGTGGTATTTTAAAATTTCAAATATGCCACATTTGAAATTACCGAAATTTAAAATGTGGTATTTGTTAAAGTTAAATATGTTAAATAATTTTTTTTAAAATGGTATTTAATACATAACAAATCCTGCCCAATAATTTAGTTTTTCATTTGAAAATCATTACACAATAAAATATTATTAATACATTAAATATAAATATATTTTACAATGTTTATATTCCATTCTTTTACTTTATTAAATGCATAAACTAGTAATACAACCCATTATTTATTTTATTATAATATTAAGTATATATTAATACTATTTTAAATAATTAATTTTTTTTCCAACATTTTGTGCACTCCCTTTCATTTTTTATAATTAAATATTTAATATTGAATGCAAGAATTTTATATGCATCAATATTATAAGAGTAAACATAATTAACACAACTAATATTATTTTAAGTAAATTTAAATTTATGTTTATTTTATTATAATTCAATATTTAATATTGAATGTAAGAATTACATGTGGATAAATATTATAAAAATTACTGGATAATGACAAAATCAATAGGAAGAGCATCACAAATAGATTTTAAGTGATAAATCAAAGGATAGGAGGAATGTGAAGAAAGGTAAGTAGGCCAACTCAAGGAAGAGGGATAAGTAAGAGAGTAACTAAGGGTTGGGTAAATGCTCTAGAGGAAGCCTTAATAAAGCTATGGATAGTGTTTGATTGGGTAAAGCTTCCACGGACATAAAAAATAAATCCATGACTGAAGATTTGTTAGATTACTCTAATTCTAAGGGTTCTTGTATTTAAACTTTCTTGTGGCTTATGTGTCATATCTAGAAGGTGTTCTAGGATTTGAAATTTTATATGAACTTTGGTGGAAGTATGGCGACTTCCTAGGGGATGCTTTCCCTTTGTCTATTTTTTTTGGGATGCATAGTATATCTTTTCATTTTGTAATGGTTTTGGGATCTTTTTAAAATCCATTTGTTCACCTATAACCAATATTTTTTTATAAGAGTAATGGTAAATTATATTTATAATGAGAATTTATAATGGTATTAATTTATTATAGTTTCTTACAATAAGATTTATGGAACAAATTTTATAATTATATATTATAAGATTATATATGTATTTTTAGAATTATATAAGAATACGTTTTTATAATGGTATATTGTAAGAGTTATGAAACAAGTTTTTGTTGATCATGAAATAGAACTACAAAATTGTATAGTGTAGATGAATGACAAGTGTGAAATGGATATTTTTTAGATGTATTTATCTTATGTATGTATTATAAAAGGATTTATAATGAGAAAAGACTCATTCACACCTCAATCAAAAGGATAAAATGCAACATGACAATGTATATTAAAGTATATAAATAGTGATATATTGTAATGAAAAGGAATTATAAACAGATAGAGATTAATATAGAGATTTGATAATGTTTTTTTTGAATGTATTTTATCCTTGTTATGTGTGCAATGTTTTCTCTAATATGATCAATTTTTTTTAGTCATTTAGATTTGATAATGAGCATTTTATACATTATATAATGTGTTTATAGAATAAAATCATAGTTCATAACCTAAGAAAGATTTTTTTTTTGCAACCATGACTACATTCTATTTTTGTTTCCTAATTCACACATAAAACAAAAATTAGAATGTTCTACTAGGTTTTCTAGGAAGCTTTGGTAACAATGTTTTGGTGAGCATGGAAAATTAAAACATGTTATGATGGATACCTAGAAAAAGAGACTTGGAATAATAGATCGATAAAATAATCACAATTTCATAGATTAATCATCTAAAATAATAAGAAGATTTGTGTAATAAATGATTCATGAACATGTATACGATGAAATATTTTAGTGAAAAGTTCCTAGATTACTATCCACATGGTTATAGAGAATTGAATACTAATGCTTTCATCTAAGAAAAATAGAATTCTTATTATGGATAGAATAAATAATAGAAAACTTGTGGAAGCTTGATATTAATTGGACTCATGTAATGGATCATTGGGTAAAAATTACCATTAACAAATACATCACTAAATTTTCTTATAGGGTTACACTAAATTTGATTTTGCACATGATCTATTTTTGATAGGTATTAGAGGCAAGTTTTTATAGTGATTTCTTACTCTTTTCAAAATTTTGGTTGTAAAAAAGGCCATGGTGCCTACTCCTACCAACATGGATTATTCACTCTGGTCAAAGTGGGATGATTGAGATAATGAATTAAATGATGAGATATTGAGAAGGGATTCTTGAAATATACCTAGAATATATAGGATGTAGAGAAGTAGAGTGGAAAGTGAATTTTATAGTTAGAGCAAGACTTGTGACAAAGATGGAATAAATAGAAAAATCCTAATGTAGTTATGAGTAGAATTAGATTAGGTAGTGTATATGATAAAGAAGGAATGTGAGATCATAAGAGAGATAAAAAATGGAGAGGATGAAGATAAGGAAAGGAGTGGCAAAGATGGATAGAGATACTATATAGATGGAAGAAAGTGTAAATTAAAAAGAGCAGTGAGTATATTGGTTAAAATTTAGTTTTATATCATATCTATAAGGGAAGATATTGCTTGAAGAAGATAAGGAGAATTTTTTTGAATAAGTTATACTAAATCATAGGATTAAATTAGAACCAATTCATAATACAATATAAGTTGAAAACATGGATCATTAGTTTCAAGGGTACACATCCCATGTTCCTAGTTTATCATAAAAAGAAGAAAACATTCAAAATTTATTAGATAGTACCTAGTTTGACTCTTTTATAGATAAATTTTGGAATTAAAATGTAGATACCAAGAAAGTGTTGCATATGAAGAAACTGATTGATGAAGGATTTCAGCTTTCACCAAATCTTAAGACATTTCCCAAATCTAGTCCACCTCCACCACCAGTTTCAAGTGTGAACACATGAGGCATGTCTCTCAACATAATGTTTTTTTCATGTTGACACCAAATGAAGGGTTTATTGACCTTAATTAACATCTACTAACTTATGAAAATAAGTTTTTAGATTGAAAATATAACTGTAATTTATGTAAATAAGTGTGAAATCATAGGATCCCAAATAGGAGGATCTCTGAAGTTCATCTAAAAAATAGATGTTTCCAAACTACATTTTTAGTATGTTAAAGACTACTTGATAGGATAATTCAAATCAAATAAATGTGTGAGTCAAATAATCCAAGATCTAAAAAATATTTGTCAAAAAATAAGTGAATCAGTATGGGATTAATATCATAGATTTTCAATTGTAATGAACAAATTAGAATTTATAGTTTAGGATAAAGATATGGCCATATGGTTTGTATAAAATCATATGACCACATACTATATCTAGAATTGTTCAAACACAGTTTAATAATAAGGTGGATGATAGGGAAAATGCACTCCATATGGAATAAATAGAGGATTATGGATATATCCCATAGCATACTAAAAAAATTAATGTGAATATATATATTTTCTTATTCAATATGGAGGAACTACATCAAACAAACATTCCCAAGATAGGCCTATGGTGCATTAAATGTAGAAAACATAGGCACCATCAAAATGATTAACCAAAATTTAAGATATAATTATGTGAAATATATCATATTATAGGGAATATAACTAAAAAAATGTAATTTATTATAATAGTACATTCAACAACCTTATACTTTATATTTTAACTTCCTAAACTAGCAAAATCATGATGATAAAAAAATTCATCACTCCAAGAATTAAATGAATACATCACTAATAATGTTTTCATAGTTTCAACACAATGTATTCCCTCTACAAATACAATAATCTCAAGCCTATATGTATACATTAATTATATGATTCATACTATTCCTTGATGGGTGACAACCTCACCTCAGTATAAACCATAGGCTCTCACAGGTAGACACAATAGGATCTTTAATCTCCTGAATACCAAGTGATATTGATTCCCCCATCTCCATAATATTAGTATACATGGAACTTTATGTCTCCTCAACAACAATAATCAGGATGGGATCCATCTTATCATCAAATAATGTATGGGGGATATGATGGAAAATGATAATAAGGTTGCGGTACTCCTTAAAAGCAACAAGGATATGAGGGTACACAATAGTCAGGATAAGGCTTCTAACAAAGACAAACCAAATATAGAGGAGGTGAACATGGTGAATATCAAATTGAAAATCATAGATAGGATGGATATTGAGGCATCTAGTAATTATATTCTATTTGTGTGGGGAGTAAAACCACTTCACATAACATTTATAGACTAATCCTCAAAGGCAAATGCAGTTTTTTATTACATAGTTTTATAACAACACCACATTGACTATTTCCCAACTTTAGAAAATTTGGGAAAAGATAATAATGTGCACAATGTAAAATTTATCAATTCATACCCTAAGGATCATGTGTTCATACAAGTAGTTACATTACATCAACATGCAAAGTATAGATTACCTCCTTTGGCAATTCTATAGGATTAGAGAGAATAAAAAAGGTCCAATAGAATAAATATCCTAACCCTACAATAGAAAGGGGTTTCATGTGGTAAGTATCTTAGGTTCTACATAATATTTAATGAAAATATATGTCATAAGGTGATACTATAATAATTGATGCACATATGTATGGAAAAATTATGCACATAATGAGAGAGGATTGAGTAGTTAATATCTTGACTAATATTCTCAAAATTATAATTAATATCAAAATTAAGATATATCACAAAATATTAAAATTATCCTCATAACCTTTTCGAGTGTGCACAAAGGGGTCAACAACATATTGACAAGGTAGTATGGTATGTGAATACTAAGAAGGCTTGGTATTTTGACTCTAGTATTGATATTAAATTAGTATGATATAAATTTGAAAATGATATGTTTTACTTTAGAAGTATAATAAATATGATTCCTTAATATAGATAGGAATTTATTAGCTTACCAATGCTCAATTATAGTCTACTGACACTAAACCCCATAAACTATGGTAAGGTAGATCCTATTGATCAATTAGAGGATGTGGAAATCAAAGTTTTATATCTGATCTTGTGAGGATATTTTTGAATAATTGATATTAATAATGATGAAATGTACTAACCTATGTTGATTAGTAATAAATGGTATTATGATGGTTAAATGACCATTAATATAGTGTACAATCAGATGGAGGTTTAAAACTAGGATAAAACTATAATTATAACATTGAATAAAACTAAGAGCAAACCATATATCATACCCAAATAGTTAGATTCACCTTTCACTTGTGGAGATAATATTTGGTTCAATGTGGGCATAAAATCCAACCATAACACACTGTGAGTTGTAGAGTATCATTTTTTTAACTATGAAACAATGTATCAACAATAGCCATAATAGAAAAAATAGATAGTTTTAATATATGTGTTAACAAAAGCATAAATCCTACAATTACAAATAGAATACTTTAAATCCCCATCTATGCAATCATTAAATAGGTCTAAATTTAATTTCTTGTCCAAATTAAGTGTGATTAATATGGAATATATGGATCTAATAAGAAAAAATGCATTTTAACTTTAGAAACTACATCTTTAATTAGTGGTGATTCAAACACTCACATGTTAAATTATGTAATGTTATATCTGAGGTATATCTAATGTGCATGGTTTTTGTAATATAGCATTAACTACCTCTTTATTTTGTAACTAATAATTTTGATCAATTCATATTCATAATATAACATCATGTGCCTGATATATACTAGTAGGTGAATGTACTAAACTATGCATTGAAGGTAAGTGTTGTAACTTGGTGGGTAGTGTATAGAACAAACCAATTATAATATGATGAGGCTTGATAATTTTTGTGATATCTATTTCATATACTAGATAATGTCTATGAACACTATCCATTATTCCAAGAAGGCAAGTACCCATAAATGTAAATCCATAGGTGTGCAGATGTATGGCTAGTGCAGGGTGTATAACCTAAATATTGGGTACATGTATTTAGGTATACACTAGAAACCCTTCTAAAAACATGGTACATAAGACTAATAATTAGATATAGGTCTAACAAGACACTATTTAGACATTTGATTTTTATGATGATAGCCCTGTGGTACACTAAGATCTACATAAGCTAAAGCTATTATTATACCATAGCCAGGCATACAATCTTATTATTACACTAGAATCTACTTCATAGGAGGAAGAAACTAAGGATTTCAATGTAGCCCTAAAAAGATATAAAGAATATAAACATAGTGAATAGACTCTGATAAATCCTTTTACTTGAATCATAGATGAAGAGGAACAACTAGAGTCCAATGATAATGATGAGGACCTAGATTTTAAGGGATAATCTTATCCTAAGTGAGAAATAAAAGAGACTAAAATAAAATTTAGACCAAAATGAAGATCAACAGCTAGGAAATCATAATATTTATGAGTGAGAAGGATATAGAATAGTGAAAGACTCCATTCCAAGTGGTTCCAAAAAAATATATTAGGATCCATTAGATAAGTTGGTAGGGAATATTAGTACATATTTTTCACTCTTTGGGTGATTAATATAGATGTAATGAGGTTTTATAAGGATTTAAACTATTGTCATATTATCAAGATGTATTTATAACAAAGTTTGTAGAAGTGAAAGGGAAAGATCCTTCTCTAGGGTAGATTTATATAAAGCTAAATAAGTGCACATGATCTATGAAAAAGTACCCACACAAATTAAATGTCAACATAACGTTATAACTAAAGGTTACACTAGATCATATGTAGGAAGTATGCATATCTATCTAGTGGAAAAATTATATTGGTTTATCCTAATGGTGGTGGATCCTAATAAGTTTGGAGAATTAGAGTGTGTAGATATTATTGTGCACTAAATGCTACATGTATTAATTATTCCTTTACAATTCCATTTATATATTAAGTCTTATATCAATTTTAAGGCATGAAGTGTACTCTTTTGTATATGGGTTTAATGGCTACCATCAAATACCAAGTACAATATAATATCAAGCTAACATCACTTTTTCAATAGATTGTGGGTCTAGATACAAGTTAATGTTGTTTGGATTGAAAATTCCCATATTGTCTTTTCCATGGCTATGGTCTCTACATTTAAATACTTCATCCATGATTTTTTAGAAATATATTTAGATGATTGGGATATTCTTTCTTTATTCAAGGAGAATTTATCGAAGCTAAGGGTGATGTTGAATGGTGTTAATCTCTTTATATTATGCTAAACATGAGGATATGATTATTATTCACACCTTTTATATTTTTTATGGGGAATATAGTATGAAATGATGAGATTTTAGTGTGCCAAGCCAAAATCATAGTTCTTGTGGGCATGAAAAATCCTATAAGCTATACTAAGGTGTAATATATATAGAAAATATTTTATGATTATATATCACCTCGGTCTTGTACACTTAGAAAATGTATACCTTGGTTGTTCCTCTTAGTTCTTCACCTTTATTACTTCCATAATTCTTGCATCTATTATATCTCTATGCCCCTTATATATCTCTTAGTCTAACTAGTCTTATGTTGATGACCCAAGTCTTCTATCTTGCCCATAATGATTAAAATTTACTTATCTTCCATATATATAAGTTTTCAACATGTACCTACTCTCTTATTTATTGGACACTAACATATGGGGTAGACAGTAGTATTGATATTACTATCCTATCTTGATGCAAGTGTTTAGTGCCCTAAAGTCATCTAATTTTCAAATAAAACATATCCTAACAATTAAAGTGTTTTAATATGAGTTATTACTCCAAATGGAATGATATAAATACATGATCAACCCTAATTAATTTATAACCTATAAAACCTATGAATACCTATAAAAATACCAAAGAGAATGCAAAGAGCATTCAATTGAACAAAGCTCCCCTAGTTATCCTATTTTCATACCAATCATAGGGACTTCACATATACAACTTCAAAGTACTAAAGGTGTAGCCCAAGATCTTGATTTGCCAAGTTATAAACTAGGTCACTATTGTAGTATTTTTTCACATATTATATAATTCACACATAAGCCAACACATAAGGGATAACTATGTGTGTTTGAGTCCCTATTGGGATTATTAGTTATATAGGTAGTTCCCAATAATATAGGGGTCTTTGGAGTATCTTAACACCCTATGCCAACTAACACATTTTTACCCAAGGTCACATTAAAAATGTAAAACTAGGGTTTTACCATTTCACAAGAGGTGATAGTCCATGACCTCGATATGAATGCACTAGAGTTAAGGTGAAACAAAACCTAAAAGCATACAGATAGTTGAAACTTATTTTATTATATATTCTATACATGACACTAGCATCAAACTTAGATAATAACATCAATGCAACCATCCTAGGTTGATGTTACTATCTAGAGATCCATAAACATCCAAAATAAAATCTAATGATTTTTATAAAATCTCCTTCATTCCTAATTTTCATCTATTTTAGATTTATAATTATATTAGCACCAAAATAGGCTAAGTAATTCACTTCTTTATCATTTTTATATCTAGTATAGTTATACTTTCCTTATTAGACTATCTAAATATAATAAATTCAATGTATGTTTTTAACTGAGTTTAAAATCTAATTGGCCTACTATAGATCTAATTATCACCCTTGTATCATTTCATTTCTATATACCCCTTAATCCATCTAGATAACCCCAATATAAATCAAATTTAAGGTTACATATTTGGTTAACCCAGTTTGTGTGAATGACTTTTTTTTTCTAATTCTTAAGGTTTTTAACTAGTTAGGGTCCCAAATTATTGTACTTTTTTATTTCATAATTTTACTATTTTTCATGTAACCTAGGAGTATCCTTAGATTGGGAGGTATGCCTATTAAACATATTGAGTTTCCTATCCAACCATCTAATACGTCTCATACCAATGAGGGATCTCATACTTTAGATGATATGATAACCATGTTGACAATGAAAAAAATGATGATAATCTTATCATAGAAGAAGATTCTGATAATGAAAACATTGAAACAAATTAAAATGATAAAATAGACCATGATCAAGTGCATGTAATTTCATTACATAATGAATGTATTTGATAAAATCCTAAAGATATTTATAAGACATTAAAATATATATTTGAACCAAAAAATTCCATAACTATAGTGGATACATCCTTCCCCATGAGCACATTAAAACTAAATATTTCTATTTGGGGAATGGATTATGTCTTTAAATATTTATTATATGAAACTACTATTGATACATATATTATGTAATTACCATTTTCTTCAACATAAATACTAGTTTCAATACCTATTACTACTCAAAACATGTTTTCATCCACTTTGTGACTACTTAACTTGCTAATCTAAATCTGATTGGACTAACATTTCAATCATTCCTTCAAGTTATACAAACCTTGTAAGACAATATTACAAACATTGAACAAAAATCTCTAAAATCCCCTCATGTTATAGATTTGCAAGATTTATTGCATGTTCCTCTTTCACTTGAGATTTCTTTGCACCCTTTTCCAATTGGATTTTTTGAAACTAAGTTCACATTTTATTATGGAAATGGTGATCTTGAACAACATCTTTGAACATTTTATGCGGTATGCCTTAAATATGCTTCCAATGATAAAAATTTAACCAAATTATTTCCAAGGAGCCTCAAAGACTATGATTTTAGGTGGTTATATGATTTAACTCTCAAATCAATAAAATAATTCAAACCTCTTGCTAACCAATTCTTATATCACTTTTCCATTAACATTTATGAAAATGTTTCCTATGTCCAAATTACCAAAATTGAACAAAGAGGCAATGAACCTTCTATCTCTCAAACCATGCACTCATTAAATTAGAAGATGGGCCAATGAGATAATGGGAACATACACCAATGGTTGGGACTCTTGAGCTCATTTGGATGAACCTCTAGAGTAGGTATGTTTCCTTCTATTCCAAATTCACCTAGTTTAGGTCTAGCACGTAGAGATATAAAGAGCAAAGTGGAATTTATTGCTAGCTAAACTTGACAATGGGAAAAGAGATCAAAAGGCAAGAGGGATGATAGAATTTAAAAGGTAATGCACCAATAATAGAGAGATCACTTGACTCGCTTAATGAGATAATAGAAATAATAGTCTGGTTACATAATAGTCAAACCAAGTGTAACACTTAAGTTTTTTGCATGGAGGTAAGGGAAAATAATGCAGTCTTAGGAGGGATGAAAAATGGTCCACAAATAACATGTACATAAATCCATGCATAAATAACATGAGACCTATAGATAATTTTAGTTCTATGTAGAGGTGTGAATGGAGGATGACAATGAGAGGGATGAATATCCATATTTAAAGATCAACAACAAAGAATGCACATAGAACACATATCATGAATAAAGTAAATCAGTTGTTATTAATCTAAAGGTCTAAGGAAATATTAAATACTCAAATAAGCATAGATTTGTTATACCAGGAGAATGACCTTAGAGGGAAAATTTTTGACAACATTACAACACCTATAAATGTTGACCATTTTATAATAAAAATTAGGGTTCATATAGCATTAGGTAAGGCCATACATAATTAATTTGAAATTAGATGTGGTAGGTAGGAAATTGAATTTGGAAGTGGCATTTAGAGCTTCAGATTGATTAATAGCATCAAGATCATTGTAATAACTACTACAATCCATGCTTATTTAACCTAGGCCTGATAATCTAATCATGCAAGTAACTAGAAGGTCATTTATGGATCCACATGTACATTTATAAATGGTGTTTAGGAAATCAAGGGAGTTGTGATATCATGATCTGATACTCTAATATCCATATTTACATTTAATTACATTTGGATTCACCCTCATTGATTTCCAATCAATATTATCTACCATTCTCTATTTATGGGTGCCTCTTGTCAATCCACCTAGATTGGTCTTTTGACATGGGACTACGAAATAATTTTGGGATCTACCATATTATATTACACATGGTAAGGATTAACACACGTGCATATCTTTTAGGTATCAAGTGTAAATTTAAATATTTATACTGAGCTCTACATAGATGGTAGTGCACACCTTTCTTCAAAAATATATGTGCAATACATGGTGTATATGCCTTCGACTTAGATATATCTTATGCTAAGGTGCACACTTAGAGATATGTAGTAATTTGGTTATGTAATGAAGCTACAAGTTTTGGAAGAGTGTTGAGGGTGATATTTTATGAAATTCACAAGGCTAAAATTCCATGTCAAGATTCTAATGATGGTCTTCACAGTCTATGCCTTTATCTAGAACTTATATTAGACTATGAATGGGATGGTATATAACCTATATCGTAGTCTATGTTTTCAATGAATAGATGTATAACTCTATAACCTAGCACGTGACTTCATTATTTGAGTGTGAGGAAGTTTTTTAATAAGTGTGTGAAATAATATTTAGTATCTTGAGTGCAGTCTTAATTATTTTGAATTTTTCCCTACACACTTTCCTTTTTCATTGCTTGAAGTTGGAGAGAACTATGCACTCTAATTTGCATGGCATACTGGCATGATGAAGGATATTTACATGAGGCACACATTGTAAATTCCTAATAGGCACAAATCAACACTTAATTTATGTGTGAACCTATGCTGACTATTGAGTGTGGGTATAGATAGGAAGCATATATGTGTAGACTCACCTTTTAGAGAATTTGATATTGTGTAAGAAAACAACCTTTTTTGAATTCCTTATAAGTTAAAAAAATTTGTGAAGGGATGACTTGGAGATTTAACACTTTTGGTGACCTCTACAAGCCACTTGCCTACTAAGTGGGAATATAATAGCCTTGAATTAATTCATTTGGCATGAATTAATTTAGAATCCCTTGTTCTTCTTTCTCTTGATTGAAATGAGTTGAATGAAGCCCACTCAACCTTAGTATGGATTGAGATACCTTCCATAAGGAAAAACAAATCAAATAACTATGATGAATAATGCTTAGAGGAAAGAAAAATCTAAATTAACAAAATTGTAAACAAACACTTAGAATAAATGAAGCTAATCTAAATAAAAACATGTGTGCATGAAAATTAGGGAAATTAAAACATTTAAACTACTATTTAAAAGTGTATTAATGATCATCAAAGATATTTCTTGAGATGAATCCCATTGTTGAGAATTGGTAACACCTCTTTACTTGGCCTTGTAAGCTGATATGCATTGGATTGCTTGTAACTAGCTATAATATATGGGCCACTCCATATAGCATAAAATTGTATATGCTTGCCAATATTTTCTCTATACATGTCCCACTTGAGTACCAAGTCTCCATTATTGAATATTTTGTCAGTAACACTTTTTTTAAATGTTTTCTTAGTTTGTGCTTATTAAAGCTTCATTATGCACATGGCTTATGCCCTAAGTTCTTTGAGCTCTATTAGCTTATCTAATGTTACTATCATGGGATCACTCTCAAATAATTAAAATTGATGGGATATTTATAGTAAATTAAATTCAAGAGATGTGGGTAGCATTGCTACCTTTTTGTATACTAACATGAAAGATGAATTCCCCAACACCATTTTCATCATTATTAGATCTACCCAGAGGGATGTCGTGAGCTTAGTATGCCAAGATCATTTATTATCTTCCATGAATCACTTAATAATGCAAAAAAATTAATTTTTATTTGACTCAGCTAAGCCATTACCCTAAGGGTAGTAATTGGAAGAGGTGTTCAAATGGATGCTATGTCTGACACCCCTTCATTGATCTTGGCTTTGAGGAAAACCAATAGATTTCTAAGATAATAGAATTAGGAAAACCAAAACTTTAAAAAATTATTTAATTTAAGTCTATGTTGGGGACCTCATTATCTTATTTTAGTGTTTTACCTCCACCCACCTCATGAAGTAGTCAGTTGTTGTGAGGATCCATTTATGTGTAGTGCTTCATAATAGATTTATCATACCAATGAAGTTCAAGCCCCACTTGACAAAGGAATGATGAGCCTATATTGGACATAGTGTTAAGGATGATAATTTATTCTTTCTTAAAAATAAGTCTCACATTTTGAAACTTCACACCCATGTGTGTACATCTTTGAATAGAGTTAGCCAATAATCACTAGATCACATGATTTTCACCATGGTGGTTTTAGGTGAGTAATGGCCTCCTAATGGACCCACATGTAATTATTCAAGGATCATGCTCAACTAATTATGTTTTATGCATCATAAGATAACTCCATTAATGTCTCTTTTGAAAATTTCACCACTAATAAGCGCATAAGGAATGACTTGTAATCTAAAGTGTCTACACTTGGATTTATTCAAGCCATGTAGATGCATGTCAATTTGAGGGAAGATCATCATGATATTAGTCCATATTATTGGGGAACTTGGGTATTATATTTGGCTCTCACATAGTGTAATAACTATGTAGACTTCATTTTTCACATATTTTGTTAGCTACTCATATAGTCCCTTGCCTCTCACTAGCTTGGTGACTTGGATATATATGTTGTATTCCATCACCTTTGTGAACCAATCAGATGTTTTCTCATTGATGTCTTTATCAAGTAATATATCTTTTATACTTGGGTGTGAGACCATAAGATAGATATTTTTATTGGAGTGAATATGTGTAAACTTATTCAACACTCTTATTACCACAAGGGTGTGTTTCTCTACAAAGTTGTAATGTAGCTCATAATCCTTGAGAACCTACCTAAAGAACGTGATAACATACTCTAGTTGGTAATTTTTTTGCTATGAAATGATGTTTGAGATACCTTCATCTCTAAAAAATGTTTAAAGGATGAAATCCTTACTATAATATAGGTTTATCAATGTGGTAACCTCTATGATGGTGCACTTGATAGACTCAAAAATACTTAAACCATCCTAGGTCCAATCAAACACAATGTTATTCTTGAGTATTTTTATGAGGGATTTGAATAGAGTTATGAAACTTCACACAAACTTATGATAAAGTTTATTTTTCTAAATAATATTTGGAAACCCTTCTTATGACTTAGGAGAGGGATCAGTATAATGGCCTCAACTCATTCAAGATCAATGGTGGGTCCCTCCTTAGATTTGACATGTCCTAAAAGTTTAGCTTCATGCATTGTGAATACACACTTGGTTGGGTTTAGAGAGATCATGAACTCTTATAATTTTTTAGACTTACTTTCAGTGACCCAAATGATCTAATGCACATTTTTAAAAAATAGTTATATCATGAAGGTAAACCAAGATCATATTATTGAGGATTCCCTTGAGTTCCATATCCATGGCCATATAGAAAAGTGTCTCATATGTTTGTCAAACCAAATGGCATCTTTTAGTATGCAAAGGTACTCCATTTAGTGGTGAATGTTGTTCTATATTGATTATATTCCCACATAAGTACTTGATTATAGTTTGAATAACCATACAATAGGGAAAACCTTTATATGAATGTGAATGTTTGTAGAATTTTATCCATTTGTGGAAGTATAAGTATTTGAGGGAGGCTTTGTTGAGATCCCTAAATTCAACACACAAGTGAATTTCCTCATTATTATTATGCTTTAGGCCCAAATTGGCCACCCATGAGGAATATTTGATTGGAAATATTATGTTGGCCTCCATTAGATTTAATATCTCCCTTCTCATAAATGTCTCAAGATTTGGGTTAATTGGCCTCTACTTTTGCTTGATTATCCTAGTATTGGGTTCAAGATAAATCAAATATTGGGCTATGCCTAGATCAAAACCTCTAAGATCTTGGTAGCTCCATGTAAATATATCATCATATCTTCTATTTATCTCAATAAATTATTAAATATCAGATGTGGAGCACACCTTACAAACTTTTAGGAGATTATCATTAGATATAGCCACTAGAATGAAAAAAATTTCTTTCACCATCATGTTTTTCTTCTCTTTTTTTAGCTATTCATAAGAGTTGAAGATGTTTTTGAGTGTGATTAAACATTTAGGTATATTTTTTCCATTTAGTTAGATGATATAATATTCATATTGGGCTTGGACTCCTAGTTGGTTCCTAACATAGACCCCTATTTTGTCTTGTAGTAAGTTGACAATTTATTCAACACTTTCAAACATCTACTAATTGATTTCATTATTTAAAATTCTGGTTTGGATATAAGTTTTATGAGCTACTTAGACTAATTATTTATTCTATGAAATAGGTCATAGTACACACCCATGGTTGTGAGCCTATTCCTTTCATCATTTTGTACCCTTGGTATGGAATAGATATTGAAATCATTAAACCCTTAAATCATGTCCCACACCCTACATTTTTAATCTTTTAGAAGATTATTTTTTTACATGTTCCATGCTCTAACCTAGTTTACCACCAGCTCATTATCTCTAAAATCTTATAATTCATTGATTCCTTTTTTACAAACCAATTGGAGACCCTAGATCAACTCCTCATATTCAACAACATTATTTGTGCAACTGAACTACTATTTAAATGCATGAAAATATTTATTATTTTGATGGGAGACTATTAAAACTCCATTTTTTTCTTTGGGAGCCATCAAAGTATAATTTCCATATGCCTTTAAGGTCCTCTTACACATTTACAAGGTTAGCAAATAAGGTATCCTAAAAAATGTAGTTTGTGTCTATCCCTTTTCCTCTACATTATTGTATGGGTTGCACTCATAATACTCATGCACCCATTCATAAAGTAAGTTATCCAGGACCCATTCAATGGGTGTGGTGGTCTCATTAAAAATTTACTTCTCCTCTTATTTGAAAAAACCATAATTTACATTAATTAGACTAGGAAGGTATGGATCTATGTATTCTTTCAAATAGGCTCGACCTTGATGGTCACATTGGTCCCATATCTAGTTTTGAGTAGCATGTGTGAAAAATTTGAGGATAGATATTTATCCTAATTCATATTGACATATTAGGAGAAGAATATATCAAAGCAAGGGGGTAATTCAATGATTGTGATGTCCTATGTAATAGAAAGGCTCAGACATGCATGTAGAGGAAACTCAAATCTTTGATAATCCCCATATTTTTAACCTCTATTCCATACAATTCGATTACCCCTTTTGATATGGAAAAGTATGTTATGCCTAAAATGTCCATAATTTTATTCAACATGACTAAGTTACTTTCTCTCAAATCTACGATACAATTATCTATGAGATTATTATTAATGATTAAGAGATGTAGAATGGGGTGGATTTTTATTTTTATTCACTTATTCCTTAGGTTGATATAGACTTGTATGTGTATTAGGCACAATCTATGATGGATCAGAAGGTTGGAAGATTCTTAGGGAATCTTTTAGTAAATTAACTTGGGAAGGAATAGAAAGAGTGCCACACATGGAAATATTTAGTTCAATCTTATTCATTTTCTCAACTATGTTAAAAAGGATTTGAGTCCCTTTAATCTATTACTTTTTAATTATATCCTATTTTCATACATTCACACTAGTCTAAAGATGGATCTATTTTTATGTAACATGTTTTATGCACACCAAAATTTGTGTAGGTGTTTTGACTTGGGTATCTACATGCTGAACATGGGGCACAAAAATTGAAGATTATTAAGAAGAAGGTTCCTACACCATTGCTCTCTTTATGAATATAGTGTTAAAAAAAATTGGGTTGCTTGTTACACTCATAAATTAATTTTAATTTACATAATCAAAGTCACCCTCCTATGAATTTAGGAGAGTAGATCCTCCTTAATCTTGAATTCATGCTTGTAGTTCATCCCTTGGCTGAAATGAAGTAGATGGAGGCTCTTGAGGTGGTGGTGAATTTTCATCATAGGTGCCTCATTATATCTCCATTTGCACACATCATTTGATCATATGGTTGATCACATAGATAACATCATTCATAGTCCTATGCAATGTTATTTTGAATAAGTAAAAGAGCTCTATAAGTGATCATAGTGTTAGGATTCCATGCATGGGGTGGTCTATTATATGTCAGTTAGTTTTGAGTTTACATAACATATTTGTATTGAGCTTTTTTTGATTGGTATTGTTAGTTGAAGGGTTGATAAGTCATTGAATGCTATGATTTCTACCTTTTGAGTGCCACTAGGTCATTTACAAATTTCTTCAATAAGGAGTTAAACTCATGAAACTCACTCAAGGGCATAAAAGTTCATGGGATTAGTGGGTTTATAATGATAGGAATGGGGGTTATAGTTAGAATGGGGACAAGGTAGGTAAAGTTGTGCATGGGGGCTTGGGATATAAGGGTAAAGGGGGTATAGGTAAAATTTTCCCTACTTGAACAATGAAATTTTATATATGTACAACAAACTCATATTCATAGAGTAGTACTGTGCCACCGATAAATTGGATCATTACAAACACATCATTGTTTAGTGCTATTAAAAAATATGAGAATGAAGTGCTAGGATTTGGCCTTACTAGGAGTGGAACTCAATCCCAAGTCCTTTGGAATATGAAGTTAAATTTTACCATAGGATATTTTAGAACCCTTTTGATAGTCATGAGCTACTCTATTATTAATAGGTAGTCACTATTTTGTTCAAACTATCTACATAGTGTTTTCCCAACTCATCCCAAATTTGAATAGAATTTGGCATCAAACCCTAGTACCATTGGAGTGCACTCCCTTTCAAAGATGAGGTGGGGAGTCACATTGTAACATTGTCTTTAGTCACATTGTGGACAAAATAAATATTTCTATGTATTATAGGTGTTACACCAGGGTAGTATAATTATCTCCTATAAAGTAGGGGATGATCTTGAGAGTAACTATGGGAATATCATCATACTAGGGAAGTATTAATGGGATACCTTCATTAAAATAAACAAAGGGTTTGTTTCTCTATGTAGACATATAGGTAATATGGAATAATACACTTCAATGGTTAGGGAATCTACCAAAAAGAGGGATAGATTGAGCTCTTAGGGAAACTTGGTTTGAATCACTAGTTCCACTAATTAGAGATAGAGATACTCTAACTCTTCTTCTTATATAAACTATAAGTAGATTAATGAAATTAAAGATAGTGCCTATTGAATATGATCTCATCTATCTTGGCATATAGACGAAGGGTTGATCTTTATGAACCAAAAATACTTGGATTTTTTAGGTGCTCTATAGAGTGTCTCAAACACTTCAATCATTGAGAGTAACACCAATCTCTCAACCAAATTTTGGACTTGGTCCCACCATGAATTTCAAAAAAGAACATCATTTAAACCATGAACCTACTAAATTGCAAGATGGTTTACTAAGACAATTTGATAATCTCCCAAGGTGTGGAAATATTGTGCTCTTTGAGATAAACCTCCATAGTAGGATGAATTCCTTATATTATAAATGCACCTAGTTTAGGACTATGGTGTAGACCTACAAAGATTAGAATAAAATATACAACTAGCAATAAACCTAAACTTCACAAGGGGACAAAGGAGAGAAAAGGTAAGAGAGTTATTGTAATATAAAAGGTGATGCACCAAGATTAGATCAAATACCTCACCCACTTAATGACAAAAAACTAACAAAATAGTTACACAATATTAAAACTAGGTGCACTAAGTATTTCACATGGTGGTAAGGGAGTATAGGTAGCATTAGGAAGGAATCAACCATAAATAATTCCTACACTAACCCATGTATACACAACATGAGATATTAAAATAATTTATGTTTTGTGAAGAGGTAAAAATGAGAGGGATGAACATCCATAGATAATGATCAGCAACTAAGAATGCTCATAGAATATAGAGAATGAATAAAGTAAATTAGTTCCTATTAATCTTGAGGTCCAAGGAAATATTATAAACTAAAATAAACATATATTTTATACCAAGAGAGGGATACTAAATGGTATTTTTTTGGAAAAATTAAAGTGCCTATAAATGTTGACCATTTAACAATAAAAATTAAGGTTTATATAGCACTAGGCAAGGTCCTACATAATCGATTCACCATTAGAGGTGGTAGGTAGGAACATGTATTTAGAAGCAACATCTAGAGATCAGGGTTGATTAAGAGAATAAATATATTCATTATATCTACTATAATCCATTTTTATTCAATGTGAACCTGACAATTTGATCATGGAAGTAGTTAGAAGTTTATTCAAGGACTCACATGTGCATTTGTGAATGAAGGGAATTTAGGCAACCAAGGGATGTGTGTTATAATTATATAACACTTTGAAAGGCATATTTAAATTTATTTTTTAATATTTTCCATATTTAATGTCCAATTGGGATAAACTACCATCCTTTATTTATGGTTTTTTCCTATCAATCCACCTAGACTAGCCCTTTGAAGTAGGCCTACACAAGTATTTTTGGGTTCTACCATGTTACCTTTTACATGGTAAGTATTAGCACATGCACATATATTTTGAGGACTATGCATGATTTAAACTATTTTCATTTATTTATTCATAGATGGGAGTGAACAACTTTATTTAAAAAACATGTGCACACTACATGGTGTGTACACCTTCAACTTGGATATATCTTGTGCCTAGGTGCACACTGAAATCTATGTAGTGAGTTGGTTGTGTAGTGAAGATGAAATTTTAGAATGGTACTAAGGGTGACATTTTATGGAAATTAAAAATAATATAACTCCCTCTATGATAAGATTTTACTAATGTTCTTCATAGTCTACGCCTTCATCTAGAACTTATAATAAACTGTGAAGGGCATAGTGTATAGCCTAGATCATAGTCTACATTTTTAAAGTGTACAAATATTGAAATATGTGGCTTAGAATGGGAATTTATAATTTGAGCATGATAAATTATTTTCATAAGGGCACATGATAATATTAAATATCTTGAGTGTGCTCTTCATTATTTAGAATGATTCCCTATGCAATTTTCTCTTCACTACTTGATGTTGGGGAGACCTACACACTCTAACTTGTACACTATATTAGAGTGATTAAGGATAATAACATGAGGTGTTAATTGGAAAATACTAATATTTTTAAATAAACACTTATTTGATGTGCAAACCCATGCTGATTATTGAGTGTGGGTGTCGATGAGAAGCGTATGTGTGTAGACTCACTTTTTAGAGAACTCAATACTATAGAAACACACAACCTTTTATGAAGTCATTATAAGTTTAGTGATTATAGTGAGGGGTTGAATTTTTAATTCAATAGAACCTATCAATGAATATGCCTTGATATATAAGATAATGGAAGTTAAAATGACCAATATTATGTCATACAAGGAGCTTTAAGATATTTTCAAGCAAAGATTATTTGCTTACATAAGTCCATTATTTTTAAAAATTTAATATCTTTTGATGACTTATACCATGTTTTAAGAGATTGTGAAATTAATATTATACCATTTAATAAGCTCAAGTATGTAGAAAACACACCATTTTCATCTACATCTAGTACTAAGTTTATAACTAAACCAAGTTATAAGGTAAAACCTACTGAACCTAAAAAGGAAATAACCACCACGATTAACATAGATACACAACATCCTAATTATCTTGTCATATCTAATGCACCAAGTAGATAATTTACACACTTACATGAGTTCCCAACTTCATTAATCCCATGGTTACTAGAGTGATGACTTATATCTCTCCCTCATCTTATCAAGGCTGACATAAGTTGACCTTTATGAAAAGGATATGATGAAAATATTTACTATGATTATCATCAAGGATAAAGACATTCTATAGGAATATGCTTTATCTTGAATCACAAGATCCAAGATCTTATCAATGACCAAAATATTACATTTGAATATTCTCTAAAGGAATCAGGTTCACAACCTAGTGATCACAATAAATATAAAATATTTAACAATCCTTTGAAATACCATTCTAATAAGGAACCAGAAGTGAAAATGGTATATAATGCACATCCTCCTCCATCAAATTATGATCACCCACTAGATGGGATTATTGGTACTTACACATGACATATACCTCCTATGGTTAAGAAACATTCTATTTAATTAGATGATAGTGAAATTAAGGATGATGAATATAATATTCATTATTTATTCATTAAATCATACCTTGATAAACACTCCATATGCAGTGTTATGATTAATAATGTTACAAGCAAAAAAATTTGCATCATGACATTACTTATGCACCTGGGTTATACTCATCATGATTTACACCCCTCTACTAGATCAATTCAAGCATTCAATGGGACCTACTTTAAGGTTCTTGGCAAGATTGACCTACATTTATAGGTTGATCTTGCATAGATGGTTACTAAATTCTTAGCTATCCTTTCCATAGGAATATTTGATATGTTATTGGGAAGATATTTGATGCACACTCTTCAAATATTACCTTATACAGTGCATGGGTGTGTTAAATACATTCATGCCAATAAGGTAATTATAGTTTCCAAAATTCCATATAAACATCTTCTTTAGCAAAATAAACATAGAAAACTATTTATAAAGCCTACTAAGGCTAATTCACTACAAAAGGGTAAGTAATAGGAAATACCCTTTACTAGGTGGCTAGTAACTTGAGATGCCATTACACCAAAGATATTTAATGGATTCTAAGGAATACCAATCTTATAATACACATAATGGTTGGATATCTATAGGACCTCAAAATGTACATACTACTACTATACCAAAACAATAAATAATCACTCAATCATAGGTTCCAAAATCCCCTACTCTTGTTACTCCTACTATTTCTTCATGACTACAAAGTCCTATTCTACATACACAGAGCACCATTGATATCAAAGTGATAAATATTACACATATACATCTTCTTTAGTATTGTAAATGGGGTATTACAACAGATTCATAGTGGGGAGATATCTATGACCATCCATTGTATGGCATCATACAATGATCCCTCATCTTCAAAAATTCTAACAATACCAAAAAAAACATTCAAAAATCCAAAAAATAATAATTGGCATTTAAATGTTATATTAGCTCCTTGGCATCCATGTATTAGCTCCATGATAATGGATGACATGCTTAGTTACTCCCACATATACATATGTATCACACTTATACTTGAGTGTGATATAGGGATACATAGACACATGATACATTCATATTTAAGATGTTGGGCCTTCCTACTACTCATGTCATATCATTGATCTTGATACACATAGGTTATATGATTTTATGATGACTCTAAATCATCATGTTTGAGCTTATATATGTACTTAAAAATGATTCTATCCATGATTATATATTACATAGGGTATTTGATATGCTATACATTTGTCATTTTTCCAAATGCATTTGATCCATGGGCTACTATAACATGTTTATGTCAATTGTTCATGTTTTAATTTATGCATTTCCTTGTGTGTATTACCTTACTATTGTAATTATTTGATCATTTGAATATGCTCCTTTGATTGTGGCACCTTTTCCTATGTATGATTTCATTGATATTTTATTATTTTTTATGGACATTTAAATATGTCATTAAATTTTTTATGGAAATTTGACTAAGTTGTGTACCTTTGATTGTGCAACATTTGAACATGCCTCTTATTTATTTTGTCCTTAGACCATTGCATTTTGAATTGATTTTGAGTAATCTTTTATTTGTGTGTTTTTTTTTTTGATCTTGTATATGTTTCAATGATATTTATCATCCATATTAGGTCTATATGTGATCACATTGGTTCTATGCAATTAAATGATACATTTATCTATACATGCACCCTTCTATACACATCATGGTTACATTCATAAATTATAAATTTGTCTTATCCTTTTGAGGTGAGGTAATTAATAGTTCATATATTTACCTCAACTCAAATAGGGAAAGTATTAGTGGTGAAATGTCATAGAGGCATGTTATCCAAACTTGGAAAATTTTCTAGATTCACTGGGGGCATGTTTTGGAAGCATGTTCTCCACACTCATTAAATATTTTATACTTATATCAGTTTTTAGATTTAATTGGGGCATGTCATATGGGAATGGATTGAACACATTCATATTTCTCATATTTAGTGGGGGAATTATTTTTAATCATGTTATCCACATTCATTTAGTATATGGTACTTATATCAGTTCCCAAATTCAATGGGGGCATGCTTTGGAAGCATGATCTCTATATTAATTCAGTATTCAACACCTCTAGTTTACAGCGAGGAAATGTTTTAGAAAAATGTACTCCACATTAGTATGTATATAATTTTTCATATTTATACATATATATTGGGGGCATGCTTTATAATCATGTTCTCCAAACATAGTTATCTAAATTGGAAAAAATACATAATTATATGGTTTAGATTCATAATTATGGTAGAATTATATACATTTTTACTATTGTATACGTAGTTTAAAAATAATACATATATAATGTGCATATGATATTAAATATTTGCCTAATATTTTAAAATAAAAATTAGTTTCAAATTACAAAACACTTTTATGGACGGTAACCATGTCATGAACTCTTTCCTACTTATACCCCACAAATTTTTTATTGACTTTTATTAAGTGAATCTACAACAGTAATTGGTTCACTTTTGGTATGGTTGAGGTGATAAAATAACTCAATATTTCTAAGTTTTCAAATTTTACTTTATCATATAGCCACACCAGGTTATAAGAATCATTAGGTTGAATGGTTAAGCTAATCTCAACTACCAAGTAGCAACTCACTTTTAATCCAAAGTTGGTGGCATGTGCCTTATAATATATATATATATATACACACACACACACACACACATATATATACATATATATATATATATACATATGTATATATATATATATATACATATATATATATACATACATATATATATATACATATATATATATATATACATACATACATATATATATATATATATATACACATATATATGTGTATATATATATATATATATATATATATATATATATATATATATATATATATATATATATATATATATCTCCTTGGATATATAAATTTTAAATATTTATCTATATTTTTCCTAATCTTAGTTTTAGAGCCTTACAATGATACATCATTTTCAAAAAAATTTGATAATACACAAGATGGTTACATCGACACAAAAGTATACTCATAAACCTTTCTCTTTCAATATAAATATATTTCAAGTAATTTTAACCTAGATTAAATTCACTAATTTTATGTTGTAACATGATCTTAGCTGTAAGTTATTCATTAGTAAATCACTCAATTTGGACACACATAAATAAAAGGTATGCATACACACCTAGGTACACATTATTTTCCTTTAAACTAAAAAATTCATTACTACATTAAAGGGAGGGAAATGTAGATGATATTTTATGATTATATATACCATCAATATTTTACACTTGGGAAAACTCAGACCTTGGTTGTTTCTCTGAGTTATTCACCTTTCTATCTTCCACAAGTCTCACATATGTTCTATCTATGTGCCCCTTGGCCTATATGTCTTAGTATAACTATTCATATGTTGATGAACCAAGTATTATACCTTTCCAAGAATGATTGAAATGTACTTATCATCCATATATTCAAGTTTTTAACTTATACCTACTATTCTACTTATTGGACACTAATGTCTGGGCTAGATAATAGCATCAATGTTACTATTATGTCCTAACACAAGTGTCTAGTGCTTTAAACCATATAATAATTTGTAAATAAACCATATAATAATGGTTTAACTAAGTTATTTAATGTGATTTATTACTCCAAATATATTTATATAAATACAAGAACAACCCTTATTCATTCCTAACCTACAAAACCTATGAATACCTAGAAAAAGACCAAAGAACATTCAATTAAACAAAGCTTCCCTATTTATTCCTACTTTCATACCAGTCATAATGAATGCATATCTACAGGTTTTAAGTAATAAATAAATATCCAAAGAGACTAATTTTAAAATTTACAAGATAGGCCACTATTTCACTTTTTTACACATATTGTATGTGTATGTGATGAGAAATACATCATATCTAAAAATCAATCCTAGCTTAGAGAAGATAGATCCTAATTACACTTATAATTGGGGATACATCAGATAATTAGGTCATGACCAATATTAATCTACTAGACCTAATAGAGGGATCTATTACTATTATAATATCACTATAGAGGGTTCCAAAGCCTTCAATCAAGCAAAACTATGAAATAACCATAACTAGGTCTTATATTTTTATATTCACTATATGAATAACAAGTAAATAAAAAATATAATATAGTGCTCACCAAATATTATGGCATAACATGTGGGTTAATAAACATAAAATTAAACATGCATAAGATAATCTTAATTAAGCTATGTATAGGTAAAACCCTAATGCATGGAGAAAGAAAATATTATTCAAAATCCATTACTATGATACTTCTATCTACTAAAGTTATGATCAAAGTTAGAGATAATTACTTGGAAGATAAACACATCAAAAATATATCTCTCCCTTGGACAAAGATGATTCAAAAGAGGTTTTTGTGATTCATAAGGATCACTAAGAAAGGCCAAAGCATCTAGGACTTCTACATAAGACTAGATTCTTCTCTAAGTAGATACCCTTAGCTAAGACTCCTCAAGTAGAATGGTAGAAGATTAGATTGTAAATAATCTAAAATTAATAATAAATATTGTATACTCTATAATAATGGTGAAATGGATGTGTTTATATAGGCAGATCTAACCCTAAACCTTTCTAAAAGTTTCAGCTGATAAGGTCGACCTAATTAACCTAGTATCATAATTGACAAAAACTCACTAAGTCATAGACTAGGTTGACCAAGGTCTAATCTAGACCCTTAATAATTTTTGTCAATATTAATACAAGGTTGACATATCCAACATAGACATGTAAACTATCAAAATGGGTTTTATGTTAGGAAAAGAGCTAATGAAGGTGGTAAAAGACTAAAGGAGTTCGTAAAAGAGGAGGCAAAGATTAGGGGAGTGGTTTTTATGAGACAACTGTGTAGATAGAAAATGGAATAAGGTAAAACAATCTTAAGAATCACCAATGTTGTACCCAATCCTTTCCTAGTGCACCCCTTAGGGCATGCACTCAAAGTGATTGAGACTCAATGGGTTCCTGCAAGATAGAAAGCATCATTAGTTGATAAATTTTGAAAAATATTATGTGTATACATATGCCCCGTTTGAACCTCATCACATGGCATTAAGGTGTAATAGGGTATGGTGCTTCGATAAAGAACATAGTAACACATAACTCTAAGTCTAAAAAAAGCTTGTAGTATTTTAAAGTAAAAATAACTATAATTTAAATGACTAAAAGGGAAATAGCTAAAAATTAAATGTAATGCATACCTTGACATACCTTTATAACTATATGGTTGTGTATTATGTTTGTAGTTTTTATTATGGAGGGTGTAGAGACTAATTTTGATAAACCCAAGAATACAAAACTAGAGAGAAAAAATAAATAAATGCAAGAAATTCAAGATAATTGGCGTTATGTAAATGGGATATACTAGGAAAATTGGCAAGCTAGGGTGACAAGTGATATGTTAGGCCAAATGACCAAGTTAAAATTTAAAGTAAACTAGGTAACCATAAAGCCAATGCTAATAAAGATCAAAAAACTTAAAACAAGTAAACATTAAGTAAGAAAGTCCAACTCCCCAAGTCAAACAAAGGATACATGTCAAAAAGATGGTAATCAAACATCAATGTGAAATTAGTAACAATCCTTACTTAAATAAAGATGGACAATCAAAATGGTTAAACAACATTGAAGAGCTATAAATAACAATCCTTACTCAATCATCAATGGAAAAATGTGCATAAAAGAGAAAAACAATATTGATGACTAAGGGGTAACAAGCCAACCTCACTCATCAATGGAAAAAGTACATGAAATAAGAAATGGACTTAGGTGTCCACAAAAGGGTAGGAAAATAGTAATAAATGGTAAAATAAATCAAGATAAGTTTAAAAATGTAGAGCTATGGTGTAGATAAAGTAATCCATAGTTGCTCAAACATGTTTTTCTCTAAGGATAGATAAAATTGAAATAAAATAGAACTAACATGTTTTGAAGAGGTGAAGAATAAGGAAGTTTAGAAGAGGGAAAATAGATTTAGAATCACATTTGGCTTGTCAAGGGTGGAAATGAAATGGGTGGAGGGGAGAATGAGGGAAAAAACAAAGTAGAGGAACTCTTTAATGAAATAAACACACTCGAATTAGGTTTGTCAAAATAAGAGGACTTTAAACCTTAAGGACTCTGAAGAAATTCTCTTAGCCACATAAGTCTTAGGTCAACAAATGAAGTATGTAGATCATCCCATGAAGGCTATAGGCATGAAAATTAAAATAGACCAACCTTCCCATAACGTGTTTCCTATTCTTTAAGGTCCCTTACAAAGTTATTGGTCTATTGAAAAAAATAGGTACTTACACAAGAAAGTAGGTAACAACATAGAGTTGATTTTTTTTATTTATTGAATTATCCTATTCCAATCTACTGGCCTCCCACACCCAAATGGACCTTGGATCTATTGTGAGTCCAACTTTGGAGTTTGAGATTCAATTAGAGGTAGGACTTATGATTGTAATCATGTCTTTTATTATGTTTTGAATTTTGTTTCAAATGATTTGGATTTTAAATTTCTTGATGAATTTTTTTCTATTCTTCATCCATATGGATATGGAAAACCAAACATGGGTTCTAAAGATGACTTTAATTTTGAATACTTGGGACTTGGTTGCTAAGAGAGAGAACTCATAGAGCATGGTGTCTAATAGTCTTGTAAAGTAAAGTGAAATAAAAGTGTTATCTTGACTTTGACCTTGTTTTATCTAATGTATAGTGAAAAGAAAGGAAATCAAGAGGAATGAAACATGAAATAATTTGATTTACTTCAAATTGTAAAACTGTGATAAAGGGAAAAAAAAGGGATACAATGATAGAAAAGTGTGATTCCTTATCATAATAATGAGGGAAATAGAGGAAAACATGCTAAAATAGATTGTATCTATCAAAATAAGCAAAAGATATAGCTTGAGAAAATAGGATCAACAACTCATAACCATTGATAAACACATTATAGAAAAATAATGACAAGATGGTGATTTTATGAGGAAGTCTATGTCCTATCTATGGTTTTATAGTACAAATAATATAATATAAACCCATGAGGGTGTCAAAAAGTGTTGTAAAAATAATTGGGATGATAAAAAGATGGTATTTATGAGGAAGGATAGGTCCTATCCGTGGTCTGACATTGTAACTCACAAAGAGAAACCCAAGGGGTGAAAAAAAGTGTATAAAAAATATGTAAACAAAGAGAAAGAAAGTACATCATGAGAAAGACTAGGTCATATCAATGCTTTTAAAATACAACTCAGAAAAAATGGAAACTAGGAGATCAAAAGGAAGGACTAAGGTTTGAGAAAATATAGAACCACTATAGAGGATGAGAACCATGCAATTATCCTATAAAAAGTGTTAGATAGATAGAATATATAAAGCATGAAAATAAGGGAAGGATTAATAAAATTACTTCTTGAGGAATTAAGCATTGGGAGGCTCTTTAAAAATATGGCCTTCATTGGTTTGAAGGTAATAGGTACTTAGACCAAGAATATCTTTTACTAAATAGGGGCCCCACCATTTTTAGGAATATTTACCATCTTTCTCATGAGTGTAGTCTAATTTAAGGATAAGATCGCCAATATTAAACATGCAAAATTTGACTCAGTTTTTATGTTGTTTGGCAATATGGGCCTTATATTGGTGATTATGTTGTAAATAAAAGAGATAATGTTCATCAAGTAGATCGAGAGCATGAAGAAAGAATGACATAATTATTCATTAGGTATGATACCAAGAAGATATATAAAAAGAGAGTTAATCTCAAATTCTAATGGGAGGACTAATTTAAAACCATAGACTAGAGAGAGTGAAGTTACCCCCAATGGCAGTGTGTATGTTAGTGCAATATGCCCAAAGAGTAGGATAAAGATGAAAGTGTTAATATGTGTAGGTTTAACAAATTATCTTTTGGATAATTTTATTAATAATTTTTTTGGTGGCCTTAGCTTGGGCATTACATTGTGGATGATAGGGTGTGGAAAATTTGTGATCTATTTTAAATTTATCATAGAGATATTTGACATATTTATTTTTGAAATTAACACCATTGTCTGAAATGATAGTATGAAGGAAACCAAAGTAGAAAATAATTTTATTAAGGATGAATTTGGAGATGGTGATACCGATGATATTAACAAGGGGCATAGCCTCAACCCATTTGGTAAAATATTCAATGAATGTGATTATAAATACATTCCCATCTTAGGATAGAGGTAATTCTCCTATGAGATCTAATCCCCACATGGTGAATGACTAGGGAGATTCTACGATTTTAAGCTTAGTTAGAGGTGAATGAATTAAATCATCATTAAGATATCAAGGAATAATTTTTTTGTAAAATTTGATAGCATCTTTTTCAAGAGTGGGTAAAAATAATCCCATACATAAACATTTATGGGTTGTAGCATGTTCACTACAATGGCCACCGCAAATTCCCCCATGTGATTATTCAAGAAGAGAAAGAACTGCATCTTTCATAAAATAGTAGAGCAAGGTACCTTCAACATTATGATAATATATGATTTTATATCAAAATACACACTTAAAATCTTATTTACGAAGGTGAGTATTTTATGGGAATCTAGGTCGGGAGGATAAATTTGGTGTTCTAGAAATTGAATAATGTCTTTTTACTATGGGTTTTATCAAATGGAAATGGCCTCAATGTGGTAGATAAGTGAATCTCATGGTTGAATACAAGAAGGATATTTTATTATTTGGATAAGAAAAGTGGGATCAGAAAGAACTTGGTGTGGATGAAAAAGAGATGTTGACAAAGCAAGGGAATTAATAATAGAATTTTAATCTTGAGGGATAGTCTCGATGGTGAAAGAAATCAAATCTTTGGTGAGAGTAATTTCAATTTGATGACAAGAAATAATATTTTCACTTTTGCATTGGTAATTTCCATTAACTTGGTGTAAAATTAGTTAGGAATCACCTAAAGCATGTAGATATTGGATATCTAAACCAAGATTATCTCTCAAGCCTAAGATTAAAGATTCATACTCTATCATGTTTTCAGTGACATCAAATTTTAAGAAAAAATCTAAAGGGATGACTTTTCCAAGAAGGTTCATAATAATACAAACTACCCTAGCTCCTTGAATTATTTTAGCACCATCAAATTGAAGGGTCCAAGTATCCTTTTGTAAATTAACATCAATTTGTGGAAGCTCTTCGATAACTACTTTTGGTTGAGTATTATCAAGGAGGAGAGAAGATTACTTGAGATTAATCTCTTCAAGATCATCAGTGAAGTTATGGAAGTAATCTTTAAGGGATATATCTTGGATGAGACCTTCAATATAGAGAATATTATCATCAAGAATACTATCTTGAAGGTGGTTAGTAGTGAGCACAAGAACTGTGACAAGTTGATCAATGATAATTTTTCATTTAAAAACTTTTTGATTAATAATTCAAAGATCAAATTCCATGAGAAGGACCATACACTTGTCAATTTTATCTTAAAAAATGGCTTTGAAAAATAAATGATGAAGGGGATTAGAATATATGATAACATAAGTGGTCGAATAAAGCATATAATGTCAATGTTTTTTAATTGTAAAATATATGGTGAGGAAATCACATTCAAATTTTGTGTAACATTTCTCATAATCAATGATGCCTCGACTGATATAGTAGATGGCATATTATCTTTTATATACATAAAATTGGCCACCAATTGATTTTTATATCCAACTTTAGACCAATTTTTACCAATCATTAAACATATAGCCTACGAATTTCTAAACATCTCAAAGTTATCTTTATCACATGAAATTAAATAAATTTAGCCCTAAAATCATTTTTAAATAGAGAAAATGCTCAAATCAATTAAATCAAAACTTGTAAAATATTCAAAAGCATAAAAATAATTAATTAACATGCAAATCCTAATAAAATTCTAATTGAATTCATCCTTGATCAATCAAATAAATTATCAAAAAGGAAATTTAAAAAGCAATGAAATTCTTAAGAAATAATCATTAGCTTTTATGATTTGTCTAGAATTTAAAATATCTCAAAGCACATCTATTCCATGATAATCACGAGGTTTGGACACCTTTTAACCCTACTAGGTGTAACTAATCAAACCTAGATTAGGATTTAACTCATTCCAATTTGATTTTAGAACCTATAAATAGAAGCATTTGCCTCTCTATTTAGAGAGCTTGGATAGAGTAATGTTATAATGTTAGAATTAGGGCATGAAACAAATACATAGTGTTAAAATGTCAAAATTTAGCTATGTCAAGCCATTTTCAATCCATATCAAAGACAAATCCAATCTAACCATGATTCCAAAATTTGATGGAGATAGTCAAACACCATTGATGAATAATTTTTGAGCACAATTTGAGTAAGCCAAATGAAGAAACCTCTTGGATCATTCAAGACATTAATAAGGAATTGTGTGAGTTCTTTCCATTTTTAGTTGTTCTTTGTTCATTTATGTTTTTTCAACATGATCCTCCCTTTGATCTAGGAAAGATAGTGTTATGCATGTTAGTGTGTTTATTTTCATCTTGATTTTATTTTCATATTAAATCTAACATATGATCTAACCACCCTTCTTGGATTTCTTGATCACATCTTCCAGTATCATCTTGTTAAGAAAGAATTACCCTAACTAATGTGGGTGTGGAAGAGGTATATAGGGTCAAAGTTTGATTGTTTAAAAGAGGATTAATATTAGTTGGGTAAATAAATGATTCTTTCATATTATCAAATGATTTTGATAGGGATATATCCTTTCTAGAGCATTGCCTTTCTTAAGAAGAGAATTGATGGAGTGGATACAGTAAGCCATTTTGAGCATGAATCATCTAATTGACCCAATTTTACTAAGATAAGTGTGAATATTCAAGATGGATCATGGTATGAGCATTTTAATGATAGCAAATCTTGGTAAGTTCAACATCGATACCATAGAGAGAGACTAAGAATCCTAATAGTTACTAGATGCGACACCAAAAACACAGTTTTATGGATTTAGTCTAACTTTTTATTTAATAATATTGTCAAAGATGATGGCAAGATCAAAAATATGAGTCTTACAACATTTATACTTATCAATGATGTCTTTCACATAGGTTTATATAATTTCATGAATAAGATCATGAAAGATATGGGTCATTTCTTGTTGATAAGTAGATTTGGCATTTTTGAGACAAAAAGACATTTTAAGATATAAATAGATGCCCAATTCCATGTTGAAAGTTTTCTTATATTGGTATTTAGGGGTAATGAAAATTTGGTTATATCCTAAAAAAACATCCATAAGAGATACCATTTCATAACTAGCTGTAGAATTGACAATAACATCTATAAAA
The DNA here is from genome assembly GCA_037957365.1 of Torreya grandis. NCBI lineage: Eukaryota > Viridiplantae > Streptophyta > Pinopsida > Cupressales > Taxaceae > Torreya > Torreya grandis. The sequence goes on from JARHVA010006275.1 coordinate 320,640, forward strand.
GGGAGAGGAAAATTATCCTTGGGATAAGTGAGATTAAGATTATGGAAATCAATGTAGATGTGAATGACCATAGTGACCTTTTTTTAGATATTAACTATGAAAGAAACCCATTTTTAATAGTCCATAGGTTGGTAAAATGACCTCAAAAAAATTCCTTTCTTTTCTTTTGAGAATCATTTTATTCAAAGTGTAAGTAGACTTAAGAACATAGTTCACTATGCATGGTTGAGATTTATATGATGTACCCACAAACTATAACCAAAATTATACATGTATGATTTCATTCATACACCATTTTTAATATTCAAGAAATAAAAACATACAACATTGCATTTAAAAATTAAGACTCATAATGCAAAAGAGTCATTGCATCAAAAAATTTAGGTCTTAATCATAATTGGATCAACCAAGACAAATCATGCCAACATCATTCTATAAGAACATATAAGCTTCCAAGGATGTCCTTGCTCATTTAACTTCATACATATAAGATATATATAATGGTACTATATTATATAGATATTTTTACTAAGATCTCATAATTTAAGGATAATTGCACCATATTTAATCATATATCCACACCTTAATTAATTTAAGGAAATCCAATTACAAGTTTTACATCCATGGCACTAATTAAGCTTGTAATATCAAACTTTTAAAATCCTTCTTAAGATAAACATGCATGGCTAAAATATCAAGTCCTTTATCATGACTTAAATAAATAATTAAATATATAACCATTCCAAGTAGATGCTAAAGGATTAACAAGCAAAAATGATAACTCTTAAAAATTATGTTGCAGAAAAAACATTAAACTGATATAGGATATCTCTATTTTTAACAATAAAAATAATCATATTGAAACTCAATTTTATTCCTTAATATTAAAAAATACTTTAGATATATGTTTTGAAGATTAAATTGAGGATAACAAAACCTATAAATCATTTTTGATGAAAATCTATGAGTTATGAGCATGAACAACATCAAATTTGGGTTTATATAAAAAATTACAACATACTCTTTTACATTACAAAAATTGCTACAGCCATCATACGAAGGAAGATTAATTTTTAAACATGATACATAAAACATTTAATCACTAAAATAAGTTAAGAATAGATCTAAACATGTTATGCAACTCCAAAATATAAGATCAACCACCAATTAATCCACACATCATCTTGACCTATCTTATAATCCCTCCAATCGGTGGCCCTCACCACCCCAACCATCAATTAGGTGGTGGAATCAAACATTCAAGATTTAAGCAAAGGTGTAAGTAATATGTAATTTTTTTCCCCATCATTGAGTAATTTTTAGCCATTACAAAACATCATCAAACATAATAACCTTAACATTATGTTCTAATAGAGCCAACAATGCTACAGTAAAAACTTCACAAGATGCTCTTACAAAATGAGTCTGTCAAATCTATCAAGCACCCAATCATAAAGTAGAACACCTAGATCTATATATTTTTCAAGAGAAAAGTAATAATCTCAATCATATTTTAACCCCATCAAGAAAAATTAAATAGGTAAAATAAGGGAAACAATACATTTACATCAATACTTTAAAATACACCCAAAATCCAAGCAAAATAACCCAAAATAAAAATATACAACTTGGCTATCATGTCATATTTTAAAAAATGGCCCATAAGGAATAATAGGGTCAAATAAAAATAGAATAATAAAAACCTATTAGCTTTAAAATAAATACAACCAAAAATAAACACCTAGATATATCTATTAGATAATTATAACATGATAAAGAAAACACCCAACATGCCATTTTTAAGGAAACACTTCCAACCATAGATAAAATGAGAAACTAAGATTTTTAATACCTTATCATCTAAAAAATTTTAGTAATTAATATTTTTTTTAAGTTCTATATACCAAGTAATTTTATTTATAACCTACAACAAGATATGTATAGTTAATCCAACCTTATGCAACCATGAAATACAAACTCTAGCAAGAAATTAAAAAAAAGAATCACTTACTTGACACATATCTACCTTAAGAAGAATAAAAATGAAATTTCCATTGGTTAACCTTCATAAAAATGAATCTCTTGCCCAATTTCATCCTTTTTTTCCATGGCTTGCTCTCTTTCCTTTTTCTCCATCCAAGCATGAATTTCTCAAGCTATCAAAGCTTGTTGGGATGAATTTCCAGCCTCCATTACTCTCCATGACTATCATTTCCTTCTAGATTTTTTCTCCAAAAAACTAATGTAGCCAAAAAGACATTCTTTCCTAAATGAAAAATAATCGATTACCTTCTTTGTGGGTGAAGATTCAACCATTAATGCCCACCATTTGCTTTTAAGTAATAAACTTTTTATTTATTTATTTTTGCTTTCTTTTTTTGTCTTTTTAAAAATATATAAAATTTATTTTTATTTTAACTATAATGCATGACAATAGTCCACAACCCTTTAATGATCATCATGGCCTAACACAAATTTATTTTTAATAAAACATTAAACATGGGTTACTTCTTATCCACAGATTTATTAATCAAGACCATCATGGAGTCCCACTTCATTATAATACATGACACTAACCTTCCTGATGCCTCTTGGCAATATAATCAGGATAAAAAGACTTAGATTAAATAATTTTAATAATAATATGATCCACTATGAGTAACAAGTTAACAAGATTGAAATGGTATTTAAAATATTTGAGCCCATTGATAGCCCAAATAAAGAAAATGATAACTGAAATAAAAATACAACTTATCACCAAGCCAACACATACAAGTCATCAAGCAAAGAAAATAATAAAACTAAAAGTGGACATAACCATGATAAATAGAAATAAAAATATGAAATATCAAGATTAAACAAATAAAAAAAGACAAAAGAGAGAGACATAAGGCATGATGCAACTACTCAAGGACTAGATGACTCATTACTATTATACTTCTTATCAATTACTGGTGTTACCCAACTACTCACTACCTCCATCATTATTACCCTACCTATCAAAATACACTACTAGCCTAATTCATGTACCTATGAGCCATGTAGCCACCAAAATATGGCATCAGTAGTATCTACTCTATATGAATAAACACACACACACACACACACACACACACACACACACACACACACACACACACACACACACATGAACTATCTAATCATCACAATATAAAACTATATTGATAGTATCATTAATATGCAATATCAAAGTATATTGTTGTAGGGTCAAAGTATATTGTTGTAGGATAAATGTATATTGTTGCAAGATAATAATATATCATTGTAAGATAACATCATATCACTATAGGATAATAATATGTCACTATAGGATAGCAGTATGTTGCTACATGATAATTGTATGTTGTTGTAGGATAACATTATGTTGCTTTAAGATAACAATATGTTATTACAGGATAAGAGTATGTTGTTACAACATAACAATGTGTTGTTGTAGGATCAAATCAGTCATCATCTATATATAAAAATTAGATGATCAACACTCAAAAATATGCTAATACATATAATAATTCCTATCAAAAAAGAGTTCCATATAAATTTATGGCATCCTTCTCCCCTTAATGAGGATCCATCCTAGAGACAAATCAAAACAACCATGGATAGTGTTATTTAAAACAACTACATATCTTCTCATGTAGCATTTATTTCACTCAACATGTCCCCTTGTACTAAGACTTGTTGATTCTCTCTCTTCCTTTTAAGAGTTTGATCAACCATCTACTAATTTTAATAATATGTCAATTTACAAAAATCATAACTAAGTGCAAAATCTGAATCCTTCAAACAAAAGATTCATTAGTTCATGCTTATTTAAATAAAGATTCATAAATTTTCATAACCAATGGAGAAAGGATCAGATCAAATCATCCAATAATAATTATACTACAAACTTTTGGAATTTTTAACCTCATATGAGCAAGATCATGTTTTGTAGCACTCATACATAAATTATTTCATTCTCTCATATAATTTTAACATGATTCCAAAAATTACAATCATAGTTTTTGAAATTAAAATAGTTTCATGTTAAAATTTCTATCATAAAATGGACATAATTTCTAAGAATTTTGAATTTTCATAGTTAAAATTGAAATAAATTGAATATTTATACTCAATTACCAACCACTAAATGATGATAGTAGCTGATTTATCACAAAAATAGTTAAATTTGAGGTATTTTATATAAAAAAATTAGTTATGTCCCAGGCATAACTTTGTAATATTCTTCATAAAATATCAACCACCATAGTAATCATACTTGTTATGTGGTCCTTCCACCACTTTAGATTATGATTTATGCATACTTTTTTTTCATTCATCTTAAAATAAAATTAACAGTTAGCCAACCATGTTGTTATGATCACAAAAGATTACATCATTCATGGGTTAGTGCAGTGTCCCACATCAACCACACCAAATATTGGAGAGGCCATCCTAGGACTCACATGAGACCCTCAAAGTTTTGATCATGTTCTCCACTAATTTTTTGAGCTCACATGATGGTTAGAGGGATCCCAATCCCACCATCATTTTACAAATACTTTGTGATTGCACCTAAGAATTTAAAAACTACCTAATTAAAACTTTACATTACTCCTTCTGAGCATAGGCATACATGCTAGTCATGTCTTTAAATAGATCAAAATATCTCTTTCAAGAATATTTTCTCATAAAAATCAGTATCCATTTCATAACATAGCACACTTGCATTTACAATCCAACAAGTTCCTACATTACAACAAGTAAAACCTTGCTATAATGCATAAGAATCCAATATATAGGACCAATTAGTGTTTCATAAGGCTACATCATGGAATTTCATATATAGGTTATTTTTAAAATAACCTTCAAGAGGTGGATAAGGTAGCACTTAATCCATAAGGTGACAATTATACATGAATATCCAATGACCAATTTATGGTACACATGGTGTACACACCCAAATGAATTAGGTGGCTACCTCATGCAAAAGTAAAAAATGGATTTTCAATCTATGAGAGACTCCACTTCCTAATCCATACCTAGTTAAATTAATGCATATATAATGCTTCTTTACCCTCAAACTCACACTTGCATCAATTCTTATCACTATAAAAATAATATGAGATTACACCACATAATACAATACTATATCCTGGTAGATTTAATTAATAGATGTTTTTAAAAAGAAAAAAGTTACATTACAAAGTAGTTCATGATCACATAGCTTCATATAAAGATTTAATAATGCAAGATCACACTTGCTCTATGTAATATACATGAAATACTTATGAAATAATGTTTGATAACATAAAAAAACTACAAAGTTACATGGTCTAACATAATCACATATAACATAGAGGTTTACACAACATATACCAATTTTACATGCAATGAAAAAACCACGTGGAATAGGATACACATGATTATTCAATTATTTTGATAATTTATGTCAATGGTATTTTCATATCACAACATACAAATACACTTACAAGTGAAGAAAAAGGGTCCATGAATCTCATCAAATCCTTTGATGTATAGATCTCATTCAAATGACACTAATTATCTATCATAAATACCACATAATCAATCTAGATTCCATCCAAATGAAACTAAAAATCCATCATAAGTACCACATAATCAATCCCAAAGATCTCAAATTTAACACACCCTTCCTTTGAAGGAAGGTGATTTTTTAACAAGGCCCAAAATCTATATCCATTAGTCTCAAAAATTTGCCATCAAGGTTTGTGCCTCATGGAATAGATGGCTCACACAATCTAAAAATAATAAGAAATCCTCAAAACTCTCTAAATTTTCCAAGAAAGTTAATCAAATCCACCCCGACTTGGCCCTCCAAGATTGAGTCACACCCTTGATCCTCTAAAAGCTATCATACCTCAAGTATCATATGAGGACTCATCTAAATAAGCTATTATCAAACACCAAGCATTTATCCTTTTACTCCAACCACAAATTTTTATCATTAGGCCCATAATTGGCTGGTCTAAACAAGTGAAGGGTTAACTAACATTGTTTATCCTATGTAGTGTGGACTTGGGAAGGGTGGACTTAGCCAAGGCTCAAGGTGAAGGTTACTATCATAGAAATTATAACTTTTCACAATCATTAACTTCATCTGAAATTCATAAATTCTAGCACCTCAATATTATAAAACATAGTACTTATCAATTTAAGTTCACATGATGGTTGCAATTAGCGAATCATAACATCATTTCAACTAGAAAACCTTCTTGATACTTCTTACAAGTCCACCACTTTAGATCCAATAGTGATACCCAAGCACCAATCATAATGTTCTTTTACAAAAAGAAAAATTACATAGTTGTAACTAGTCACTTATAGTGACACATAAAGGTAAGAAAAACATACAACTACTTGCCATAACTATTAAAAAAATAACCACATAAAATCAATAAGTAATTGTTCTTTTGAAACAAATTTTCTCTTAATTACCCAAGATACATCAGCCATAATAGCAGTATCTTATTTTATAATCATTGATAGAAATTTTAGAAATACCTAATAAGGCTTTATTAATAATTTTTTGCATTTGGTGTTTAATTACACCATCTTCCAAGAGAATATTTTCCTTAGACCAACCTTTCTCAACCACGAACATCTTATACATGCTAATTCATCTTACTCAATAAAACACCAATCATCATAAGAGTGATATATTAGCTCAATAATTCATGTATTTGAGCATATATTACACCTAAATATTCAATTCATATGAACATAATATTATAAAAATTATACCCATAATAATCACTAATTATGTTGGGTACACCAAACCCCAACATTTTTATAATTTTCTATATGGTTAAAAGAACCTATCATTTATGATATCAACCAAATATCAAAATTCAATCAGAAAAACTTTTTTGATCTTGATTATAAATCCACTATCTTGGATAAAACAATGCTTCACAAGCATTAGTTATGAAATAAATCTCTTTTGCAGCTTATACTTGTGCCATATAAGTCCCAATAATGAGTTGCAATACCATTCTAACCTCTCTTAGCCTAATAAACCATAATTCACATTTTATTCCTTTGTTTTCTACAAGGATTATAATCAATAACAAATGTATCAATTTAAGACAACTCTGATATAGAAATTAATTTATTAGTTCAAGGTAGATATAGTTAACATGCCAAGAGTAACAATAGGTCAACTTCACCAAGTTTTCAATTAGGTCTTTAAGATAAAAATAAGACATATTAATTCCATTTAAAATTTCACTTGAAAAAAGAGTAAGGATATCCACATAAATCACATAAGATCTATGGAATAAATCCAATTATAACTTAGTTCAATATAGGATTTATGAGAGTAATTATCAACTTAAAAAACCATAAAAAAATGAGTTAATATTCATAAAACTTATAAATTGGTTTTGATAATAAAAAAATTATTTCAAGGTCCTTCTCTTCCAACACTTATTATTAAGTTGGCTTAATGCACATCCAATAGATCAGAAATGATAATCAACAACCACTAAAGTCTATCAATCCAAAAATCTCAAATTAGTCCCTAACCAACAAAGATTTTAAAACCAAATGATTCACTCAAGTAAATCAAGTACATTCTCTCTTCAACTAGCCTCCCAAGCATAAGCCATCCCTTAACCTTTTAAAAATTTAATGTCCTAATAAAATTACAATAGTTATCAAAAAATTGTTCTAAATACCAAAAATGGTTTTTTATCACCTTAACTCATACTGGCCCACCTATACATGTAATCAGTTGTCAATCGAGACCCATATTCATGAAAACTAAAATTGGAAAAGGGTGACTTCAGCCAAGGATATGGAGATAAGCATATTATAATTAGGGAACCATTAAGAGCTTGCATATTTACAATGTTACCTACAAATTTTTTATCGATTTGTGTATACACACTCACACACATATATATGCATTCTATAATACATGAGCTTTCAACACTTTAAGCTTGTACAAACAAAGTACTAATCAATTCATCCAAGGGGTTAAGTGACTTTGTAATGGTCATACATGACCTTTTTAAGTATATAAGATATGTGTTAGTCTATAAAAGTCATATAAATTCAACTTTGATTTATTATGCAATCTAGCATACAAGGTTTCAATTTAGTCTTAGAAACACAATAGAGACATATAGGTGGCATTCAGTCACCACAAGGCATACAAATACAAGTCAACAAAATAAGCTTCCATAAGGACATGTACATCCATACTAAGTGTATTTATAGCCACCTAAAGTAGATTATGCAACATAATCCTTTTGTAAAGGTATGAATAACCATATAAAATCTTATCCAACTTTTCAAGCACATGTTATAATAAGTTCAATGCATCAAAAATTATAAAAACTTTTAAGTATAGTTTCTGATACTAGATGAAATGACCTAAAAAAAAATATTTATTTTTTTTAGCATCATTTTGTTCAAAGTGCAAGCATAATTAAGAACATAGTTCACTATGCATGGTTGGGATTTATATAATGCACCTATAACCCATAACTAAAATTATACATGTATGATTCCATTCATACACCATTTCCAATATTCAATAAATCAAAACATACAACATTGTATTTAAAAGCTAAGACTCATAATACAAAAGAGTCATTACATCAATAATTTTACGTCTTAACCATAATTGGATCAACCAAGACAAAGCATGCTCACATCATTCTATGGGAATGTATAAGCTTCCAAGGATGTCCTTGCTCATTTAACTTCATACATATAAGAGATATGCAATGGTATTATCCTATTCAGATATATATACTAATATATCATAATTTAAGGATCATTACATCATATTTAATCATATACTCATGCCCTAATTAATTTCAACAAATCTAAATTACAAGTTCTATATACATGACAACAATTGAGCTTGCAGTACCAAACTTTTCAAAATTTTCTTAGGATAAACATGCATGGCTAAAATATCAAGTCCTTTACCATGACTTAAAGAAATAATTAAATATATAACCATTCCAGGTAAATTCTACAAGATCAACAAGTATAAATGATAACTCTTAAAAATTATGTTGTAGGAAAAACATTAAACTATTGTAGGATATCTCTATTTCTAACAACAAAATACAATCATATTGAAACTAGATTTTACCCCTAAATATTTAACAAAAAAAACTTCAGATATGTGTTTTGAAGGTTAAATTGAGTAGAATAAAACCCAAAAATTGTTTCTGATGAAACTCTATGAGTTAACAGAAAAAACAACATCGAATTCAAGTTTATATAAAAAATTACAACATACTCTTTTACATTGCAAAAAGTTGCTATAGCCATTATATAACAGAAGAGTAATTTTTAAACATGATACAACAAACATTTAATATTTTAAATAAGGTAAGAACATATCTAAACATGTCATACAACTTTAGAATGCAAGAGAAGCCACCAATTAATCTACACACTCTAACCCATCCTATGAGCCCTCCAATCGGTGGCCCTCACCACCCTAACCATTAGCTGGGTGGCGGAGTCAAGCATTCAGGCTTTGAGAAAAGGTGTAAGAAAGATGTAATTTTTTTCATCATTGAGAAATTTGTATTCATTAAAAAAAATCATCAAACATAATAACCTCAATATTATGTTCTAACATAACCAACAACACTACAACAAAAACTTCATAAGATGCTCTTTACAAAATAGACATGTCAAATCTACCAAGCACCCAATCATACAACAAAACACCCAGATCTATATATTTTTTTAGAGAAAATTAATGGGCTTAATCATATTTTAACTCCATGAATAAATATACAAGAGGTAAAAGAAGGGTATCAATACTTTTACATCAGTACTTCAAAATGCACTCAAAATCTAGATAAAATAAGCCAAAATAAAAACATACAACTTAGCTATCATGCCATATTTTCACAAATGATCCATAAAAACTAGTAAGTTCAAATAAAAATATAATAATAAATATCCATCAAATGTAAAATAAATATAGTATAAAACAAACACCCAAATTTTTCTATTACATAATTATAATATGATAGAGAAAACATCCAACATACCATTTTTAAGGAAACACTTTCAGTCTAAGATAAAATGAGTGGATAAGGTTTTTAATACCTTATCATCTAAGGTATTTCAATAGTAAATCTAATTTTTAAACCCTATACCATGCCATATTTTCACAAACGATCCATAAAGACCAACAAGGTCAAATAAAAATAGAATAATAAAGACCCATCAGCTGTAAAATAAATATAGTAGAAAATAAACACCTAGATTTGTCTATTAGATAATTATAATATGATAGAGAAAAGATCCAAAATACAATTTTTAAGGTGACACTTTTAGTCTAAGATAAAATGAGCGACTAAGGTTTTTAATACATTATCATCTAAGGCATTTCAATAATAAATTTGATTTTTAAACCCTATACACCAAGGAATTTTTTTGAACCCAAAACTAGATATGTAGAGTTAATCCAACCCTATGCAGCCATGATATACAAATTCTAGCAAGAAATTTAAAAAAAAAACAAAAAAAAAAAACATCACTTACTCGGCACAAATCTCCCCTAAGAAGAAGAAAAATGAAATTTTCCTTGGTTACCCTTCACAAAAATAAAATTCTTGCCCAGCTCCATCCTTTTTTTCCATGGCTTTTTCTCTTTCCTTTTTCTCTATCTAGGCATGAATTTTACCAAGCCATTAAAGCTTGTTGGGATGAATTTCTAGTGTCCATTACTCTCCATGGTTGTCATTTCCTTCTAGGGGTTTTCCCCAAAAACCAACAGAATCAAAAATACATTCCTTCCTAAATGAAAAATAATCAATTACCTTTTTTTGGTGAAGAGTCAACCCTTAATTCCACCATTTTCTTTTAAGCAATAAACTTTTTATTTATTTATTTTTTCTTTATTTCTTTTTATTTTTATTTTTTATCTATTTAAATATAAATAAACTTTATTTTTATTTTAACTATAATGCATGGCCAAAGTCCACAACCTCTTAATTATCATCATGGCATAACAAAAAAATTTATTTAATAAAATATTAATCATAGGTTACTTCTTGCCCACAAATATATTAAATCAAGGCCATTATGGAGTCCCGTTCCATTATAATGCATGACACTAATCTTCCTGAGGTCCCTTGGAAGTAAAAATAAGATAAGAAGACTTAGATTAAATAATTTTAATTATAATATGATCCATGTTGAACAAAAAATTAACAGGTCTAAAATTTTATTTAAAATATTTGTGCCACTTAACGGCCCAAATAAATAAAATGATATTTGAGACAAAAAGATAGCTTATCACTAAGCCAACACACACAAGTCACCAAACAAAGAAAATAATAAAAATTAAAAGGAAACACAACCAAGATCAAGAAAAATAAAAATATTAAGTAACGAGATTAAACAAATAAAATAAAATGAAAAATAGATGTCTTATAACTACTCAAAGACTAGATGAATCATTACTATTATACTTGTTATCAAGTGTTGGTATTACACAGATGCTGACTACCTCCAGCATTATTAACCCAACTATCAAAATCTATTTTTATCTTAACTCATGTACTTTTGATCCCTACAACCATCAAAACATTCCATCAATAGTATCTACTCTACATGAATAAAAACATAAATACATGTAAATATAAATTATATAATCATCATAATATAAAACTATATTGATAGCATAATTAATATGTAATATCAAATTATATTTTTGTAAGATCAAAGTATGTTTCTACAAGATTATTATTTTAGGATAGAGCTATATTTATACTAGATAAAAATATATCATTGTAGGATATTAGTATATCACTATAGGACAATAATATGTCACTACAAGATAATACTATGTTGTTGCAGCATAATAATGTGTTGATGTAGGATCAAATCAGTCAGCATCTATATGTAAAAATTATATGATCATCACTCAAAAATGTACTAATACATATAGTAATATCTATCAAAAAAGAGTGAAATAATAGGTCATGACATCTTCCTCCTCTTAATGAGGATCCATCCCAATGACAAATCAAAAGAACCATAGATAATGTTGTTTAAAATAACTGCATATCTTTTCATCTAGAATTTTTTTCATTCAACATGTCCCATTGTACTAGGACCTATTGATTCCCTCTCTTCCTTATAAGAGTTTGATCAACCATATACTAATTGTAATAATATACCAATTTACAAAAATCATAATAGCTAAGTGTAAATTTTGAATCTTTTAAACAAAAGATTCATTAGTTCATGCTTATTTAAATAAAGATTCAAAAATTTCTATAACCAATGGAGAAAGGATTATATCAAAGAATCAAATAATAATTATAATATAACCTTTTGGAAATTTTAACCTCATATGAGTAAGACCATGTTTTAAAGCACTCATACCTACTTAAATTTCTGCATTCTCTCATAGAATTTTAGCATGATTCTAAAAAATAGAATCAATTTTTTTGAAACTAAAACAATTTCATGTTAGAATTTATATCATAAAATGGAAATAATGTCTAAAAAATTATAAGTTTCATAGTTTTAATTAAAATAAATTAAATATTTCTACTCAATTACCAACTACTAATTTACGACAACTGATTTGACATAAAAATAACTAAATCTAAGATATTTTACATAAAAAATTAGTTATGTCCCATGCAGAACTTTGTAATATGTTTCATAAAATATAAAACATCATTGTAACCATACTTGTTATATGGTACTTCCACCACTTTATATTATTCTTTATGCATACTTTCTCATCACTCATCTTAGAATGAAATTAACAACCAGTCAACTATGTTGTTACAGTTGCCAAAATTTACTTTATTTGTGGGTTAGTGCAACGTCTTGCACCAACCACACTGAATATTAGAGAGGCCATCCCAAACACTCACATGAAACCCTTAAGGTATTTATCATGTTCTCCACTAATTTTATGATCTCACATGATGGTTAGAGTGATCCCAATGCCACTATCATTTTACAAATACTTCTTGACTGTGCCCAAGAATTTCAAAAGTACTTGATGAGGACTTTAAATTTCTCCTTCTAAGCATAGGTATACATACTAGTCATTCCTTTAAATAGATCAAAATATCCCTTTCAAGAATATTATTTCATAAAAAGAAATATCCATTTCATAACATACATACTTGCATTTATAGGCCAACATGTACCTACATTACAATAAGTACAACCTTGATATAATGTATATGAATCCAACATATATGACCAATTAGTCTTTCATAAGGCTACATCATGGAATTTTACATATAGGTTATTTTTACATCAACATTTGAGAGGTGGGTAAAGTAATACTTATTCCACAATGTTCCCATTATACATGAAGATCCCATGACCAACTTGTGACACACATGGTGCACACACCCCAATGAATCATGTGGCTACCTCATGAAAAGGAAACTGTAGATATTCAATCTACAAGAGACTCCACTTTATAATCCACACTCATAATGTTTCTTTACCCTCAAACTCACACTTGCATCAATGTTCATCACTAGAACAACAATGTGGGATTACACCACATAATACAATATTATACCCTGATAGATTTGATTAATAGATGTTTTTGAATGGAAAAAGTTACATCAAAAAATATTTCATGATCACATTTCTTCATATAAAGAGTTAACAACACAAGGTCACACTTGTTCTATGACATATACATGAAATACTTATGAAATAATGTTTGATAAAATTAACAAACTATAAAGTTACGTGGTATAATATAATCACATATAACATAGAGGTTTACACAACATACAAAAATTTTATATGCAATGAAGAAACCACATAGAATAGGATACAAATATTTTTTTAGTTGTTTTATTAATTTATGCTAAGGGTATTTTCACATCATAACACACAATCACACTTAAAAGTGAAGCACAAGGGTCCATGAATCTCATCAAATCCCTCAATGTCTAGATGACATATAAATGAAACCAATTATCTATCATAAATACCACATAATAAATCTAGATGCCATCTAAATGACATCAAATATCCATCATAACTACCACATAATCAATCTTAGGGATCTCAAATTTAACACACCCTTCCTTTGAAGGAAGGTGATATTTCAACAAGGTTCAAAATCTATATCCATGAGTCTCCAAAATTTACCATCAAGGTTCATGCCTCATGGATTAGATGACTCACGTATTCTAAAAATAATAAGAGATCCCTAAAACTCTCTAACTTTTCCAAGTAAGTCACATTCACCTCCACTTGGCCCTCTAGAATTGAGTCACACCCTCTATCCTCCCAAGGTTATCATACCTTGTGTATCATATGAGGTTTCATATAAATAATCTATCATCAGACACTAGGAATTTATCTTTTTATTCTAACTATAAAATTTTACCACTAGTCCCCTAATTGGCTTGCCCAAACAAGTGAAGGGTCAACTATCATTGTTTATCCTACGTAATGTGGCCGTGGGAAGGGTGGAACCAATCAAGGCTCAAGGTGAAGGTTACTCTCATGAAATTATATCTTTCCATAATTATTAATTTCAATTAAAATTCATAAAGTTCAGCACTTCAATATTATAAAATATAGTACTTATTCACTTTTAGTTCACATGATGGTTGTAATCACCCAACCCTAACAACATTTTAATAAGAAAAATCTTTATGATCTTGCTCACAAGTATACCACTTTAGATCCAATAGTGATACCCAAGCACCAATCCTAATATTTATAAAAAAACATTTACATAGTCGTAACCAATCACTTATAGTGACACATAAAGGCAGACAAAACATACAACTACTTGTCATAGCTGTTAAAAAAATAGCCACAAAAAAAATCAATAAATAATTATTCTTTTTGAAAAAAAAATCTCTTAATCTATCCAAGATACATCAGACATAATAGTAGTATCTTATTTTATAATCATTGTTGAAAATTCTAGTAATACTTCATAAGGCTTTATTAATAATATTTTGTATTTGGTGTTTAATTACACCATCTTCTAAGAGCAGATTTGCCTTAGAACAACCTTGCTCAATAACTAGCATCTTATGCATGTTAATTCATCTTACTTAATAAAATTCCATTCATCATAAGAGTGTTATATCAGCTCAAAAATTCATGCATTTGAACATATATTACACCTAGATATTCAATTCATATAAATAAAATATTATAAAAAATTTGCCCATAATAATTATTAATTATGTTGGGCACACCAAGCCCCAATATTTTTATAATTTTCTTGATGGCTAAAGGAACCCATCATTTATGATATCAATCAAATATCAAAATTGAATCAATTTTTTTTTTCTGATCTTGATTATAAATCTACTACCATGGACAAACCAATGATTCACAAGCATTAATCATGAAACAAAGCTCTTTCTTAGTTTATACTTGTGCCATACAAATCCCAATAATGAGTTGGAATACCATTCAAAACTCTCTTAGTCTATTGAACTTTAATTCACATTTTATTCCTTTGTTATCTACAAGGACTATACTCAACAACAAAGGTATCAATTTAAGACAACCTTGATTCATAAATCAATTTATTAGTTCAAGGCAAATATAATTAACATGTCAAGAATCAAAATAGGCCAACTTCACCAAGTTGATACTTAGGTCCTTAAGATAAAAATGACGCCTATTAATTACATTTAAAACTTCACTTAGAAAGAGAGTAAGTTCAGTCACATAAATTACATAAGAGCTATGGAGTAACTCCAATAATAACTTAGTCCAATATAAGAATTGGGAGAGTAATTCTCAACTTAACAAACCATAAAAAAATGAGTTAATATTCATACAACTCACCAAGTGGTCTTGATAATCATAAATTGATTTCAAAGCCCTTATCTTCTAACTATTATTATTATTAAGTTGGCTTAATGAACATCCAATAGATCGATAATGGTAATCAATAACCACTCAAGTCTATCAATCTAAAAAACTCAAATCAATCCCTGACCAACAAAGATTTTAAAACCAAATTATTCACTCAAATAAATCAAGTACAATTTTTCCTCAACTAGCCTCCCAAGTATAAGTCATCCCTTAACCTTTTAAAGACTTAATGTCCTAATAAAATTCCAATAATTATCAAATAATTATTCTAAATTACAACAATGGTCTTTTATTTCCTTAACTCATATTGACCCACCTATACAGGTCAACTAGTAGTTAAGCGAGACCCATATTAATGCAATCCAAAATTGGAAAAAGGTGACTTCTACCAAGACTATGGAGATCGACATATTATGGTTATGGAACCCTTAAGACCCTACAAGATTATAAGGTTAACTACATAAATTTTATCGATATTTGCATACATACTCACACACATACAAATGCATTCCATAATAAAGGAAGTTTTAGCACTTTAGGCTTGCAAAAACAAATCACTAATCAATTCATCAAAGGGTTTAAGTGAATTTATTAGGGTCATACATGACCTTGTCAAGCATATAATACATGTATTATTCTATATAATGCATATAAGTCTAGCCTTGGTTTATTATGTACTCTAGCATACAAGGTTTCAATTCAGTCTTAGAAAGAATATATATATATATATATATATATACACACACACACACACACACATATGTATATATATGTATATATATATATATAATGTGTATATATATATATGTATATATATATGTATATATATATATGTATATATATATATGTATGTATATAGATATATATATATATGTATGTATATATATATATGTATATATATATATATATGTATGTATATATGTATATGTATATGTATATATGTATGTGTGTGTGTGTGTGTGTGTGTGTGTGTGTGTGGTATTCAGTCACCACAAAGCATACACATACAAGTCAACAAAATAAGCCTCCATAAGGACATGTACATTCATACTAGGTGTATTTACAACCACCCAAAGTACATTATGAAACATAGTCCCTTTGTAAAGGTATGCATAATCATACAAAATCTCAACTATCTTTTCAAGTACATGTTAAAATAAGTGCAATGCATCAAAACTTATAGAAATATTTAAGTACAGGCTCTGATACCATGTGAAATGTCCCTAATTTTTTTTTTTTTTTTTTTTAGTATATTTTTATTCAAAGTGCAAGCATAATTAAGAAGATAGTTCACTATGCATGATTGGGATTTATATAATGCACCCACAACCCATAACTAGAATTATGCATGCATGATTCCATTCATACACCATTTTCAATATTCAAGAAATCAAAACATACAACATTGCATTTTAAATCTAAGACTCATAATATGAAAGAGTCACTGCATTAATAATTTTAGGTTTTAACCATAATTGGATCAACCAAGACAAAACATGACCATATCATTCTATAGGAATGTATAAGCTTTCAAAGATGTCCTTGCTCATTTAACTTCATACATATAAGAGATATGTAATGGTACTATCTTATATAAATATTTATACCAAGGTTTCATAATTCAAATGTCATTGAACCATATTTAATTATATACTCATTCCTTAATCATTTTAAGGAAATACAACTTGTAAGTTCTACATTCATGGCACCACTTGAGCTTGTAATACCAAACTTTCCAAATAATTTTTCGGATAAACATGAATGGCTACAATATCAAGTCCTTTACCATGACTTAAATAAATAATTAAATATATAACCATTCTAAGTAAAATCTATAGTATCAACAAGAAGAAATGATAACTCTCAAAAATTATATTACAGGAAAAGTATTAAATTGTTACAAGAAATCTCTATTTTTAACAACATAATATAGTCATAATGAAACTCAATTTTCTCCCTTAATATTTAATAAAAAAATAATTATATTACTCATTTTGAAAGTTAAATTGAGAAGAATAAAACCCATAAATTATTTATGATAAAATTCTATGAGTTATGAGTATTAACAACATAAAATTTGGGTTTATATAGAAAATTACAACATACTCTTTTACATTCCAAAAAATTACTACAACCATCATACAAAGGAAGAGTAATTTTTAAACATGCTAAAACAAACATTTAATCACTAGAATAAGGTAAGAATAGCTCTAAACATGTCATGAAACTCTATAATGTAATAGTAAATACCAATTAATCCACACACCACCCAAATATGTCCTATGAGGCCTCACATTGATGGCCCTCATCACCCAACCATCAACTGGGTGGTGGATTCAAGCATTCAGGATTTGAGAAAAGGTGTAAGCAAGATGTAATTTTTTTTGAGAAAAGGTGTAAGCAAGATGTAATTTTTTTCATCATTAATCAATTTATAGCCATTACAAAACATCATCAAACATAATAACTTCAACATTATTTTCTAACAGAGCCAACAACATTAGAACAAAAACTTCACAAGATGTTCTTACACAATGGGCATGTCAAATCTATCAAGCACCCAATCATAAAATAGAACACTCAGATCTATATATTTTTTAAGAGCAACGTAATGGGCTCAATCATATTTTAACCCCATCAAAGAAAATGAAAGAGTTAAAATAAGGGAAACAATACTTTTACATCAGTATTTTAAAATGCACCTAAAATCCAGGCAAAATAAGCCAAAATAAAAACATACAACTTGGCTATCATGCCATATTTTTACAAATGATCCATAATGACTAGAAGAGTCAAATAAAAATAGAAAAATAAAAACCTATCAATTGTAAAATAAATATTAAAAAAATGAACACCTAGATCTATCTATTAGATAATTATAACACAATAAATAAAATGCCCAACATGTTATTCTTAAGGCAACACTTCTAATCGTAGATATAATGAGCAACTAAGGTTTTTAATACTTTATCATCTAAGGCATTTCAATAATAAATCTAATTTTTAAACCCTATATACTTGATAATTTTTTTAACCCACAACCAGATATGTAGAGTTAATCTAACCCTATGCATCCATGAAATACAAATTATAGTCAGAAAAAAGATATCACTTACTTGGCACAGATCTGCCCTAAAAATAAAAAAATAAAAAAATTCTTATTTACCCTTCATAAAAATGAAACTCTTGCTTATCTCCATCCTTTTTTTCTATGGCTTATTCTCTTTCCTTTTTCTCTACTTAGGCACCAATTTTTTGGAGCCATTAAAGCTTGTTGGGATGAATTTCTAGCCTCTATTACTCTCCATGGTTATCATTTCCTTCTAGGGTTTTCCCCCCAAAAACCAACGTAGTAAAAAATACATTCCTTCCCAAATGAAAAATAATTATTTTCCTTATTTTTGAGTGAAGAGTCAACCCTTAATGCTCACCATTTTATTTTAAACAATAAACTTTTTATTTATTTGATTTTTCTTTCTTTATTTTTTTTTAAATTTTTTTATCTATTTAAAAATAGATAAACTTTATTTTTATTTTAACTATAATGCATGGCCGAAGTCCACAACCTCTTAATGATCATCATGGCCTAACACAAATTTTTATTTAATAAAACATTAAGCATGGATTACTTTTTTCCCATAGTTTTATTAAATCAAGGCCATCATGGATTCCTACTCTATTATAATGCATTAAACTAACCTTCTCAAGGCCTCTTGGCAATAAAACCAAGACAAGAAGACTTAGATTAAATAATTTTAATTATAATATGATCCAAGGTAAGCAAAAAATTAATAGGTTTGAAATGGTATTTAAAATATCTGAGCCCCTTAACAGACCAAATAAGGAAAATGATAGCTGAGACAAAAATATAGCTTATCACCAAGCCAACACACACAAGTCACCAAATAAAGAAAATAATAAAAACTAAAAATGGACACAACCAAGATCAAGAAAAATAAAAATATTAAATATCAAGATTATAGGAATAAAATAAGACAAAAAAGAGAGACATAAGGCATGCTACAACTACTTAAAGACTAGATGATTCAATACCATTATACTTATCAAGTGCTGGTATTACCCAGCTACTCACTACCTTCACCATTATTACTCTAACTACTAAAATCCACCACCAACATAGCTCATGTACTTATGAGCCCTAAAAACACTAATACATGTCATCAACAATATCTTCTCTACATGAATAAAAACATATATACATGTAAATATGAATTTTATAATCATCATAATATAAAACTATATTGTTAGCATCATTAATATGCAATATCAAAGTATATTAATGTAGGATCAAAGCATGTTGTTTTAGGATTGTTGCTACATGATAAAATTATATTATTGTAGGATAATAATATATCATTATAGGTTAGCAGTATGTCACTGTAGGATAATATTATGTCACTGTAAGATAGTAGTATGTTTCTACAGAATCACTATATGTTGTTATAGGATAACAATATGTTGCTCTAGGATAATATTATGTTGCTACATGATCAAATCAATCAACATCTATATGTAAAAATTAGATGACCAACACTCAAAAATATACTAATACATATAATAATGTCTGTCAAAAAAGAGTCAAATAGCAAGTAATGATAGTTTGATAAAATTAGCATCGATAATTTTGATAATTTATTTATGGCATAAGGTGGAAACTTTGGGTGGAGATTTTTGTTGTTTTTAGCATACAATTTTAGCATCAAGATAAGTGATGATATTATGCACCACAATGATAGGGTCAATGCCAAGCATGTCCTCATAGGACTAGGTAAATATCTCATTATATTTATCTAATAATAAGCTAAAGTTATCATGTTCAATAGGTGTAAGTGTGTGATAAACTATAATTAGTCGAGGGTATAATGGAGTACCATATATAATGTGAGTAGTCTCTTCAATAAGAATAAAATTTGCATCTTGGAAGTGGTATGGTGCATTAGGTAAATAAGAAATTGGATTATCTTTTAGGTTGATGTTAGTGATGAAATTTTTGAAACAAGGGGATTTGTTTTTGAAATTCCTAAGTTTGTGATGTTGTCGAGGAAGTTAAGGTTATTGGTCATGAAGTAATTTAAGAATAGATTAATCACTAGATAGAGTGGGAAGAGGACAATAACACTCAATGTCTACTTTGAGATCAATAAATTGATTACCATGGCTATCATATTTAGAATGTATTTAATGGACATCTATGGCCTTGGCATCTAATGTAATCTTGAGAGTCAGAGGAATAGATTAAACGAATGAGATTGGTGTTTCATTAGTTTCTTTGATATAAGAAGAATTAGTTGTAATTATGGGATCTATATGTGGTAGAGAAGATGAAATAATATCCAAAGGTCTAGAAAGGTATAATTTTTTTAACCACCCAAGGAGTATCCAGTAGAGAATTAATAGGAGGTATATGAGCTTTAGGAGATAATTCAAAATCCATGTAAATGGTATGAAAATGCTAATTAAAATCATGCATTTGAACTAAGAGTTTTTGATAATATTGAACATCCAAGTCTTGAGATTGAGCTTGGGTCATGATGTAGTTATCATCATAGGTTGGAGAAATGGTACATGCTTGAGATTCAGTAGGAGTTTCAGAAGATGAAATTTTGAGTCACTAAAATTTCATGGAGACATGATTAGAGGATCTTAGAATAATTTGGAAACTCCAACAATCATTACATGTAAAGGCATATTGTAGGTAAGACATGACTGGGGGAAGTCAGTGATCTCATAAATGAGAGGAATAGTGTGATCACAAGGTAATAAAGAAAGAGGAAACCACTCTAAGATGTAAGGAGGTAGCTTAGTATATTGTAATGTATTAGGTTCATCATCATCGAAATCAGTGTGAGTGACATGTAAGTATGGATTGATGTTGATGAATTTAGGTAAGGGAGAACTATTGATGGTAGGAATGGTAAGAATGTGATATTGATATTTTGGATTAGGAATTTGAATATTCAAAGGGTTAAGATCAGCTTCATACTTATACAATTTACCATTATGAAGTAATTTGATGTATTAGAAACTAGAAGAGGTGATGGCCTTCATTCTAAGTCTAAGGGTGACTAAGGAGTATGTTATAAGATAGGGGTAAATAAGAAACCATAAGTTTAGTTTGAACAATCTTAGTTTTGATTATCAAGGGAAGCCAAATATAACCATGTGGATTTTGATTAGTTTTATTAAATACATGAAAGATAAGGTAGTTTTGCTTGAGATGATCCCTATTATATCCATGTTATTGTATGATCTAAAAAGATGTCACATTAATATCAAACCCTTAATCAATAAAACATTTATGGATAAGTGCAGTATTAATGGATATTTTAGTGAATAATTATGGATCATCAACATGAAAAAGGATCTCATTGTTAATCATGTCTTCTTCAATAAATTCAATATAAGGCTTGGAAGAGGGATAAATTGATTCAATTGTATGCACGTTGGTAGGTTGAGGTTCAATATAGGGTGATTCTTCATCTATATAAGATAGATCATCAATTTATTAGAATTATTGCATAAGAAACTTATGATGATAAGGGGAAGTATGAACTAACTCCATAAGTAGAATATTATAAGGTATGGAGTTAATTTATTTGATAAAGTTACAATGGGATTTAGAAGAACTAGTGTGAGGTTTAAAGGGTAAGGTAGTTTTTGAATGAATGGAAGTGGTTAGGGGTCAAAAATAAGGAGTTTCCTCATGTAATTTTTAAGCTAAATGAGTGGTTATAGTATCTTTAAGAAGTTGTTCTCCCAAAGATGGTTTCTTAAGTTTTATGATAGGATCTTTATGAGCTAGTTTGTGACGATAATTGACCTTAGATGAGTTAACATGTTTAGAATTACTATAATATTGGTCATAGTTAGCATAAATAATAGAAACATCCTTTCTATGTTGTTTATTATTAGATGTGGAAAAAGATATATGGTTATTAGAAGAAGAATTTTTATAAGATTGTCATTTTTTAGAAGAAAAATTGTACTCTTGAAAATGAAGCTGGATCATGGATTCATGATTTAAAGAATCACCAATCATGTAGGATACAAAACAATTAGTAAGCCCTCAAAAAGTTTCATGGGAATTCCCAATGCCAATGTGTAACCAACAAAATTGATTAGGGTTATACCATTTAAGAGGAGTTTTAGGATAAGTAAAGGGTTTAGAGGGTGGTAAGATTTTTTTCATTTGTTGAACAGTTAGTGGTATGTGAGAACATGGGGGAATGTCAGCTTTGGTAAATCTTGATTTAGTTTAAGGATTATTTTTGGTGATGGAATTAGTATAAGTTTTAATATATCCTTTAATCAATTTGGTATTAGGTTTGAATTTCTTCATGAGGAAGTCTTAATGTTTATCTTGGTTAAGAGCTTCATTAAGTGTTTGAGGAGCAAAGATTTGAACCTTATATTTAAAAAAAAGAGTTAAAGCAGTGATCAAGAGCTTAAATAAATTATCATCAATCATGTCATGGTTGGCCTTATGGGATAAATATTTCCATTGTTTGATAAAATCATGAGCTGATTTAGTGGGAGTTTTCTTAGCATTGATGAAATGGCTCAGGTAATTTTTGGAAAGATCATTATGTTAAAACTCTTTAACTAGAGGATGGAATAAATCCTCAATTTTCCAAATAGAATGTTGGGGAAGTTTTTTGTACCATTCTAATACATTTATAATGAAGGTTTTAACTATAATTTTAGTTGTGGTGAAAGTATTGGTTTTGATCCACTCTTTATAAAGATTGTCAAATAATTTGAGAAAGGATGCAGTATCTTTAGTCCCATCATACTTGATAGTTGGAGATATATTACCAATATTAATGGGAATGATGAAAGGAGATAAAGGCTCATTTTAGATATTTCAAAACATTTTTTTATTCATAATATGTTGTGGAACAACATTTTTTGAGGCATCTCTAAGAGGTGGAGGAATAAAATTTGGATTGGATTGAGGATTAAGAACCAAATGTTGATTGTCCATGTTGATCAAATGATCTCGAAATTGCATCATTTTAGAGGTGTTAGAAGTTTTTATTATGTTCATTTGTTGTATGAATTATGAAAGAAGTTGAGTTGTATCAATTGGTGGGTGGATGTTTGTAGGAGAACTCCCTAAATTGGTATTATGGGGAGGGTTGTTGGAAGGTGGATTATTAGTGGGACTATTGTATAGATTTGTATTAATTAATCCCACATTATGTTCTAAAGTTTTAATATGAAAATTATCTTGATAGATATAAAAAGTATCAGATTTACCTACTTCATCTTTGGGTGTGATTTGAACCATGTTACAATCCAAAAATGGAGGGGAAGAGGTACTCCAAGAGTGAGGGTTTTATTGGGAGGAAAAGAGAGGGAGAAATGAATATCCCATATAGTATGTAAATGGATTAAAGTTATCTAAGAAGATTCTAAGATAGGATTTCATGATGATTTGAGGAAATAAACAAAATGTTAAGGAAATAAAAATAAATAAATAAGCTAGATAGATAAGAGATCTAAGAAAAATAAAAGAAACAATAAGATTATAGAGTTAATGAGGTTGACCTAGTACTATTGGATAGGGATTGAGAAGAGTATAAAGCTGACTAGGTTGACTTAGTAATACAAACTAGGAAAAATGATAGTCTGATAAGGATATAGAGTCGAATAGGTTGACTTAGTGCTATAACTTGATTGGCAAAAGGGATCTAGAGTCAGCTAGGTCGACTCAACATTAGAAGTAGGGAAACAGATAGTCTATAAAAGACTATGTCAAATAGAATGATAGTGTGCTAAAAAAAGGGAAATATTTTTACAATGTAATTTGAAGAAATAAATGGAAACAAACTAAAAAATAATTGGATCAATGAGAGTGATCCAATTGGCATATAACACAAAACCTTGCACCAACACTGGCCAATGCAAGTTTTTTCAATACAACTACAATGAGCAAAGAATAAAAAAGCAATTGAAAAGTAAATGTTAACTTGAGTGGTCATCTTATGTGTTTTTAGATGATTATAAAGTGTTTTTGTAAGTGTGATAGGGAAGTTGGCTGAAAACATGGAACTAGAAAGAAATCTATGGATGGTTTCAAGATGTTTAATGTAAAAGGGATTTATGTTGGCAATGATACTAGATTAGTATTGGGTCCTACCCCCTCACTTCACAATCCCACAATGATAAGTGTGTTAGGTGCTTTTTCAATATATACCATTCTCCATGTGTTTATACTTAGTCAAAAAATCAAGTTAGCTTCCCCCTTGGTGATGAAATCCAATTAGGTAGGTATTGGGTAGACAAATGTTTAAATGCATTGTGAAATTATATGATTTGGTAGTGTGTGAAAAAATAAAAATAGTGAAACTAAATGGTATATTGAAAAACCACCTAATTAAACTATGTGAGATACTCTAACCATGCAAGTAATTGAAATGAAAGTGTGAATTATTATTAGAATATAGTTATTAATTACCAATTTAAGAATGGTATAGAGTTAGTTTATATGACACTG
The DNA here is from genome assembly GCA_037957365.1 of Torreya grandis. Lineage (NCBI taxonomy): Eukaryota > Viridiplantae > Streptophyta > Pinopsida > Cupressales > Taxaceae > Torreya > Torreya grandis. The sequence continues at coordinate 346,033 of JARHVA010006275.1, forward strand.
TATGCAAACATTATAAAACAGAGTCGACAAGGTTGCTACTATACTAGAGAATCAAGAGTCCTTAAGAACTAAGTTAACTAGATTGACTTAGTATTTTAGACAAAAGATAGATTACAAAACTAAGTCAATTAGGTTGACCTAGTTTGCTATAGGATTGTATTTTTGAAGAGTAAAAACTTGTATAAAATAGAACTATAATGAAGTAATAAATTTAAAGAGAGAGAAAGAAAAGGAACCTTGGTGGGTTGGAAGATGTTGAAGATTATAAATTTTCTATTAAAGTGCCTTGAATTTTGTTTGCAAGTTATGCCAACTATGTTGATTGGTTTGACTTAGTTATGTGAAATCTATTTACTAAATCCTATTAAGATGACTAAGTCAACTTGGTCAACATAGTTTGTTGTCTAGAAGTTGACTGTAATACTAAGTCAACCTACATGACTTAGGTTATTGTTCTAGATGTTGTCTAAGAGACTAAGTTGACCTATTCACATAGACTAAATAAGAGTATTATGTTGACCTAATTGATCCAATAACATGTATCTTATGAAGGATTTCATAGAAATAATAGATTCATTTTGATGTGATTGTGTGTTAAACCTATGCACAAAAGTTAGAACTATATTAGCCTAGTCAACTTAGTATCACAAATATAGAAAAATAATAAAATTATAGAAATGAAAAGGTTTGAAAAAAAACCTACAAATGTTAAATGCATGTTGTGTTCACCAAAATGTATGTAATGATAAATGCATTAGATCTACAAATCAATCCTATATCAGAGAAGATAGATCCTACATATACTTCCAATTGGGGTTATATTAGATAATTAGGGTCATGACAAATGTGGATCTATTATATGTAATTAAGGTATATCTTACTAAAATAATATCATTAGGGAGGGTTCCAAAGCCTCTAGTCAAGCAAAACTACATAAGAATCCTAATTAGGTCATATGTTTTCATATTTACAAAACTAATAACAAGTAAAGCAAAAATCTAATCTAATGTTTACCAATGCTTGTGGCATAACATGGGGGTTAGTAAACATAATAGTAAATATGCATAGGAGAATCCTAATTAAATTATGTATAGGTAAAACCCTACTGCATGGAGAGAGATAATATTATTTAAAAGCCATCACTTATGACACTTCTATTTACTAAAAAGAGGAGCAAAGTTAGAGATATTTACCTAGATGATGAACCTGTCAAGACTCAATCTCTCCCTTGGCCAAAGATACTTCGTAATAAGTTGTTATAATTATTAAATATCACTAAGAAAAGATAAAGCATCCAAGACTTCTCCACAAGACTAGATTATTTTCCAAGTAGAAACCCTAAGCCAAGACTCCTCAAGTAGAATGGTAGAAGAGCATATTGTAAAGAAGTGTAAATGAATTATAAATCTTGTCTACTCTCTAATAATTTAAAAATGAATGTGTTTATATAATTAGATATAACCCTAGACCCTTTTAAAATTTTTGACTAACAAGGTCAACGTGATCGACCTAGTGTCATGATTGATAAAAACTCACTAGGTCAGTGAAGGGCTAATCTAGACCCTTAATAAGTTCTATCAATAAGAATACAAGGTTGACACATCTAACATAGTCATGTAAACTATCAAAAAGTGTTTTAGGTTATGAAAATGGATATTAAATGTGTTAAATTATTAGAAGAGTGTGTAAAAGAGGAGATGACACTTGGGGGAATGGTTTTTAGGAGATAAGTGTGTAGATATCGAGTGGTAAAATGGATAACAAAATTGAAAAGTACCAATGTTATACCTACCCATTTATTGATACACTCTTTATGGTTTTCACTTAGAGAGATTTAGACTCAATGGGTTCCTACAAGATAGAAAGCATCAGTAATTGATAAAATTTGAAAAATATTATGTGTATACAGTACGATTTACACACAAAACAACACATATGAGAGAACTACATGTGTATGAGACCACTTATAGAGTATTATATATGTATATAGTTACCATTGATAGAGGGGTATTTGAGGTATCTCAATACCATTTCCCACTAACCCATTTCCCCAAGGTCATATTGAAGATGGAAAACTAGGGTTTTTACATTTCAAAAAGAGTGATTATCCATGACCCAAATTTAAATGCACCAAATAAAAGGTAAAGTAAAACCCAAAAGCATCCAATTGGTCACATCCTATTTTAGTAAATATTATATATAGGACACTAGTGTTGAACTCATATAGTAGTGTCAATGCAACCATCCCAAGATGACATGACTGTTTAGAGAACTAGAAGCATTATAGCTAGAATCTAACAATTATTCTAGAATATCCTTCTTGATTACTTCATCTATTATATATATAGGACTAAATTATCATCATAAAAAACTAATTACTTAACTTATTTATCATTTATACATATAACATAGTTAAAATTTTCACATTTAGACTATGTAGCATAATAAATTTAGTGTATGCTTATATATAAGTTTAGCATCCAATTGGCCTACTATAGATATAATTATCACCTTTGTTCCATTTCATTTATATATACCATTTAACCATATAAATAACCCTAATCTATATTAAATTTAGGGTTAATCACTTTATTGGGGTATATAATATACTATAAGATATTCATAAAAGGATATGAATTTATATCTAACCCCATGGAAAAGTTATTGTGAAAAGACACCGAGTTTCAATAAACTAAGGAGTGTGAAACAAAATTTATGTATCTAAACCAAAGGTTGGTAATATCTCTCATTTTGGTCTTTCTTTATTAGAATAAACCTTTTCATGCTCATTTGGATGCCTTAATAATTATGGTTGAAGTTTTTCTAACAAAACTAGGAGATAAAGGATTGGATCATCCCATTAATTTGTAAGTCACAAAATCTTAGGTGTAGAGAAAAATTATATAATTATATAAATGGAATATCTCATAATGGTATTTTAACTATATAATCTTAGACACTACCTTATAGTAACATGGTTTTAATTATTTTCTAATCACCAGGATTTATGATACCTGGTAAATAATCCCATGTTTAGATGGTAATATATTGATGGTTGATGTTCTTTCAAGAGTTTCATTTTAGAATCAATGTAAAACCTAAAAGATAATATGTGAGACCAAACCACTTTATTATAATATTCATGGATAATAACCTAAATAACTCCAAGATGAATCACTATATGCTCATCTATTTTGTGTCTCTGTGATTCCATAAAACATGGAAGACATAATTAATTTCTTAGAACCAATAATTTTTACTATGTATTATGTGTAAATGGATAAAAATTAATTAATCATGAATGCCATTCCATTTTACATCATTAATGTTTTCTTGTATAAAATGGGGAAAAGTGATGTATTGTATATAGTGGCTTTGGATCATGAGTGAACACAACTTTTGTAAGAAGCACATCAAGGAATTATAGGTGGATATTTCATAGGAGAATCCAAAGCAAGGAAGATATTTTAAAGTGGAATATGGTGGAAAACACTATGACATATACCAAAGGATGAGAAATCCTAATTAGAGAGATAAAATGCCATTGAATCCTATGTTAGCTGAACAACCATTCAAATAGTGAAGAATTAATTTTTTTGGACCAATCAATCTACCTAGTAATTTAAGTAGTGTAAGGTACATAATTATTGTGATGGAATACTTTACTAAATGGGTGGAAGCTACTGAAACACCAAGGATCTAGACAATTTTTTTATGAAAATATTATAACTATATTTTAATGCCCTCTAAATTGGGTTAGTGATAGAGGAACAAACTTCCTAAATAGAACCATCAAGAATTTCATAGAATAGTTTATGATACTGAACCATAAAATCATAACATATCATCCACAATCTAATGGATAGGATGAGGCATCAAACAAAGTCATTGGAAATAGGCTCACAAAAATATGCAATGTGAAAAGGGATAATTATGAGGATAAAATTCTTGTGATCCTATGGATGTATATAATAAATTACAAGTGTGTGATAGCTTTCACCCCATTTTATCTAGTTTGTGGACTAAAATTAGTCATGTTAGTGGAGTATATAGTTCCTAGTCTATGAATTACAATGATCATGAGACTAAGAGATCATGATTCTCTTTAGGAAAGGTTAATGGACTTAACATGGATGGAAGAAAATACACAAAGATCACAATGGAAGTATGAAGTTAGAAAATAAAATAATAAAGCATGGCATGATCACAATCTATTATTTAAGAAATTATTTCTAGAATAGGTAGTATTACTATATGATAACAAATTTAGCACATTTGCAATAAAATTGCACATTCAAAGGAAGTCCCCTTACATAATTCATGATTTATTGTAACAAGGAATAATTGTCAGAACATATCTTCATGGAACCATTATACCAATAAATGTAAATGGGTATAGACTTAATCCTTATCCTCAATAATATTTATCAAATATTGTATAAAATTTGATAGAATTTATGTTTAGTGTATTTTTTTTTTTGGTTTTAGGTTTTTTTTATACAATGATATGTCTATATTGTAGGAATTTAGAATAAAGGCTGAAAAATCAAAGTCATAGTGTGTGATCTAAGAAGTAACCTAACATGGAATGAAACTATAATGAAAATTCAACATAAAGTTCCCCAATTAATTTTGGGAATGAGGCATTGAGAAAAAAGACATGGAGGAAGGATAATCAATGGTCATTAAAAAATCATTAATGGTGACACACTTGAAATATTATATCTTTCCCAAAAATGTATCGTGTGTCAGACTAAATAAATGTATAATAAAATAAAGTGGATGAGGTAAAAGATAGCACATCACATCAATACATATTATAGTCTAAAATAATTCTCTTATCCATTGAATTAATAACATCACATAATCAACAAATTGTTATAATTAATTTGGCCAATAAAATGATGCATGAACAACTTAGCACATTCAAAGTGATGTGTTAGATAGATATGAGTGGGAAAAGTTATTTAAGAATGGGAATGAAGAACATAATGACATTACACATAGTTGATAATAAGAAACATTTGTGAATTTTTTATAATTTATTTAATTACATGAAAATTATTTACTATCATATGTTTAATCAAAGAAATTATTTGAATATAGCTATCACAACAACCATAGATCATGTATAAATTTTGATTCCTCTCATCGATGCATAAAAGGAAGAACTTAGGATTGGTATTGAACTCATATATACAATATATTATATCCATAGCTATTCAAATATATTGATGTAGTAAAGGTTAATTTATTTATTTCAGATCATTTAGAAGTAGCATAAATGGGAGTTCTATCTCTCCAACACACTTACGAGGATAAGATGTGGAGTAACTCATAAAGATCCATAAATCTAGGAAATTTTATGAAGTAATTATAACACTTATCCAATAATATAATTAAGGTGTGATCCATCTCTCTCAATATTTCATAATATTCATAAATCTAGTGACATGGAATAGCAAACAAGAATTTTAGCTTATGGTAAATATTTTATACAATATAAAACTAAGGATCCTCCCTTTTATTTATACATAAGGGAAAAATATAGTAATCATATATACAGATCCTTATGGACTTCATGGAGGATATTTCAATGTGCATTCTCTCTAAATTTATAACCAATCACTTTTTTTAGACTACCAAAAGTGTGAGATAGGTTACCAAAGGAGTCACTGATATTGCATATTAAATGATCTAAATGCAAGAGGATTTAGACTAGATAGAGTTTTTGGTCTTCAAAATCACCACCAACATAGATAATGTTGTTAGTGAAACACATATGTGTTCTAGTATCAATTCTTGGTACTCATTTTCTTCACCCAAGGCAAGTTTTCAGATAAGATAGTCAAATTGAATGTGGATTTATAGTCTAGGACTTCATTTTCAAACATTTCTTGGACCATAATAGGTCTTTACTATGAGAAAATAAAAATATTAAATACATGTTTTGTGGAACTATATTAACTCATCCTTTTTCACCATCAATTACTCTTGTTTATCACACAATACTTGGGGTAATATGATTTAGTTACTAAGTTCCATGATGAGATCTAAATCAAGTTTCATGAGATTCCTAAAGCACCAATAACTTCCTTACCATTTTTCATCAAAATGTTGGATACATAGGTGAAAGTCTTATGATAAAAATATCTATATGTTCACTCTATTCATCCACTATGATCCATACCTTTAGGATCATAGTAGTCATCAACCCATCCATTATTATCACAACCACAAGTGAAGGTGTAGGCATTGGTAAAGAAAAAATAATCTCTATCATATATTATTTCTAGGAATAATAATGCACCAACATTCATATCATCACCACCCCCTTGAAATAATAATATGCACAACATTAAATCTTATAATTTCAATAGGAATGTTCCATAGAACACTATTGAATATGATCTAAATCAACTGGGAGTGATAAGGAGAATGGTTATAAGTCAATGATTGAATACATAATCACTAAGGTGTATGAAAAAGAATAATATAAATAGTTTTAATTTTATAAATTAGTGTGAAATTGTAAAATGTGAAATGATGTTCCAAATATCTTGTTGGTATACATTCATTCACCTCCTACGTCCATAATTGTTGATATATTCATATAATAAAAATAATGCAAATAAGGGATGACTATATTTTTTGAGGAAGCACTAGATTTAGGGTATTCATTATCTTAATTAAAATTAAAAAAATAATAAATCCCATAATAATCTTTAATACATAATCCTATAACCCATACTATGCCTTGATTATCACCAAATATTATAGTATGTATGGGTTCCTTTTCTAAGCCTCATCCAATGGAGTATGTTTAGATATAATAGGATCACATACCTAAATAAAAACCCTAGGAGATCATTCATGATTATAAGTATGTGAATAAGACTCTAGTACCTATAGATAGACCAAAATCATCAAAATATAGGTGCATTAGGGTATAATAAAATTCTACTTCTTTCATTTTGTAGACACTCTCATCATCCTATTGTTCAATTCATATGTCATAGCCATAAGAGATTGATCAAACACCACCAAAATAGTTATCCACACAAGGAGATATTATATCAAAAGATAAAGATACCAAGGATAAAATCAAGAAATAAAAGGCTAAAATATCAACTATGAAGAAGGATATATAGGAAAAAATAAAGAGGAACATCATAATAATAATAATAATAATAATAATAATAATAATAATAATAATAATAATAATAATATACATGAAAGCTATCAAAGATGAGGAGAAAAGGAAGAAATAAGAGGAATAAAATAATAAGTAAGATTAAAAATATATTATGAGGGAAAAATAATGATCAATTCAAGAAGTGAAAGCAATGTAAAAATAAAAGGCTCAATCTAACACAATAGAAAAGGTTGAAGAAGTAGATAAAGTGAAATAATCCCTATGAAGGCAATAGGAGGAAACACATAATTAGGCTTAGGAGTAAGTGGCCAAGGAGAAAGTAGAGGTAGTTTCCAAAGGAAAGGTAGAGCTAGAGAATAAAATAGAACAAAAAGTTCTAGAAAAATAAGAAAAAAAGTACACCAAGAAGGTAGTGATAATAGATTCAAAATAGTAATCTTCTACATCTTAAGGCTTGAGGTCTACTCAAAGGGGTGCACAAGAAAAATATTCATATCACAAACCATAATTATCTAGATAATGTTTTTGGGATGTCCCTACACATTTAAAGTGATGCAAAACCTTCTTGTTTCTAATGACATAAATAAAAAAGGCACATATCATATGTATAACATATAGTATGGCTCTTTCCACTATTGTTTAATAAAAATCGCTTGATGTTTCCTATATACCATTATCAAATACAATTTAAGAAAACAATTGCATTCTAGGATTCTATCACTCAAAAGACTTTTGTGCTCAAATAAGAGGTATCATAGCCAAGGGAGGAAAATGAATACATAAACCTTGACCTCACCAAAGTTCACCAATTGATTGATAACAATTACCCTACTTTGGTAACTCAAAATTTAGGTGACCAAGTCATGTTTGAAGATAAGTATTTCATATCCCTCCTATCCAAGATAAACAAAGACTGGCTCATTGTGTATAAGTTGTAAAAAAATTTCACACAAGGTTAGAATTTCAAGTCAAAAATAGAGGATACTTTTTAACTTATTTAATAATAAGAGTAAGTATTGGATACATATGTACCCTAATCTAAACACATATCCCAAGGCATGCTCTACTGGAAGCAATAGTTAAACACCACATGGACTGAGGCCAAACTAAAGTTCACCAAGGATGAAAAATATAAAGCATCAATGGGATATCAATATTATAACTATAATGTACTGGATGTCACACTAAAGCACTCACTGTAATCAAGAGAAAATATCATGCATAAGTTACAAACATGGAAAAATAAGATGATACATAATACTTATTTTGGCATTCAAATGTAGAGGTATCCAAACATATTAAAGGAGCTAGCACAAAAAATATAGGATAATATGTTGAATGTTAGGGCCATCCTCACTATCATATAATATGGAGACATTTATAATCTAATGTAGTGCCAAGTATCACTATGCACTATGATCATTATGGTGCAACAATTTTTAATGGATTAGAAAATGTTCAAAAAGGACTTGTCACATTTGGATAACTCAATCAAAAAATTATTCATGAGCCATAATTCATCCTCCAAATTAACTCTAGTAGGATCTCAAGTACAAAATACTATCATAACTACTTAGTCCATAATATAACAACAATAAATAATTCTAGCATCTTTTTTTTGTAGTTGTGACTTATTTGAAAATAATTTCAATAACATCATCTTCATAGTGTCCATCAATCCCAAAAATGCATCCTATGACTCCACATATTTTTAGGTACTACACACACTCCAATTTTTAAATTTTAAATAATTTTCCAATATTAAGGCCTTAAGCATTAGGCATAGAGTGAGGTTGTTTGAAAACCTATAAAAGGAAACCACCTAGTTAGGCTAATCTATTGAAAACCCAAAAGGGTGATATATTAGTACGCTAATTAGATGAAACCCTAAAAGGGTGGATAAATAGTGTGTAAGAGATGAAAACTAGTAAACATCAGCTTGAGAGATTACTGTAAGAAATTTTTTATTGGACTAGTTCCTTAGTGTAGGTAATGTTCTCAAATTCAACACAAAACACACTTCATGTGACTTTGTCATGGGATGAGATAACTATTTAAGTATAGGAAAGTGTTGATAGTATCACAGAACTGAAAAACCATAGTGTTAGTAAATTACAAGTGTGAAATGGGTATCTTCATGTGTAACATATTATATTTTGGATGTAGTTAGCCTATGTATGTATTCCAAAATGTTATGGAATGTGAAAAAACTCACTTGCACTCAAATCAAAATGATGAAATGAAAAGTGATAATGTATTTTAAATTATATAAATAATGAAATCTTTTATTGAAAAGGATTTTTAAAAATATATAAATTAATATAGATATCAAACAGTGGTTTCCTTGAATGTCTTTTATCCTTGGTATATGCATAGTGTTTGCTTTGTTTTTATCAAAAAAAGTTATTCATTTAGAATTGACAATGAAAATTCTACATATAATAGTCTACATTTATAGAATAACTACATACTTATTATCATAAGGACTTTGTTTGTTTTTCAAATATGATTGTGTTTTATTCCTATTTTCTATTACACACATAAAACACAAATTAACATGTTTTGATGGGTTTTCCACGAATCTCATCTAACACTTTTATAATGGTAAATTATAATATTTTATTTTTAATGTTATAAGTATGTAAAAATTATTATAATTTGATAGTATAAATTTTTATAGTAAATGTTAGAATTAAATATATGTAAAATTTTTACTATTACAATTTACTATTATAAAGCTTAAAATTGAATGTAAAAATTACATCTACGTAATTGTTACAAATTTGTCTTTTTTTATAATTCATGTTTAATATGGAATGTAAGAATTACATGTGAATTAATATTATAATATTAATGGTATATTAGACTTATCATAAGATTGTATAATGGTATTATTTATTATAGTTTCTTACACTAAGATTTATGAAACAATTTCTCTAATGGTATATTATTATTATTATTATTATTATTATTTATTATTATTATAATATTTTATATTATAATTAAATACATGTAAACTAAAATATTAGATTGACTATATGTAAGCTACAAGCTTACATAATTTATTGTAAACTCTAAGATCATATGAATTGTTATAATTATGTAAAAATTAGTATAATGGTGTATTTATTATTTTATATTTAATTCTATAATTAATTATATGTAAAATATTATTAAATATTATTTTAAATGAGTGGGATACTAATCCTAATTTCATTATATTTGAAAATCTTTGCATGTTAATAATGTTGAACCATTACATAGAGTATCAACAAGATTATTATTCCTTTTAACACAAATTCCATCTAGATAACTATCTTAGAGTGAGTAGACACCCACTACAAATGATTAGGTACTCATCTTATTTGATTACACTATTTTTAAAAAGCTTTACATGTTGTTTTTAACCTTACATATAATAACAACAAGCTTAATAGTCCATTTCACTATAAATTTAGTATACATAGTAAAAACAAAAAAGAGTTAAAAAATAAAGTGTCAAATAATAAGAATCCAACAATCCTATTTGAACTATAATTGAAAATATTTACATGTTATGTTGAACCATTACACAAATTAAAAAAAATGGTACTTTTTTCATTGACTCTATCTAAAATATCTCTTAGAGTGGGTGCATAACCACTCTAAATGAGGAGATACTATTCCCATTTTAACTATATTTGAAATTATTTATGTGTTATGTTGAACCATTATACAAATAAAAAATAAGCATACTAGCCATTTCTGCACTAAGTCCATGTATAGAAATCTCTTAGAGTGGGTGGTTTCCACTCTAAATGATAAGATACTCATCATATTTCATTACACTATATTTGAAAATAAAATACATTGATTTGAACCATTGCAAAGAGGAACAATAACATTAATAGTCCATTTTCACTGAAAGCAGACTATATATAGAGTAAAAATAAGCAAGAGTAACAACAATAAACTATCCACTAATAAGAAGCTACTAATTCTATTTTCACTATAATTAAAAATATTTAAATGTTATATTAAACCATTACACAAAGTAATAAAAATATTACTAGAACTTTTTTCACTAATTCCATCAGGAAAACTTATTAGAATGTACAATCGATGACTCTAAATGAGAAACTATCAATCCTATGTTCATTATATATGAAAATATTTACATGTTATATAACCATTACATAGAGTAACAACCTTACTAGTCATTTTTACACAAACTTACTTTATGTCTGGATCTGGACTATTTTTAATCCAAAATTATCATACAAAGTTAGTATCAGAACAAGTATCACACTATTATATCTTGGTTTGTATGAGAATTTGGTGCCAAATGGGTCTAGGTAATTTCTGACTAATACACAACTCTAGAATGTGTATAAAGGGGTATTAAATTGAAATTTACTTCTCTTCCTAGGCTATCATATTTTATGACTACCTAATCAACTGTCAGAATAGGAATTTTTTAAAGATAAAACAATGTTAATAACCTCAAATTCCCACAAATTTACACATAGTTATAGCCTTAGTAGACAATATATTATTTTCATATTTCATCACACTTTTTGTAAAATTAATAGATTTTTATACCATTTATGTAATTTGACATGCTATATTACATGACACAACATTATACTAATATATTTTTCATCAAATGTGTAATTTATTTTTTATCCTGTGCTCATGACTACCTTCATCACAAAATTGGACATACATAAAAAAGAACTCTTTTTTTAAGGAAGACTCATAAGTATGTATGGCACCAAGATACTAAATAAGTATATGAAAAACACTAAATTATGGGTAAGTCTGAGGAAGGAACTACCTCATATTAGAATGACTTAAAATTTGAAATTTGTGTTGAAGGACATAGATGGATTGACTTATATAATTATTTCTTGGTTTCTTCTAACTATAGTACTTCTTAGTTTTCATTAAAAATTGATACACTTTGAGGCTGTTAATATTATTTTATCTTTGAATTTTTCACTAGTAATTTTTTCACCAAGTCCATTTAGAGAAAGATCTTGGAGTTATCAATCACCCATTCTAAATGAGAATCTATTAATCCTATTTATTTCACTTTATAGTACCTTTTTCACTAAGCCCATCCAAAGAAAGCTCTTAGAGTGGGTGGATCTAAAATCTAAATTAAAAGATACTAATCCTATTTTCACTATATTTTAAAGGATTTAAAATTTATATTGAACCATTACATAGAGTAACAACAAACTTATTAGTAATTTTACACTAATTTCATCCATGCAATGCTCTTAGAGTGGGTGATATCCCACTCTAAATGATAAGGATTTTAATAATGGATAAATAGATTTTATGTATTAGTGAAAAAAGGATTATAAGTATGGATGGTGAAAATTTACTTTTCTAATTTATTTATATGGTGAAAACCATAATTAGTAGTGACAAAAAACATTTATTTTATGCATGTAGAAAGCTTTCCCTTTTATATGATCTATTATTAAGAGAACAATTTCTCAAATAGAATTTATTCAGGATATCATGTAGGTAGCCACATGGATTTGATGATGAAAAAAATTCATGGGGCATATGTGATAAGCATAAGATTATAGGATGAAATAATTTTATTTTCAAGAGGAAAGTGTAGACCTTGTGATGATGTATGAGTATCTAGCTCCAAACCATTTTGTTTTATCATACAAACAATATGTCTACATCCCTAATATGAAAGATAAATATATTATAAATTTTATTTATTGCATATATGATAAGATAATATATACACCAAGAAACTTCAATTCATCTTATTTATCAATCTTATGTGGTCACTCAAGAGGGCTAAAAATCTTTTTAAAATATTGTCTTAATTTTAGAATGAATGGATTTGGATGAGATACATTACTCCTTTTATATTGTTACTTGTCCCTTCATGTCACATGGATGGGGATTATCCCCTACTTGTACCTATGTTTTAAAATCTTTACAAGTTATGTTAAACCATTATATAGAGTAAAAACAAGCTTACTAGTCATTTTTTCACTAAGTCCATTCATGTCACATGGATGGGGATTATCCACTACTTTTACCTATGTTTGAAAATATTTAAAAGTTATGTTAAACCATTACATAGAGTAAAAACAAGCGTACTAGTCATTTTTTCACTAAGTCCATATAGAGATAGCTATTAGAGTGGATGGCCACCCACTCTAAATGATAAGGATTTCAAGCATGGATTAATAGATGTTATGTGGTAGTGATAAAATTATTTCAAGCATGAATGGTGTAAATTTATTAAGATGGTGTAAATGACAAGTAGAAGTGAAAAAAGGTAGTTATTATATGTATGTAAAAATCCTTTCCATTTTTATGCTATGTTATTAAGAGAGTAGTTACTCAAATGGAAATTATTAAGGATATCATATAGATAACCACATGAATTTGGTGATGAAACATAATTCATGGATGCATATACGACAAACATGGGATGATAGGATGAAATCCTTTTTTTTTAAGAGAAAGGTGTAGGCCTCATGATGAGGTATGAGTATCAAACTCTGGACCAATTTTTTGGCATCTTTCAAATAGTAGGCCTACATCCCTAAGCCAAAAGATTAATATATTACAAAATTTTTAACAAAGTGCATAGAAAATTATAAAATGTATACAACAAGCACCTTTGATTCAATTTTTTTATAAATCTTAGGTGGGAACTCAAGTGGACCAAAGCCCTTGTTAAAATAATAACTAATTTGTATAATGAATGGATTATTATGAGATACATGCATCCTTTATTATTTATATGTGTCCCTTAATGGCCCATAGATGAGGAACAAATCCTAGAAATAATTGAAGGATGGAAGGCCAAAATAGAAGAAGAGGAAGGACATGCTAAAAATAATAGTAATAATTGGATAAATTTTATAGAGGATTACAATTTCACTAGACTCATAGACTCCCTAAATCTACAAAGATAAAAATGATGTGTATGAGGACTTGAAAGGTCTTAAGTTAGGGGGAGATGATGAGACTAAAAATTGTCTCATCTAAAGTAAACTAGTAATAATTTTTAGCCTCCATGAAGTAGTCTCAATGTGGATTTATGAAGGTAAAATGTAGGGTGGATATTTTAGTTGTTATTTATGATTGAATATGGTATGAATTATCCCCTGTATATTAACATTTCCATCAAAAATAGATTTGATATTTTTAAAAACATGTGATATCAACCATTGAAGAATGAAGACTAAAATTTTGGATTAAATATCTCAATATAAGATGAAATTAAAATCATTATGAGACACTTAAAGTATGGTTCTAAACTATTTTAACTCAATTATAATACAAATTTAGTACTATAACAAACATCACAGTATTCTAGCTCATTAATTGTACTATGAAAATTTATCATCAAAGTGGTCTAGGTATCCCCTAACTAATACATAACATATCCAAAATTATCATATAAAGTTAGTATAATAATAAACATTGGACTATTCCAGCTTGTATCAGACGATTCTAGGTAGCTCATAACTAATACAAAAAAATGATATTTCATATAAATATTTGTTTTATACAATAAAAAACTTAAACTATGGGTATAAATTTGAAATATGTCCTACACCTCAAATTTCTACCAATTTCCATGTAGATCTACCTAAACAGACAAGAGATTTGTTTAATATTTCAACAGAGGTTCTTTTATAATTGATTAATTTTAATCATTACATGATGTAACATTCTACTAAAAAGTGTTCCATCATATGTATAATTTATTGTTAATATCATGTTTAAGTACTAATTTCATCAAAAAGTTTGGTCATCCATCAAAAAAATACTTCAAAAAAAATAATAAAATTTAGTGTTGCTAATGTCGTTTTAGCTTTGAATTTTATGAAATTCATTTTTTCACTAAGATCATTCATATAAATATATTAGATTTAATAGTCACCCACTCTAAATGATATATTAATAATACTATTTTTACTATATTTCAATAAATTTACAAGTTGTTTTGATTCATTACATAGATAAACAACAATCAAGTGTTTATTTTCACTATAAATAGACTATACTTAGATAAACAACAAACAAGTGTCTATTAATGAAAAGTTACTAATAAAAAATTACAATTTATGTTGAACTATTAAACAGATTAACAACAAGCCAACTAATCATTTTTACACTAGTCCATCTAGAGAAAGCTCTTAGAGTTGATAGCCACCTATTCTTAATTAAAATATATAAATCCTATTTTAATTATATTTATAAATATTTACTTAAATTAAAAATTAAATAGTATTCTATTTTCTTAATTATCCTTGTGTTTATATTCACAGTATTTAATATTTGAATTTTTTTCTTTGTTTAAATTAGTTTTTATCTTAGTCTATAATTCACTATTGAAACATGTTTACTATGATAAAGTAATTTATTACATGTTTTATTTTATTTTAATAATTAATAATCATTTTATTGAAAATGTATTTGATTGGCCACACCTCATATATAATGATAACATTCATATATGGTTCTATTGAATGGGAGATAATATATGAAGAATGGTTTATAGAGATTTTTTTTCAAATAAATTTCCCAATGAATTTTGATTATTTAATTCATTATTATGGGAACATGAAGTTATTTTAATTATATTAAGTATGAAATCTATTTCTAAACATTTTATTTCTATTCATGTGGAATATATAAATAGTTCTGAACATTCATGTCTACTCACTTAAATAGAGTTAGAGGTGGCCATGTATAGAAAAGTGTCATGGTTTGATATTACAAACATAAAATTATTTCATGATATTAATATGGTTGTAAAATAGTAAATTATATATATTTTGACAAATTTGAAGTAGAAAATAGTCATAATATTTACAATGAGATTGTGATTGTATTAGTTTTTTTTATCAATATGGATTTACTTCATATAATAGTCACTACTTAAATATGGAAAAGGAATTTTTTAAAATATTATTTAATTAAAAAAAATAAAATATATGAGGAGTAAAAATATGGCCAACCTAGAAAATGATAATCCTGCATCATAGTTTTATGAATTAAAATAGTCATCATGACAAAACATTGCTTTAAAATAGGTGAAAAAAGGTTTTAAACCAATGAGTCTTCAATGAATTAGTGAATTTAGAATTATTTGTTTAATGATAAATATTTTAATATTTTAATTGATCATTATCACATGGTACCTTATAAATACCATCACCAATCTCTTGACAGAGATGGTGTTGATCAACTAGTTACTTCAATGTTATGTAACTTAATACCTCTTCAAAGGGATGCAATATTGTTTCCTTTAAAAGAAATAATTGGTGAAATAATTATTATAGAGTTTTATAAATACTTTCATGACTCAAATACTCTTTTTTATATTATCAATGGAAAACATACCATCTAAGCACAAAATAAAATCTTGGGAAACCACAGGGTTTTATCTATGCATAATAGAATAAAACATATGTTCTCTCATATTATATCATCCAAGGCCACAACATAGTATGTAATAAACATTTTCAAATATAATAATGTGGAAAACAAAGTATGTGTTTGCATAAAAAATATTGATTAGTTATATAAATCAAGTCTAACCTAGATCATAGAGAGAAGATCACAATGACTTAGTAGTAGCCATGAAAATGAATCAATTCAAAGGTATTCAATTATATTTTTTATTTAACTATAAATAAAAAATATAATTAATTTAAAATATAATTTTAACCCATTATTTCATGTTTTGAATTATCCCTTTGAAAAACAAATCTTTAATATTTATGATAAATAGAAAATAGATAGCTTGAAAGATAAGTTGTTAGTTCTCCTCCTGTTAGATGATATATGAGGAAAATAGGTGTTGTATTTTGAACTTTATACACATCTTAGGATTTCATGTTTTTTAAAAAAGGATTTAAATCCATATTTCAAGTTAAATTGTCTTGACAATATAATCACAAATGTTTTTAGAGGAATAAGGGGAATGTCTCTAAAAGAGATATCCATACTTATAGATAAAGTTATAAATTGGGAAATTTGGTTAAGAACATCTTTTGAAACTGGTGTCAAATTATAAATGTTAAGTGTGTATTAAAAATGAATAAAATAAGATAAAATTGTAAGGGTGAAAATTATAGACTATTTCAAATTTTCATTCCATAATAACTTGCTTTGATAGGGTGCACTATATCCAATGTCATGGAAATTTTTGATATTCATGGAAACCACTTTTTTAAGATTTCTTAGGAGTCTAGAGATTGGAAAGGAAAACATAAAATTAAAACTAAAATGACATGTAAGGAGATTAAAATAACATATAAAGAAAGAAAAGTGTCAAAATATTATAAAACCCTTCTATACATGTATATATCATATTTCACTACTAGAACAAAGATGAGGGATAAATATATGTACATAAGTTCTCATGCCAAAGTTATTTTATCTTTTAATTAAGTATAAATTTGACCATATTAAAGTGACATCTCCCTCCCATTTGTCCTAAAGTGGTCATTTCTGATTTTTTTAATGTTATAACAAAATTTACAAAAAATGATAATATAGATATATTATATTGTATTGTTTCTAGTACTGGTATGTATTTGTATATTTATTGTCCATATGGTTAAAGTGCACTTATTTATTAAATACATTCACACCTACATGGAAAGAGTTAAAAAACATGAATGAAAAAAATTATAAAATATGTTATAAAATTCTAAATCACAAAGGTGTCTTTGAGGTATTCTTAGTGATTTATAGCATATATGACATTCATAGTGAAAACAACATTATTTAAGAAGAGGTAGCCATAGAAATCAATGAGTCACATATAAATCCCTTAGATATTTTTATCCCAATACATATTGTTATTTTTATATTAGAGAATCCATTCAAGTTTGAGACATCATTGAATTTTAGGGAGACCATTATTGATAAATTCAATACAAATTCATCCCCTCTTTTTATTCTTTATAACAACACAAATGTAGTGCAAAAAATATCATATTTAAAAATATCTTCAATAATATATATAGTAGATAATATAAATTAGGAGATAATGTTAATTTTTTTTTACAAATATCTTATGGTGAATCTATGTGATTCACTAAAACTAAAGGCGTATTAGTCTTATAAAATAGTCCTATATATTTATATTATTAATAAAATTATTTCTATTGTATGATTATTAATTAGAATTGATCAAACCATTACAGTCAAGGATGGATACAAATGAATAAATAGATCTAAATAACAATTCAAACCTATCAACAATGGGTGTCTCTATTTAAAAATATAATGACACAAATAAATACCCAAATGATCATCAAGATACAACTATGCAACTAGTGGTGATGGACATAATAGATGCTCCAAAGCAAACACCATCAATTAACGATTTTAGCTCCCAATCATGTGTAACTATTTAAAACTAATTACCAATTTTCAAACCTTATTTAATGTATTACCATAATTATACTAAATTGTATACATGTGGTTTTCAATCTATTCATATAAACTATATAACTTAAAAATAATTTTTGTATTACTCGTTATATTTTCAATTCTTTTTGAATTATTATTTTCTGTAATGGCTACCCCAAAGAAATTCCTCCATTTAGATGGATTGATAATACAAAAATATAATTAAAAAAAAAAATGAACCTTCCATATAAATAATGAGCACTTTCAAAAAGAGGAATGTCAACCCCTTTTCTAATTGTTGTGTCTATGAAATTTCAATTTCCATTTTAGACTTTGTTTGATATAAATACTAATTTAGAAAAAAAAATTAGAAATAAATAATACAAAAAGATAAGTGAAGGATCGTATTCTATTTTTTTTTTGGGTGTAGAGCATTTTGATAAATAATATGAAACTTGTAGTAATAATTTATATACAATTTAGATGGATGCTCAATTATATTATAACAATACAAATAGATTATAGTTGATTCTATCAAGAAAGGTGTTATTACAAATATTTTTATTATATCCATGAAGGTCACTCAAGGTCAATACTTTAAAAAGGACAAATGGTTGATTAGGAAATTATTTGCACAACTAACAGTACTTGGGATTGA
The DNA here is from genome assembly GCA_037957365.1 of Torreya grandis. Taxonomy (NCBI): domain Eukaryota; kingdom Viridiplantae; phylum Streptophyta; class Pinopsida; order Cupressales; family Taxaceae; genus Torreya; species Torreya grandis. The sequence goes on from JARHVA010006275.1 coordinate 365,253, forward strand.
AGAGGATGTGATCAATTTTCTTAAGCATTCTATCCTATCAATAGATTGTTGTGCTCATACAAAGTAACCACGAAGGTTTTATGACATATTAAAATCATCATGGATTAAATATATAATATTTTATTAATAATTTTATATGTTTTTTCAAAATGCTTCACTATGATTTTAATTCTATAATTTTAATTTATAGAGGTTCCATTCCAACCTCTAGGATTAAAGTGTCAAGTTAAATATCTATGAATGTAATGGTAGTTGGAATTTATTAATTTATACATGTGTTCATAATGTTAGTTTAAAATTAAATATTGTTTAAAACTGATTTAATACTATTATGAATATTTACGTTTATGTTTTATGTTAATATTTAATATTTAATTGACAACTATCTAACAAGTTTTGATGAATTTGTTTAGAATTTCAATTATAAAAATACAATCATAACATTATAAGTACATACATTAAATCTTGCATGTTAGATTGGATCTTTTTATAATCGTGTTATCTTTAAAATAATATTAATACTTTCTTTATTGGATATATGTTTCATAGAGGTTATTACTTGCCTAATAGAAAAATATTTTGAATAAAATATAATCATGATGTTGTTCATGTATTAAAATTCAATTTTTATGATTATTAGAGAATTTAATGTATTTAAAATTTTAGTTTTATTTTAATACAATCGTAAAAAATAATTATCCTTATATAATAAGGCTTTTTAACTGAGAATAAAAATAATGCATTTCTCTTTTATTTTTATATCTCATTCTACTATGAACATAATTATTGGTTTTGGGAGTGGAAGGACTATTGTTTGGAGTTATAGGAATTATTGAGTTTAAATAAGAAATTAAGAAAACTAATTTTTTTATTCATGTTACATATATTTTTACCATGCATTTATTCCTAATTTATTGAGGATTTTAGAAACACATTTTGATTGTGTTATAGTTTTCTTATCTACACTCAAGAGTGCTTCATTATTTCATTCATTAGTTTTAATGGATTCATAATTTCAATTTATTTTACTTAGGTTATATCAAATTTTTAGATAGGTAATATATTTTTTATATATTGAAGAAAGGAAATATTGTGTCGGTATATATAAATAACATACAACTAGTTTTAGAAAAGTAGAAAAAATCATATGGAACAAAAAAATAATATTCATAAATGAGAGAACATACTTAGATTAAAAAAATCAATATGAACTTTGCTTTATAATTCCTTAAATTTTGAAATTTTATGGACCATTAGACTCTCAAATAAAGATATTAAAACACTTATGTGTTTGATTAAAACACGTGGGGCCAAAAAAAACCTAGAGAATCAAATAGCCCTCTTCACAAATGCCCATAATTTTTATACTTAGAATTATTTTTATCCCAACCTTAGATAGGTGTCTTCTTATAAATATAAGGTAATGATAAAGAGTATTTTTTTTACTCACATAGAGTTAGTCATACTATCTTGTGGTAAAACTATGTCAGACTATTGACATGTCCTCATCTACATTTCCCCTTATCTTATGATTTTATTTCATACCTACCTATCATTATACCATATTTACGGAAACATTTTATTTATTATGGTAACATAATTATTCTATGCTCAATTAAATGAACTCCTTATTTTTCATTTCCTTTTTGTCTCACCAAGATCAATATTGAGATTGCACTATTCTCTAATGTACAATATTAGGAAATTTTAGAGATCATGGTCTTTAGGTTATCATGTTTAGTATTTAAGTATAAGTTATATTGTCATATTAATATTTATCACCCTTTTTTTATTTTTACAAATATTTATGGAGGAATAAAAAACAAAAACCAAAAAGAGTGAAAATACATATAATAAGAAAATGCAATGTTAAAAGATAAATTATATTTTAAAATTTAGATCACATAAAAAGAAGTAATATTTTTTGGCACATCTCCTATTATAGTCTAATATCAAAATCCATAGTTGGCCTCATGATATATTTAAGGTTAATTGGGGTGAGATAGGCTAGTATACTAGAGTAGGAGGTCTCATTACATCATTATATATATTCTTAGATTATAGTGCCACCTACTTTCTCACACAAGTACACAATCTTCATATTAAACTAAAAACTCCATAAGAGTTTCTGAGGATTGGGAGAGAAATTTTGGGAAGGTAGGATCCTTTTTTTATATGCATGTTATCATTCATGGGATGATATTTATTCTTCATTAGTAAGTTTAAGCTTATGTTTCATAGGTAGGGTTCTCTAGGGCCATTGATGATGAAAACTCAATCTTTCCAACACTATTAAAGTGTATTGTTTATGGTAAAGACTATGATTTAACCTTGGTGATGACCTATTTTCCATCACTCCCTCAATTTCCCCTTTTATAGGTAGGATGGTTCTTAAATCTTCCCCACCTTATTGACTTCTTATTCTCCATTTGTTTGAAACATGGTGTCATCATGGAAATTATAGATTTTCCATATTTAGAATAGAATTTGCATTTTTAAACTATTGTGAGTTTTTATCTTAGCCATTACTTTATCTTTCTAGGATTTCTATTATTTATGTTTGGAACATTTATTTTTGTATTCACTTGTTGTGGGCTATTTGGTTCTATTTTTCCCTTATATGCTTTCATGTTTCAAAATTTTTGTAGGTCATATGGTCTCATTTATAAATTTTTAAAAACCTTATTTTATTTTAGTTTGTTACTTATCTTACATTTATTTTTTTATCGTAAAAAAATTATTTTTTTCTTTTCTTTCATTTTATTTTATATTGTTAGATATCTTACTTTGGATGCATTTGTGGGTTTTTTAGTCATAAGTAACCTTGGAGATTTAGCTTACTAATATTTTTTATATTTATATAATTAGAACCAAACATTATTGATATCATCTTGAAAAAATTTCCAAGTGTTTCAATAATTTATTATAGTTTTTCATTTTACATCATTTATTAACCATCCTATGTATGTGCATTTTTATTTTATCTATTTTTAGCCTTGCATCCTTAAGGTTTCTAAAATGTAGTTACTATGCCTTCCATAATGAATACTATGGTACTTGTATGCATCATTTATGCATAAATTTGATTGAAAGTATGTATATGTTAATTTAATTTATTTATTTACCTATATTTATTTTAGCATTTATTTTTAGTTATTCTCTTTTTTATTTCTATATATCTACCCTAAAGTAACATAATGTGTTACAATATTGTGGCATGTGATGAGATTTTTGTGGGGCATATGTATACACATAATATTTTTAAATTTATCACTCTACTATCACTTTTTATTGCAAGGGCTTGTAAACACATCAATTTCCCTGAGCATGTGCCTTAAAAGGTACATCAAAATAGGGTAGATGGGCTTGTGGTATTTTGAAATGAATTTTTTCATACTATTATATCATGCCATCATTATTATAATTTTGGAATCCTTTAATTATTTTTCATCTTACCTCTCCATATAATTTCCATCCATATTTTATAGCTTCCATATATCCTATTTTATTAACCTAGGGGATATAATATGTGTTATAATTTATCTTCCTTATTGTAGACACTAAATTTGAATTGTATATCAACTTAGTCTTGGAAACTTGGAAAATACTTATCATGGTTTTAACTATCAGTTCTTAGACCTTCCTATTGTCAAAAGTATTTTATACACTATCTCTCTATGCCATATTATTTATTTCTTAGCCTGACCAATATTATTCTGATGACTCAAACTATATATCATACTAAAAATGCTATAAACCTACTTATCTCTTATCTCTATAAGTTATAGACTTGTGCCTAATTTTTGGCTACTCTAACACTTGCATCCAAGTCATAACCTATGTTGATGAAAGTTCCCTATTCTAACACAAGTGTTTAGTTCCCTAAAGTCATATAATTTTTAAATGAAACATATCCCTATGGCTGACATAATTTATTTAATGTGATATATTATATAAAGGTATTTTTATATATGCATGATCAATAATCATTCATTCCTCACATATCATAGACCTAAAAAATCACAAGGAAACGTACCAAAAGTAGTAAATCAAGCATTCAAGTGAGCAAAGATTCTATATTTTATCCTATTTGCATATTAGTCATAAGAAACACGCATGTATATGTCTGAGTTACTAAAGGAGTATCCCATAAGTTATATTTTCCAAGTTACAAGCTATGTCATTATTGTATTTATTTTCCAAATATTTCAGCCTTATGCACAAACAAGCGAACACATTAGGGTAAAACTACATCAATCTAAGATACTCTCCAAACTATTGTCTATGTATGAATCACCCACTAATAGAATGGTGTTTGGGGTTAGCTTGACACCATGATCCTACTAACCCATTTTTCCCAAGGTCACTATGAAGATGGAGAGATAAGGTTTTGATGATTTGACAAGATTAACAACCTATGATCCATATCTAATCACACTAGAGTGAAGGTGACACAAAACCTATAATATCCCATGTAGTCACATCTATATCTAGTATGTATTATATACATGACACCTAAATCTAGGTTAAGCAAAAGCATATATACAATCATCTAAGGTCAACATAAGTGTCTGAGGTTATAGAAGCCAAATTTATTAGAGGTACAATCACTGAGAGGGGAGGGTGAATCAATGAACCCAAATTATGACCTCAATTTCCAAACCTTTTCAAACTCTTGAATCAATTACCATAATTGTTCATGAATCATAAATCATTCATAGTAATGAACAATAGAGACAATGCAAGATCAAAAACATAACACAAGACATACATGGGAAACCCTCTTGGGGAATTAAACCCACTAAAACCTACAATTGGACTATTGTCCTATAATAACAAGATCTAATTTAGACCAACGAGCTACTGATTAAGGAACTAGTATTCCTAGTTTTAGTGAGACTAAAATCCCATAAGGAAATAATACACCTATCTAGTTGAGCACCCACAATAACTAGACTTTTATCAAATTTCACCTTGAAAGGAGGAAAAAACACACTAGGCAACTAATCATCCAACTAGCTACCTTTAACAACTCCACCTTTGAACTAAACGTATTCAACACCTGATGATGGAACTTTGATTATCAAACTCTCAATGTATCCTAATCCAAATTTTGGATCACACAACACTCCCTATTGACAAAATAACATTACATACTTGAAAAAACACACAAAGATCAATTAGTACACATTACATATCCCAACTTACCCCACTCTTCACCTTTTCACACTCAATGCATATTTCACAAAAAATAAGTCTATCATAGTATTTAACAACATGGAAATATGGTCACATACATAGTCCACACACTAATCAATCTATCAAACCAGCCATCAAGCTCTCATAGACACCAACAATCCTTTGATTAATCTCATGACATCCAAAACATCCTTTTGGATCACTCTTGACCTCTTCACTCATACTCAACCTAAAAGAGAACTATTATTCCATAAAAAACATGACCTATAGGTCATACACATAGTCCTCAATATACTCTACTTATCAACCCATCTATTGGGCACACTTATCCTTGTCTCTTCTTCACTTCAATGAACACTCATCTCATAAGACTATAAACTATCTCATTTTTGTTTCATTATATATAGATCCTTCATGATAAACAACTTCATGTTCATCCATTAGAATTACCTTAGCCCTTAATTAATTTAAAACATAAATACATGTATTAATTACACTGTCATAGGTTGGACATAACATATATGGGTCACCTTTAAGTAGCTACACCTTTTAATATGGCCCTTGTAGCTCTTATAGGTCTCATGGAGACCTATTCTGCCACTTAGCACTTAAATTAGAAAAATAGAAACTCAGGGACAATTACATAATCATATTTCCACTCCACATGATCCATTCCTCACTCCCACATGTGTACATGCCACCTATAACATTGATTCCACACTTGAACCTACCAATTAGGTCACCACTCTCTTTAGGTATTCAAACATAGAAAACCCAATCACAAACTACTAAGACAAACACTTAAAATTTTCACATATACATATTATTATATCACATCACTAAACTCTTATAGAACTCATATACACCTCCATTTGATTTAGATACTTCAACATAGGCTCTCAACACTCAAAACAACAAAATCAAAATGATCATTTAAACTAGTCATATGTTGTCATAATACAATTAAGCTTATTTTGACTCTCCATATCTGATTAGGGGTATAAAAATACAACCAATGCCTTATTATAATAATTTTAGACTTATACAACATCTCCATTCTCATTTAATTCTTCAACTCAACTGAAAACACCTTCAACTTGCCTCTACAAGATGGTCACTCAATCTATTAGTATCCCTAAAAAAATAGTCAAATTATTAACCTTTGTTCATACAAAATATCAATTGTTAAAACCTATAAATAATACATATATCATAATAATGGAGTATAAAACACTCCCAAATATCCAAATCATCGTGAGACATCAAAACAACATCAACACATGCTCAAACATTCTTCTTGGGTCACTTGTAGAATATACACAAACACATAGTCAACTTTATAGCTTAATATCTTTCATTGTACACATTTATAGATCTTAAAATTAGTTTCATTAGATGTAACATGGATTATTATTCATATTTTATTTTTATATCATGATAAAATTCATCATAGATCAAAATGTGTGGATAAAATATAGAGAACTAGTTTTATCATTTGCAAAATTTAAATATTTAAATGTCAATGGTCACAGTTAAACCTCAACCACTCACCTTCATCTTGTGATCTCACTCAACTTTGTAAAATCAAACTCCATATATCTCTCTCAAAATTACATTGAACTTTAAATATTTTAAACTTCAATTTATTTGACCACTTTGACTTACTACGCTTCATTGATCTCAATCGTACGAACACTCACTCACCTTTAATCTCTTATCCTTACCTTTTTTCAATCATTAAACATCATGCATATATCCTCATCTCAATGATTCTAAGCATCATGTGAAAAATCACTCCATCTATATTATCAATACTTGCTCAAACTTTACCACTTACATATTTGACTAAGTATGGAAACCTTACTCATTTGCCTAAGTAGCCATTTTTAAACCTTAATAACTTCTTCTATGATTTGATGATATATCTAAAATTTTGACCATATGACCTCCCCACATAGAATAATATTCTCATAAAAACCACACATGTTTGAGATATGACATCATTAACATTTTAACTTAGAATTTTCTTCCACAAAGCCAACTATGCCTGGAACTGCTTGGAAGGCCAACTTTGCTCATGCATATCTTTTGGTGCACTTAATCACATGATCTAAAATTTAGTGTAAATAAACTAGGATAAAAAATTAACAAACCCATATGATCATCTTCTCTTTAAATTTCCACATGTGTTATATATGATGTCAACGAACTAGTTACTCGACTCTATTTGAATATAAAAAACACTGTCAACATGCTTGGGTGCCCAACTTTAAGCATGCATATCTTTTGACACGCTTCATCACATGATATAAATTTTAGTGAATATAAACTAAGAAAAATAATTAAAAAACCCATATTATCAATTTTTCCTACTACCTCCATGCATGTGGATGCTGACCTCATCAACATGTTTTCTCAGCTCTGCTTGAACCCTTTACAAATTTGGCTAAGTATGGGAAAATAGTGAATTCTTTCTTAGAAGCCAACTTTATACCCTCATATATTTGACCATGCTTAGGTTCATGACTTGAGACTTAGTTCATAGGTACTAGGGACTAGTTTGATCACAAATATGTGACCAAATTGCCCAGACTCATCCACACATGGTACTGGTGACATCAACAAACTACTTATTCAGATTTTCTACCACTGGACCAAAGTGATTAGATGAAATAATGAAATACTAGATGAGATCTAATCACTTCCATACTAAATATAATCACTCTTTACACCCCATAGGTTATCTAAAACATGTCCATACCAACTTAATTATCCATTAAATTCCTCACTCAGTCAAACATTAAAGAAAAATGCAAGAACACTAAGTCTCATTGAAGCACACTATCATTGTCATTCTAGCACACATGACACCTCATCACCATCCTTAGTCACCTTAGAGAAATAATTGACAAACTTCTAACAATATCCCTTTTTGTCATTTATGTCAAACACTAATACAAATCTTATTCTTAGACTTTGTCTCTCTCTTTAGGTTCTTTCTCCCCCTTTGACATTATGACAAAGTAGGCCAACTTCTGATCCTATGGACCTACAAAGACATCAAGTAAAAATAATAGGAATATACCATCTCTGGTAGATTATAAAACTCCCCTTAACATATAGAAAACTTATTCTCACCTTGATCTTCTTAAACATGCTCCATGACTACACTCTTCTGATCATATAAAGCTTTTATGAAGATAAAGTATTCATGAACAATACAAACTACATGAACATACCTTGAAAACATAAGAGGGACTCCCATAAGTCACCTAAGCTGAGGAACCTTTTATTTTAACATATTTAGACCATTTTAAACAATGATGAATCAATATAATTGCCTCCATACCTTTTCTCTTAGATTCAACTACACGGTCCTTTGATCCTAGGACCTGATCAATTACAAAGCTCCCCATTTATTTATACATTAGGATTCAATACATTGTCAAAGAACCTAACTTGGTTTGATCAATTCATCATCATAAACTACTTGATTTATCATTTATAGTAGACATCATAACATCTTAAACATGACTGAAGCATCTCACATATGTTCCCCCTCACATCATACATATCTCCATAAGCCATTCAAAATAATTGAGTTAGTTCCCCATAACTCCATGGAATACACAAATTTTCATCAAAATAACTCAAATACCTTCTTCATAATATCAAATATATGACAACACATTATCCTCATCCTCCATATCAACCTTGTCTTACAGTTTTTCAACATTTGATCAATCAATTTGAGAAATATAAATTGACAAGTTCTTACCTTTAGGACTAATAACCCTAAACACACCTTGAGTACACATGAATGAGATAAACATACATTTATAAGAAATATAAAATCTTGACACCTCATCATTATTTATTAGACACTTAGAAAATTTCCATTCCTTGCTTTCAGACCTTGTACATACTACCAACATTCTTTCATGATAAAGTATACTGAACTAGGATCAACCATGCATTATAAACATGTCACCAGATAATGAAAACATTGTATATTCTCTACCTGATGTTCACTTAGATAGATATACCAAAATTGAGTCATTATCATCATGAACACACACCTTAGGTTTTATAGACATCAAACCCTCAAGTTAATACCTTTCATTTTTTGGGCTAATTCTTCAAAACTAAGAGCAAACTAATCAACCAAAAGAACATCTTGACACATAGGTCTAATAATCAACAAATTCCTTCATAGTAAAATAATTCATCTTCTCATGACCTTCTTGCCCTAAAAAAATAAACAAAACTTAACCAAAATCTACAATGCTTCTTTCTGTAAAGTGTCTGCTTGAATCTTAGAGGAAGACACCCTTTTGGCATAATGAGACTAAAAGTCCCAAAACTCTAGAGACTCCCATATCTCCATATCCTTTTCTAACTAACAATACTACCTGAATTTTAAAGGATACTTGACATCATTCTTTTCTTTAGATTTGTTAGTAAAAATAGAAACCATAAACTCTTGTCTTCCCTTTATTGTTTATCATGGCAAATAAACCATCTTTGGTCTCAGCTTGATCTCTCCTGATAGGCTTAGGTTTCAATACCCATTTGTGACCTATTCACTGAACACTAGGAGATCCATACACCTTATTTTGCTTTGGGAACTCATTCAACCTATTTTTGAAATACCTATATATGTGACCAACTCTATGACAATAAAAACAAATAAGATCATTCATACCTTTTACTTGATGATGATTGTGATCTTGTTTTTCTATCTGGATAGAAGATAGATTATCTTGGAATTCATGTATCTTCTTCATATTCTATTCTTTCTTTATAGTATTAGGCAATCCACCTAGATTAGGATTATCCTTCATAGTATTTAGTCTCAACACCATTTATTGACCTCTTGACTGATCTGACTTAAGTCTTCTCCAAGACCAATTTCTCTTTCTTCCAAGGTTTCATGTAAACTCATTATTAGAGCTCATATTTATACAATCTCTTTCCCTATGACCATATTGATAGCAATAATGGCAATGGCCATGAAAATAACTGGCATACCTTATTACATTTAGCTATCTAACTATTTTTCTTTCATTATTCTTGACATGATCTAACTTCTTTTGATCTTCTTCAACCTTGCTTATCTTGACAATAAATTTCTCATGCTCATCCTTTAGTGAATCTAGCTTGGTTTCCAATTGAATTCACTCATCCTCTTTAGCTCTTATAATTGAAATAGTAGCCATTAATTAACCTCTAGGAACTTAGATAATCACCTTATCATTCTTTGATTCATTATCCATGTAATCCTTTATTTTACTTTATTTCTCTATAACATTTACCTTAAGAGAACTAACATGTGCTTCAAGACCTTTGATCACATACCTCATCTTATGATTCCTTTTCTTATGCTCCTTTAGTTCACCAAGTGCATTTATGAGCTCATCCTCTAGATCAACTTCTTCATCCTCACTATCATCTTATTTTCTATCATGGAAAACTTCTTTACCATGCATTATTTACTTCTCTTTTGAACTCAAACATGTCTTAGCATCTAATATTTGAACCTTGAGATCATTCATAACATTATAATCCTCTTTGGCATCTTTCTTAAAAATACATATTTTCTCTTCAAGTGCCTTGATCATAACTTTCCATTATTTATTCTCTTTATTAAACTATTTATCCATCTTTATACCTACTCAAAATCTCATTTAAGTTATTAAGCTTCCTACAAAGAACCTATTCTGATACCAATTGTTAGAGGTACAATCACTGAGAGGGGGGCGGATCAGTGAGCCCAAATTATGACTTCAATTTCCAAACCCTTTGAAAATATCAAATAAATTACCACAATCATTCATGGAATATACATCATTTATAGTAATAAATAAGAGAGACAATGAAAGGTAAAGAACATAACATAAGAAATATGTGGGAGACCCTCTTTGGGAATAAAACCCACTAGAACCTTAAATAAAAAGATCCAATTTAGACCATTAAGCTACTAATCAAGGAACTACCATTCTTAGTTTTAGTGAGATTGCAATCCCACAAGGAGATACTACAAATGTCTAGATGAAGACCCATAACAACTATACTTTTAGTAAATTTCACCTTTTAAGGAGGAACAAACCCCTTAAGCAACTAACCACCCAACCAACTACCTTGAACAACTCCACATTTGAGCTGATGTATTCAACTGATGATGGAGATTTGATTATCAAACTCTTAATGTATCAAAAACCACCTTTTGGATCACATAACACTCGCTATTATCCAAAGCACATTACATACTTAAATTGACACATAAATATCAATTAGGATACATTACATATCCCAACTAACCCCACTCTTTAACTTTGCACACTCAATGTATCCTTCATAGTAATAAATCTATCATAGTCTTCAACAACATGTCCAAATGGTCATACACATAGTCCACATGTTGATCAGTCTCTAAAACCAACCACCAAGCTCTCATAGACACCAAAAATCCTTTTCTCAATCTCAAGACATCTAAAACATCATTTTGGATCACTCTTGACTTCTTCACTCATGTTCAACCTATAAGAGAATTATTCTACCATAAAAATATGACCTATAAGTCACACACATATCACTCAATCTTTTCTACTTATCAACCCATCCATTGGTCACACTCAACATCCTCTCTTCTTTGCTTCAGTGTACACTCATCTCAAAATCCTATAAATCATCTCCTTTTGGTTTCACTATATATAGAGCCCTCATGATAAATAACTTCATTGTCAATGATTAAAATAGCCTTAACCCTCAAATCATATAAAACATAAATAAATGGCTTAGTTACACCCTCATAGGTTGTACATAGCATTTGTGGGTCACCTTTAAGTAGATACACCTTTGAATAAGGCCCTTGTAGCTCTTATAGGTCTCATAGAGACCTATTCTCCCACTTAGCACTTCAATGAGAAAAATATAAACCTAGAACCACTTAAAAAATCATAGGTACACTCCACATGATCCCTTTCTCACTCCTACATGGGTCCATGCCACATATAACACCAACTCCACACTCAAACCTACCAATTAGGTCATCTCACTCTTCAAGTTTTCAAACATAAAAACCCCAATCACAAACTAATGAACTAAACACTTAAAATTTTCACATATTCATATGATTATATCACATGGTGAAATTTTATATAGCTCATCTACATCTCCATGTGATTTAGATACTTCAACATAGGTTTTAGGCACTAAAAGTAACAAACTTAAAATGATCACTTAGACTGGTCATATACTGGCATAATATAGTCAAGATTATTTTGAATATCCATATTTGATCAAGGGAATAATAATATAACCAATGCCTTATTATAATCCTTTGAGACTTATAAAACATCTCCATACTCATTTACTTCTTCATCTCAATGCAAAACACCTTCAACTTGCCTCTGCAAGATGGTCACTCAATCTATTAATATCCTTCAGAAACACAATCAACTTATTAAAATTTATTCACACATAATATAAATTGTTCAAACCTTACAAGATCACACATATCATCCTAATGGAGTACAACACTTCCCAATATCTAAGTCATCATGAGACATCAAAATAACATCAACACAATCTCAAACATTCTTCTCAGGTCACTTGCAGAATATACATGAACACATAATCAGCATTAGAGATTGATATATTTTATTTTATACATTTATAGATCTTAAAATTAGTTTCATTAGACAATACATGGAGTCATATTCATATTTTATTTTTACAACATGAGAAAATTCATCCTAGATTGAAAGATATGGATGAAATACATAACACTAATTTTCCCTTTATAAAATTCAAATATTTAAATGCCAATGGTCACAGTTAAACCTCAAACACTTACCTTCATCTCATATTCTCACTCAAATTTGGACAATCACACTCCATCTATCTCTCTTTAAAGTACATATAACTTTAACTCCATTAAACTTTAGTCACTTTGTCTACTTTGACTTACTATGCTCCGTTGATCTCAATCGTACAAGTGCTGACTTGTTGTTGATCTCTTATCCTTACCTTCTATTAGTTGTTAAACATCATTAACTTGTCCTCATATCATTTATTCTAAATATCTTTGTTAAAATTCTTTCCATCGATATTGTCAAGACTTGCTCAAACTTTACCACTTGCATAGTTGACTAAGTATGGAAACCTTACTCATCTACCTAAGTAGCCTTTTTTGAACCTATCTATCCAAATAATAATATATCGATATAAATATCTACTCTTATAACCCAAACATGTTTGAGCCATGACATCATCAACATGCTCACTCAGAATTTTCTTCCACAAAGCCAACTATACCTGCAACTACCTAGAAGGCTAACTTTACGCATGTATATATTTCGACACACTTCATCACATGATCTAAACTTTAGTGAAAAAATACTAGGATCAAAACTAAATAAAACCATGTGATCACCTTCTCCTAAAATATCCACATGTGTAAAATATGTCATCAAAAAACTACTTACTCAAATTTATTTAAACATAGAAACCACTGTCAACATGTTTGGGAGCCCAACTTTGCACATGCATATTTTTTGATGTTTTCATTGCATATCTAAATTTTAGTGCATATAAACTAGGCACAATAAACAAACCCATATGATCAATTTATCATAATACCCCCACATATGTAGATGTTTACCTTATCAACAAACTTACTCGTCTCTACTTGAACCATTTGTAAATTTGGCTATGGGAAAATAGTGAATTCTATCTTAGAAGCCAAATTTGTATGCTCATATCTTTGACCACACTTAGGTGCATGACCTGATACTTCATAGGTATAAACTAGGGAATAATGTGATCATAACCATATGACCAACTCCCCTAGATGAATCCACAGATAATAATGGTGACATCAACAAATTGCCTACTTAGATTTTTTACCATTGGACCTAAAATGACTAGATGAAACAATTAACTACGAGATGAGATGCACTCACTTACATACTCAATATAATAAATATTGACACCCCATAGGGTCTCTAAAAGATGTCCATACCAACTAAATCATCCATCAAATGTCTCACTCAATAAAACATTAAAGAATCATGCAAGAATATTAAGGATCATTGAAGCACACTTTAACATTATCGTTCTAGCACACATGACACCTCATCACCATCCTTGGTCACCTTGGAGACATAATTGACAAACCTCCAACAAAATTTATAAAATTTTATGACTAATCCAAAATCAAGATCTATTATATTTCTATCATATTTCATATCATGTATCAATGTGCACTGTAATCTAGATAAGTACTATTTTTTATTTCATTTATATATCAATCACTAGTTGTACTTATTATTTTTAGCATATCTTGGTATTTAAATGCACAACATTATTTTATTTGATTTTTTAACTAATTAGCCTATTATAGAGATAGTTTACTATCCTTGTGCACTAGTTTATCTTTATCCCATTCAACCTTAGATTACTTAATATATATTTTACAGTTGAAATTTTGGTGAAATCAATCTATAAAAATGTAAAATATTATATGGTATTGTTTCTTAAGGTTTTCTATTTTAGTCTTTATTTATCTCTTTCCTTATTTAAAAAATAATAAACTAAAGAATTCTTCCATGGCCAAATCTAGTCAACCAAGGGATGGCTTGGAAAGATAAGAAAATTATATTTGTCAAGATATATCTCTTGACAAACAAACATGTCAAACAATACTAGATGAGGACAAGTGGGCATATGTGATGCCTAAAATAGCAAAACATATTCAAGGTGCTCCTATCTACCATCCCAATTCATCATTCCCTCATAGTTTATAAACAATCCATATAATCATTCTCCAAATGTAACTTAAACCACTAAAAATGATACATATGAGAAATATGTTCCTTCATATAATCACCAAAAGTTATAATAAGTACATAAGGAAATTGTGTCTGATTTAAAAATTAATCATAAAGGGGATATTCCTTCAAGTAAATTGATTCAAACCCCTAAAATTCCCACATTTATAAAGAATATCCCCCTTGTAAGAGGTGATGATTCCATTCTTCCTTCATTTCAATTTGTTTTATTTTTAAATGTAAAAAAAGACATCATGAATTCTATACAAAGTAACATTAAGGCACTAAGGAAAATTGTGACTCTCAAAGAAAACGTTAAAAATTCCTAAAATACAAAAAGATGTGCCTTTCCAACACTTACCAAAAATTCCAATTTCATAATAATCTAAAAATTTTGATGAACATTTAAGTACCATGTAAGTATTAAATGTACCAAAATCCTCATGTGACATGTGACAGGTTCCAGAATTTAATTATAACAAATGTGTACTTACACATCCATTCCATATGGATGGAAGTTTGTAACATATGAACAAGTTTTTAGAGACTTTACCAAATTCTCAAAGCAATGTTTTATCAATGATGAATACTATAAAATATCTTCAACAACAAATGGTTAATATTATATCACAAATTTCCTCTCATGACACTGCTTTCAATGACAATATCATAAAAGATCAATGACTTAATAAGAATGTCTTGGAATATTTGTATCCTTAAAATTTATAATGCCTTTATTTTATATGTTTAATGGAAAAATATATTCTATAAATCATTTGAAATAATAAATCACTCCTTTTTCCATTGGGAAAAGTATGGGTGTTTTCTAATAAAAGCATTTTAGAGGAATTTAACTAAATAAACTCTTGATAGGTTCTACAACCTTATAAATGGGCCTTTAAAATAATTTCAAACAACTTTAAGATGTGTTTTTAATTCATTTACATAAACACAAGTTTTCTAAGTTATAATTAGATCATTTACAAAGCCTGGATCAAAATGAAGATGATCTTATTCATGAATATACTATTATATTCAAATATGTTTAATACAAGCCATATCCCACTAGATTTGAAAGTTCAATTCATATTTACTAGAGATCTTATTTCTCCACTTAGAGATAGATAATTACATAATCAATTTTCTTCATTAGATATATTATATTATATTGGTGTGTGTGTGTGTGTGTGTGTGTGTGTGTGTGTGTGTGTGTGTGTGTGTGTGTGTGTGTGTGTGTGTGTGTGTGTGTGTGTGTGTGTGTGTGTGATCATTTACAAAGCCTAGATCAAAATGAAGATGATCTTACTCATGAATATAATATTATATTCAAATATGTTTAATACAAGCCATATCCCACTAGATTTGGAAGTTCAATTCATATTTACTAGAGATGTTATTTCTCCACTTAGAGACAGATAATTACATAATCCCTTTGCTTCATTAGATATATTATATTATATTGGTGTGTGTGTGTGTGTGTGTGTGTGTGTGTGTGTGGTGTGCGTGTGCGTGTGTGTGTGTGTGTGTGTGTGTGTGTGTGTGTGTGTGTGTGTGTGTGTTTTATCAAACATAAATGAAGAACCACATATTTAAACACTTACTGTGTGTGTGTGTGTGTGTGTGTGTGTGTGTGTGTGTGTGTGTGTGTGTGTGTGTGTGTGTGTGTGTGTGTGTGTGTGTGTGTGTGTGTGTGTGTGTGTGTGTGTGTTTTATCAAACATAAATGAAGAACCACATATTTACCTGGCTATAAATACCAATGATACTAATCTTTTTGAGAACAAGGCAACACCCCAAATTGACCAATCTAAAATTCAGCCACACCAACATGATTTAACAATCACATTATTCATGGATGGTGCTTATTTTTTACATAACCATATTTATCCTACATAAACAAAAGCTACTTCCAATGTAATATGTTTTCAACAACTTGGCTTTGATCTACAAATCTTATCAAACAATGGTGGTTGGAAAGAGTCTTTGGTAAAATTCATCATACCAATTTCTTGTGGGCCTAAAGTAATTCAAATAAGGGTTTGAATTATGACACAAAAATATTCATATGCATTTGCATTCGGAATTTTTTTTTAATATCAACTATAATATAAAATTAAGCAAAATCAATAAGATATATATTTTTCTCATGAATTAAAATTGATCCATATTCGAAATGATACGATTGTTTCTTCTACTATACATGTCAATCATGAGGAGGATCATGTTATGTAATAGTATCATTTATCCAACCATGATTTAAAAAAATTAAAGGATCCAACTTAAGGTTGCATGGTGTAATATTCCAAAAATATCAAAATAATAATAATAATAATAATAATAATAATAATAAACTTCAAAAATAAAAAAAGATTTTCAAAATTACATGTTTTATTGGCTCCTTCTCATATATGTTGTTAATTCCATGTTGGTAAATAGAATATCAATACTTTACTATATATATGTATTTCACACATAATTTGAATGTGATATAAGAATACATAGATACATGATCCACTCTTATATGGATGTTGGTCGTTCCTTATATTAATGTCATATAGACATTGGGAGAATCTAATTCTTTGATCTTGATATACACAAGTTATACATTTTTATGATCACTTTCTATTATCATATTTGAGATTATGTACTTACACATGCCTTATTCATACTTATATCCTTCACAATGTACTTGATATGTTATGTCCTCAATATTTTTTGATAACACATATATCCAAGGGTTAGTATGCTATGTATATTCTGGTTAGGCTTTTCCTTTATGCACTTCCTTGAGTGTCTTGTCTTCATTACTAACAATTTGAATATGTCCCATTGTTTTCAGCCCATGTGCCTTTGTTTGAATACTTTAACATTTGAATATTTCATTGATTCTTATATATACATTTGAATATGTCATTCCTTACTTTGTATACATTTGACTAAGGCATGTCCCTTCAATTATGTGGCATGTGAACATGCCCCTTTTTTGAGGTTTCCTTGGACCATTGCCTTTTTATTTAATTTTAAGTGTTATTGTGTGTGTTCTTGATTTATTTTTGTGTTTTTAATTATACTATATAGACTTTACCATGGTTTATACCATGCATATTAGGACTTGATGTGATCATATTTTTTACACTTTATTGATATATCTACCTAGACATGTTCCTGATATATGCTACATGGTTCATACATAGTGGGGACATGTTACAAAAACATGTTCTCCACACTTGTACCATCTCTTAATTATATATTGCAGTGGGTTCATGTTTTGGAAACATGTTTTCCACACTTACACACTTGAAAATTGGTAAAACTACATAGTTATATGATTCATATACATATTTGTGGTAGAATTATATAAATTGGTACCATTTTTATACTTATGTTTTAGAATGAGAAATATAAGGTGAATATGCTATGAAAAGGGCACCAAAAATTATAAAATCAAAATTATCCTTTAGATTTCAAATACTTTTATGGACATTAGCTCACTATATTTGAATGTTATGGATTGTTATTTATCCAATCTAATACATTAATTGGTTCACTTTTGATATGGTTGAGGTGATTAAATCACTAAAATTTTCCAATTTTATAGGTTGGATTTGATTACATCATTCAACCTCACCATATTTATAGTTTAGGTTTACTTGAATCATCTCACACTCACTAAGTTATAAGTATGATTGGGTTGCATAATTGAGCTAATCTCAATTGTCGAATGGAAACTCACCCTCTCTCAAAGGTTTGGGGAATTTTTTTTATTTTAACCTTTTCATATATGAACTTATAGATTTACATTTGTCTTAATATCAATTTACATGGTTCATAATGATAAATATTTTCAAATAAATTTGCCAAAATTTAAGGCAATCGCATCGATATACAGGTGTATTCCTAAACCTTGCTCTTTCTATTTCAATCATTTCAATTATTTCAATTTCAAATTATATGCACTGATTATATATTGTAATATGATCTTGGATACATGCCAATCACCAAAAAATCACTCAAGTTGGGCTCATGCAAAGGCAAGTTATGTTATACACACCTAAGTAAACATTTATTTTCCTTTAAACTAAAAATTTCATTACTATATTAAAGTGGGGAAATGTAGACACTAAATATGAATTATATATCACTTCCATCTTGTGCACTTGGAAAATACCTATCATAGTTGTACCCATCAATTCTTAAATCTTCTCACTACCAAAAATCTTGCATAGATTATCTCTCTATGCCAAATTTATTATCTCTTAGTTTGACCATTATTATTCTAATAAATTAGACCTTATATCATATTCATAATGTTATAAACTTGCTTATATCTTGTCTCTAAAATTTTTGGAGCTCTACCTATTTTCCAACTACCCAAATAATTACATCCAATTAAGACACCCACATCAGTACAAGTATCATATTCAATATAAGTTTATAATGCTCTAAATTCATCCAATTTTCAAATGAAATGTATTAATATGCTGTACCTTATGATTTAATGTGATATATTCTCCAAAGGGATTGGTATATATCCATGATCAATCCTCATTCACTATCATAAAACTAACAACTCATAAGGAAACTTGATAAAATCATTAAATCAAGCATTCAAGTGAGTAAAAATTCCCTATTTTATCCTATTTCCATATTATACATGGGACAACACATCTAAAAGTCTAAGTTAATGAAGGAGAAACCCATGAATCATATTTTCCAA
>JARHVA010006275.1:392500-402500 GCA_037957365.1 Torreya grandis
AAAATCTTGATGTAAAGGTTATCGTATCTTACATGGGTCCCCTTGGTGTTCAAATTAATCATGTGTCTAAGGCAATCACCACACTTTGGGGAGCTCAACTTAATTCACGTTCAAATATTTTCAATATTTACATTAAGGGGTATTCACTTAACATCCTTAATGCCTTCTTTGGAAAGAATAATCCCTCTTATACTATCAAGCACATCATTAATGATGCTAAACACTTTATATCTCTTTTTAGTGAAGTCTCCATAGGTCATATTTTTAGGGAAGGTAACTCAACTAAGGATAACATCACCAAATTTGGAGTTATATCCCCCTCGATGGTCACATGACAAGGAACCAACAACTTGATGTCTCATTTTCTAGACATAATTAATAATGATTTAGATTGTAAGTCATAATTACTTTAGGCTTGAATTACACATGGGATTCTTATCATTAGGCATGTAAAAAATTAATACCCTCATGTTTAATTATTTTATAGTGAAAATCCAATTCAAAAATATTGGCATAATTACAATTTTAGTTCATTCTCAAAATCCACCTGCAGGGGTGAGGAAGGCTAGTGATCCACTATAGAATTAGAGTGATAAAAACTTGGTGATAATGGGAGGAAATATAGATAGGCATAAACCATTATCCTATGTCGAGATCAAGGAAATGCATGGGTTTAAAATAATATTTATAAAGGAGGCTTATTTGAATTCATGTAAATAATCATAAGGCATGGTGCATATTTATCAAAATATTTTATGTTGGCCTAAAACAAGCAAATCGTAAGGATATAGAGCATAAAAATAGTTGTCATAGAAGAAAACATTAGTGAATAAATCATAATGAGCTATGAGGGGGTAAAATCATTTAAGGACAAAATTAGAAAATTGGAATTAATGAAAAATTTCTTTCCCTTCGATGCAAACTTGAAGACAAAAAAGAAAGGCTTTCTGAGATAAAATATGTCTTTTTGATTGCTAGAAATTAGTATGAAAATTAAGAAGCACAACACTTTAGGTTAAGTTTACCTTGATTTTTTCCACCATTTTATATTGTTAAATCATTTATGAGGTTAAAAAATTAGTCTTCCATTCTATTTATTGAAATATTTGGAGAACACCAGCCTCACATATCAGATTAGTTAGGATAATTATATAATCCATAAAGGTTTGATATTTTTACTGGTTGAACATGGTGAAAAAGGGGAAAACCACTCCAAACCACCCATATGACTAACTCATTTAATGAGCAACCTATATTACTATAGGAGGAAAATACCCCCACCTCTATTAATTCTCAACCCAACTTCCCTTATTCTAACACCATAATATTTAAATCCCCTTAGGTTTCAAATTTGGTAAACATGTGGGAGTCAACACCCCAAATTTAGGGGTAAAACCCCTAAAATCATCACTATTTCTTGAGGAGATGAGGATGGTAGCAAGGGAAAGGAATTGTATGAACTAGATGATCATGTATGTTGTTGTAAAAGGAATATTTGTGCATTTAAGGATAGACTAATAGATAACAGTAGGGATATGGTGGGTCTTATTTAGGAGCAAAATAAATTAAAGGATGAGAATGACAAGCTCAAATTAAAATTTTTAAAATAAAAAGAAGATGAAAACATCTTTAAGAAAAAATCCATTAGTGTTGATACCAACTAGGATGTAACTAAGGAGACTCTACCAATTCTCAAAGATAAAAGGGTTCATAAAACATCATTGAATAAAACCATGAAGTGTCTCAAAAAAGGATCAAGTAAACATACACAAGGTAGAGCAACATTAGACCTATTTAAAAACAAGGTTGAGGAGATGAAAAATTCTACCCCAAATAACCAAGTAGGATTTGAGGAGCTTTCAAGAATTTATTTAGTTTTTTATTTTTAGCTCTACTAGTTTATTTGTTCTTCATAATTTTATCATGGTTTTTACTCATGACTAGATGAAGTCCTTCTCTATTTAGTTTCCTATTGGGGATTTGTATCTTGACTTTGGGTCTGTTTCTTCTAGTTCATACTCTATGGTTGTTGGATTCCTATAAAAGTAGCCTCTTTTACCCTATCTAATAAAAAACATGTCCAATCATAAGTAGTATTTTTAAGATTTAGAGGTTTAGAATCTTATCTTGGAGGATAGTTTTGTAGTGTCTTTCAATATCTATAAGAGATGTCTTTGGAGTTCCTTACTAAAGATATCTAGGTCTTTGTCTTACCATTTGAGTTATTAAACCTAAAACATCTCTTTTAAATTTCCACTTGAGCTAAAGGGGGATATTTAAATGTCAAAGAGTCCACCCAAAGGTAATTATCTTTATCCCCATACACTTTTATTTATTTACATAATATATTCTATAATTATTGGTTTATTTAATTTTTTATGTATGTGTGTATTATTTCTTATGATTTTCTTATAACACATAAACTATTATATAAATAGTTTTATTTTGTCTTTCCATTTATAAATTTAGGTTGAATAGACCCCTATTTGTATGACTATTTAACCATATCTTTTTTATAACCACTTACCCATCATTTCATTTAACCTTTACAATAGTTCACCTTTACCTACACCTTTATAATCATCATTACAATCAATTACCCATCATTGAGCCTTTGTGATATTTATAGCCCATGTCATAGGATTAGGAATTTTAACACTTTCCTTTTGAAATTTGAGTCTATATTATCCTATTCTAGGTTTACAATTATTGTAGGGCCTTGCCTAATCATCCAAGTGTACACATGACCTATAGTTATGACCTTATTAAAGTCCTTGTATATTGAGATAAAGAGGAAACTTATAGGTAATCCTATCATAAGGGTACTAAATATGTATAAAATATCTCTATGATCACTTTTCATCAGAATAAAACTAGTTCTTAAGACTTAGAGACCTAGAAAATGTGAGGTAGAGAAATCATTTCTAGGATGCATGTAAGTTACCATCACAACAACATTTATACAAGTTTTTATTCCCAATTTTTTTTTCTAAGGATAAAATATTTTAAATAACTATATCACTCTTTTAAATAGAATTTAAACACTTTAAAAAATACAAAACAAGGTTTGGATGTGAAAGATATGGAAAAAAACAAGAACCTACATTTTTCCAATTAGTTTTTTGACATGTTTTTAGCTTGTTGTATTGTATGAGTCTATGATTACTAGACACCCAACGTCAAATTTATGGATATCTATTTGGAATTTACTAAAAATATATCAAGTTTGGGACAAAGTGTTCCTTTTGACTAGTAAAACACATGAGAAGAAAAAAACTATATTTTGACAAAGCTTATAATTTTGATTGAAAATAATCATGTCTAACATGCCTATGAAGTTTAGATGACTAGAGATAAAGTTTATAATATATTTATACATAATATTTCAAATTTTATCAAATACTAATGATTTATGTCTTGTGGTAAGCTATCGAGTCTTAATCTCTCTCAGTGCACACCCTAAGGGGTGCACTGAGAAAGGGGTAGGTAGACAATTAGTGCTTCACAAGATTATTGTCCCTTATTTCCACTTATTACCAATCTAACCATATCCTAAAACCATTCCCTTAATATATTATTCCTATTTTACACACTCTTCTAGTCTTTTCCCACTTTTCATCCCTCTTTTCCTCACCTTAAGCCCCTTTTGATAGTCTATAGTACTCGATCAACTAGGTCAACCTTGTATTGTTGTGGGTATAATTAATTTAGGGTCTAGGTTAGTTCTTGGTTGACCTAGCCCATGACCTAATGAATTTTTTCCCATAATTATAATAGGTTGACTAGGTCAACCCTATCAACTAAATTTTTTATAAGGGCTTAGGGTCAAATTCACCTATATATACAAGCTGATTTCATCATTATTTACCAATGAATAAGAGTTTTTATTTGCTTGCACTTATTTATAATATAATATTCCACCATTCTACATGAGGAGTATTAGCTTAGGTTTATACTTGGAGAATCTAATCTCAATGGAGAAGTCCTAGATGTTTTGGCCTTTTTTAGTGATCCTTACAAACCATAATAACCTCTTATAAAGCCCCTTTGGCTAAGGGAAAGATGGAGCCTCGATGGGTTCATATTTCAAGTAAGTATTCTCTAACTTTTCTCCTCTCTTTAGTAGATAGAAGTAGCATAAGGATTGGCTTCAAATAACAATACTCTTCTTCTTTATGCATTAGGATCTTAATCATACATAACTTGATTGATATTCTCCTATGCATGTTTGTTTATTTACTAACCACCATATTGTGCCATAAGCTTTGGTGAGCATTATATTATATTTATTTGCTTTACTTATTATTTTAGTGAATATGAAAACATATGACTTGGTTAGGGTTATTGTGTGATAGTGCTTAACTATAGGATTTAGAACCCTCCCTAGCATTACTTATTGTGGTAAGAGATCCCCTAATTAGGTCTAGTAGATCCCCATATTGTTCATGTTCTTAATTATCTAATGTATCCCCACTTAGTAGTGTAAGTATGATCTATCTTCTCTAAATTAGGATTGATTTATAGAGATGATGCATTTATGATTACATACATTCTAGTAAACTTGATGTGAATCTAATCCATGTAGGTTTTATTTCATTTTTTCATTATTTTATCATTTTATTTATTATTTTTATATATTTTTGATACTAGGTCGAGAGCACTAGTATAGTTTCTAACTTATGTACGCATGTTTAACACATAGTCACATCAAAATTAATCTATTCTATTTATGTAGGTATTCATCAGATATAGGCTATTAGATTAAATAAGTCAACACAGTACAAGATTTCACTTCTAAACAGGTTATTAGGTTGACCTTGTAAACACAATACACTTCTATACTTCTAGAAAACATATTAGGTTGACACTATCAGTACATTATTCTTTATAGGTTTCAACAAACAAGGAACTATAGAACTAGGGTGACCCAATCAACATAGTTGGTAGAATTTGTAAGTAAAAATTAGGGCAATTTAACAATAATATCACTTTATTATGCATCCTTAAAGCCACCAAGGTTCCCTTATCTCTTTCTCTATAATTTATGTTATTAGTTATAGTTATAATTTTCATAGTTTGCAGTCTTAAAAATTACCCTTATATAACAAACTAGGTTTACCCTGTTGACCTAGTTTTATATACTATCTTATATCTAAAAGACTAGGTCAACACTGTCGATGTAGTTCTTAATAGACCCTTGATTCAGTAGTATAGTAGCGACACTGTTGACTCTATTATATAATCTTTGCATACACCATCATAAGAATTGACATTGTATTATGTTTTAAAGTTTGAATTAACACTTATATGCTAGTAAATAGCTCACACTTTCACATTCAATTTCTTGCATGATTAGAATATATCACATAGTTTAATTATGTGGTTTTTTAATATACCATTTAGCTTCACTATTTTATCTTTCTTGCACACACTAAAAAATCACATAATATTAAAATATATTTAAATAATTGTCTACCCAAGGCCTACCTATTTAGATTTCATAACTAAAGGGGAAGTCAACTTGGTTTTCTAGACAAGAATAAACACATGTTTAAGGGTATATATTGTCAAAGTAACTAACACCCTTATATTTACTGTGTGTGAAGTGAGAAGGTAGGGCCCAATACCAATCTAGTACCATTGCCAACATAGATCCCTTTCAACCTAAATATCCTAAAACCATCCCTGGATTTCTTTCTAGTTCCTTAATTATAGCCAAATTCCTATCACACTTAAAATTATACTATAATAATCTAAAAACATTTATGATGAACACTTAGTTAAGATTTAATTTCCAAGTTGAAATCTTACTCTTTTCTTATTATATGTTGTATTGTAAAAACTTGCATTGGTCCATGTGGGTGAAAGGTTTTGTGTTATGTGTCTCGATTGGATCATCCTCATTGACCTAATTGATTGTGTTTCCTTTCATTTCTTTCTTTCAAAAGTAATTGAATTTTTTTTCTTGTTTCATTACATTATAATTATGTTTGACACAGTCTTTTATAGATTGTTTGTTTAACTTGCTTGTAGTATTGGGTCAACCCTATCAACATAGTACTTTTTTATACCTCCATAGATACAATACTAAGTTAACCCTATTAACTCTGTATCTTTATTTACCTATTTGATGTCCTAGGTTATATTACTAGGTTGACCCTATCAACTCTGTATCCTTGTTTTCTTAGTTTTTAGACCCTATTTATAGTACTAGGTTGACCTAGACAACTCTATACTCATATTGTTATCCTATATGGCCAACATAGTTCTCTATCTACACAAATTAGTTATTTATCTCTCATTATTATTATTTTTATCATAATTTTCCTTTCCTCAAGCATCATATCCCCTATTATAATCTTCTTAGACAACTTAAATCCATTTAGACACTATATGGGGTTCTTTTTGCTTCTTATCTTTTCCTATCTTTTCTTCCTCTTTTTAGTTGTTGGGGAATCTTGAAATTACCATACACACATTAATATATCCTTTGGGGCATCTTAAAATGCCCACCCATAAGTTATTTTAGACTCTAGGGTATCTTGTGATGCCTATCGCTACATTTACTTAGCCTTTGGGGCATTTAGCAATGCCCACTCTTATTATACATGTCATGATACCAAACTAATTCAACATCAAGAAACCTTTCGAGACACAAGCTTATTTTTCACATGCTCATCCCTTATATATATGTTAATGTATGATACTTTCCTTAATTTCATGATTTTTATATTATATCTATCTAACACTATTTGTAAGTTACTTACATGGGTCTCACCCTCTACAACAGTTCTCTCTCTTCCATAAACCTTAGTCCTTCCTTTTTGGTCTTCTAGTTCCCCTTTTTATCATGAGTTTCATTATGGAACCATGGATTAAACTTGGTATTCCTCATGATGTACTTTATTCTCTTTATTTTCACACTTTTGACACACTTTTTTCACCCCTTGAGTTTATCTTTTGTGAGTTGTAGTGTAAAACTATGGATAAGACCTAAGCTTCCTCATAAATACCATCTTTTATCTTACCTTGTTTATTTTTTACATGATTTTTGGCACCATTGTGGGTTTATATTTTATGATTTGTAGTGTAAAATCATGGAAAGGACCTGGCCTTCCTCATAAAATCACCATTTTTTCATTCCTTTTCTAGAATGTGCTTTGCAATAATTACAAGCTCTTGATATTTGTTCTCAGCTTTAGATTTTGCTTCTTTTTATAGATGTAATTTACACAATAATCTATGTTAACATGTTTTACTACATTTACCTCAATATTATGATAAGGAATCACACTTTTCTATCTTTGTACCCCAATTTCACCCTTTGTCACATTTTTTTGTTATTTGAAGTAATTAAAATTGTTTCATGTTTCATTCCTCTTGATTTCCTTTCCTTTCACTCCACATTAGATAAAATAAGGTTGAAGTCAAGATATAAATTTTATTTCACTTAAGTTTACAATACTCTTAGACACCATGCTCTTTGGAGTTCTCTCTTAGAAACCAATTTTGAAGTATTCAAATGAAAGCCATCTTTAACACCCATGTTTTAATTTTTTAAACCCATATGGAGGAGGAATAGAAAAATACATCAATAAAATAAAAATCCAAATCATTTGAAATAAAAGGTAATGATATACAAAATTCAACATACAAATCTTAAAATTCAAAATCACACCAAAAGATGTGATTACAAGCACATATCATATCTCTAATCAAAGCTCAAACTCCATAGTTGGCCTCATAATAGAGCCAGGGTCTATTGGGGTGTGTTAGGCCAATAGATTGGAATAGGAGAATTCAAAAAAAAAAGTCTATGGTTCTACCTACTTTCTCATGCAAGTACCTAATCTTGACAGTAAATTGACGTCTTTATAAGGCATCCTGAGGAATGGGGAACACATTGTGGAAAGGTATGTCTATTTTGCATTTCATGCATATAGCTTTCATGGGATGATCTATATACTTCATTTTTGACCTAACTTTTGTATCTAAGATAAGTTCTTTAGAGTCCTTAAGGTTGAAAGTCCTCTTATTTTGACAAACCTAATTTGACTATATGAACTTTGATAAAGAGTTCTCTCTACCTTGGTTTTTCCTTGATTCTCCCCTCAAACCATTTCATTTCCCCCCTTGATAGGCAAATTGTGACTCTAAATATGTTTTCCCTTTTTCTATACTTCCTTTTTCTTCACATCTTAGAAACATGCTGGAATTACTTTGTTTCAATTTTATCTATCCTTAGAACAAAATAATATTCTTGAGTAACTATGGATTAATTTCTTTACACCATGGCTCTACATTTCTAGATGTATCTTGATTTATTATACCATTTGTCATTAGTGTACCACCTTTTTTTATGGACACCTACGTCCATTTCTACTTTCATGTAATTTTTCCATTGTTGAGTGATATTGGCTTGTTACTTCTCACTCACCAATGTTGTTTTCCCTTTAATTCCCCTTTTTCCATTGATGATTGAGTAAGGATTCTTATTGATTATTCATCAATGTTGTTTTACCATTTTTTTCTTGCCCATCTTTATTTAAGTAAGGATTTTTAATGATTTCACATTAGTGTTTGATTGCCATCCAATTTGACATGTATCCTTAGTTTTACTTGGTGAGTTTGCATTTTCTACTTAAGGTTTACTTGTTTGAGTTTTTTAGTCTTTAGTATCCTAGGATTTTCATTTTTCTGATTTACTCTAAATTTTGACTGTCATTTGGTCTAACATAGCACCTATCACCCCAAATTTCCAAATTCCCAAGTACATCATGTCCACATAGCACAAGTTATCTTGGCTTTTTGGCATTTATTTATTTTTTGTCTTTAATTTTGTATTCTTGGGTCTATCTAATGCATTCTCTATGCCCTCCAAAATCAAAACTAAAAACATAGTACAAAACCATCCAACAATAAAGGTAATTCAAGGTATGCATCACATTTACTTTTTAGTTATTTCCACTTTAGTCATTTACTTTTAGTTTTTTTGCTTTAAAATAATGTAATGTTTTTTATCCTCAACATTGTGTGTTACTATGTTCTTTCTCAAATCACCATCCCCTATTCCACCTAAGTGACATGTGATGTGATTCGAATGGGGCATATGTATACACATAATATTTTCAGCTTTTATCAAATGTTGATTCTTTATATCTTGTAGGAACCCATTGAGTCTAAATCTCTCTAAGTGCACACCCTAAGGGGTGCATTGGGAAAGGGGAAGGAAGATCATTGGTGTTTCATAGGATTGTTGTTCCTTATTTCCACTTATTGCCAATCTAACTAGCTCCTAAAACCATTCCCTTAAGCTATTACTCTTCTATTTTACACTTCTCTAGTTTTTACCACTTTCCATCCATATTTTCCTCACGTTAAGCCCCTTTTGATAGTCTGTAGTACTAAGTTGACTAGGTTGACCTTGTATTATTATTGGTAAAATTTAGTTAGGGTCTAGGTCAGCTTTTGGTAGACCTAGCTTGTGATCTAGTGAATTTTCTCCCATAACTATACTAGGTTGACTAGGTTGACCCTATCAGTCAAAACTTTTAGAATTGCTTAGGGTTAAATCCACCTATATATATAAGTTAATTTCTTCATTATTTACTAGTGAAAAAGAGTTATTATTCACTTGTGCTTCTTTACAATCTGTTCTTCTACCATTCTACTTGAAGAGTCTTATATTAAGTTTTCTACTTGTATAATATAGTCTTGTGGAGAAGTATTAGATAATTTAGAATTTATTAGTGATCCTTACAAATGAAAAAAACCTCTTTTCAATCCCCTTTGGTGAAGGGAGATATTGAGTCTTGATGGGTTCATTTTTCAGGTAAGTATTTTCTAACTTCACTCCTATTTTAAATATATAGAAGTAGCATAAGTATTAGCTTCAAATAATAATAATCTTCTTCTTCATGTATTAGGGTCTTACACATATATAGCTTAATTGAGATTTTTCTATGCATGTTTATTTGTTTACTAACCCCCATATTGTGCC
>JARHVA010006275.1:407500-435000 GCA_037957365.1 Torreya grandis
ATTATCAACCCATGAAGTAGAGTCATTTTTTTATTTATCACATAATAATAGGACATGAAAAAAATAATTTTTAAAAACTACTAATCAATTGTCTTGTAGGATGTTTGTTAAAGACTTGGCATTTTTTAAACCATTTTGTTATAATTTTCTTAAGCACATCTTAATCAAGTTAATAAATTAACTTTCTTTATTATGTGCATAAATTTTAAATAATTTATCATAATTTTTGGCTACTTGTTTTTACCCCAAGGCTAAGACAACGTATGATCTCCCCTTGCACCCATAAGAAGATTCCTAGGGATCATAAATCATTGATAAACCTCCATATTTTCATTTTATAGGGGTAAAATGATGTGGAATTCATCCCCACACACTTTCCATAGTATTCAAGGGATTGTGATCTCAATTTCATCACCCCACAAAATACCACACTCTATGTTTCAAGAGAGTATAAATATCAAGTATAACTATTGATAAGCTAAGAATAACTCTTGATAGAGATCATGTGAGGTGATGAGGTAAAACTCAAACATGAAGGTGTCAGACATCATCCTACATGAAATTATTCCCCAAATAATATAATGTATTTAGGGGACCTCCTTAAAGATCTATTCAAACCTAGAATATGATCCCTCAACCACAACAAGAATCCAAGAAGGGAAAACAACATTCCCAGAGATTATTCACCAAGTATAGATAGTGACAGAGGGTTGGGTGACACCAATATAGGAATATATAATTATGATTCATTATATGGGTTAGGTGTCAATTTTCACTCCCAAATTAATCAATAAAATTATGTTTTTGGCTTATTTTCTCTTGATTATGTGTTGTTGATACCAGTGTTGTTTGTAAACTAATACCCTGCACTAAACAAGACACCTCATCCAAATTAAAAAAAGTTTTAAACATTAAACCTATTTTCCAACCCTACATAGATAAAAATCATACATAATATCATCATATAATATATCCCCTTCACCTCATAATACTTGTACCAAAACATATTATATCACTTATCACAATCTTGTAAGCTTTCTTAAAATCTAACTCACCATCACCCCTTTTATCTAGTCAAACCTCCCACATAATCAACTTCACTATCAGATCACATTATCAACCCCATCATTTTCAAAATGTCCCATCCTTGATAAAAGATCATATAATTTCATTATTGAGATACTTTCTATCAAATCAATCTTGATTAGAAACAACCACAACCTAGTCAAACCTAATCAAATCATATCTTCGCTAGTCTATCCCTAACACCCATAAAATGAACCAAGTAATATCAAGTCATGATACTATATCATCATAGAAATTTATTAAAACCTATGTTAATATAACATACCCATATTAAACAAAATATCTCAATGATCTACATTTCAATTTTTTCAATGATACCTCATCCATAGTCACTATCTCATACTTCATATCATAATTCAAACTACCATTGGTTAAATTAATTTTTTCATCAATATTCCCTCATATTACCCCATATAAACATATCCTATTTTATATACACATTGAGATAATACCATTCCAAACTTTCCAACAACTTAGGCTTGGATAAACTACTAATACCAATGACCTTGACATTCTTTTAGGGGGTGAGCAAACAACATCATAATGATTGAGACAACTATTGACCATTTTGACCACAAGTCTAATGGGTCAACCCCCCTATATTTAAAAACTTATATATGGGTCTAACATAGTGTCATAGAGTTTTTTTTACTTCATTTGATGTAATTTAATGCCATTTTAGCCTGGGTCATAGTCTAATTAAGTCTTAGGTGAATATGAATCACTTAGGTGTCATTTTGGGGTCTTATAAGCAAGTATTAGGTTTTCATGGTGTTCAAGTAGTTTATAGTCATGGGAGAATTTTTCATATGCCTCAAGAATTTATTGGAGCTATATAGGATTAAGAAAAATCTCATAACACAACTCTAACTGGACCAGACCATCATGGGATGTCATACATAAATAAAAGGGTTAACTCGCTTATGCATATTATAAATGTGATTAGAAATCCTCATGTGACAAGAATATCACATGTGATCAATTTACTTAGTTACAAAAACATCCACTACAAATATGGCATATTAATAAGTTCCTTATCTCAAGATATAAATCTTTAAAGTTGAATAAGTAGATAATGATAGTCATGTGGACATCAAAATCAAGCCTTGGTAATTAACCATTGGGGTTTAAATTATGATGGGAACATAGATGTCAATTATGTTCACACTAATATCAATTATGGGAAGTGGATGTCAAAATAAATTCTTTTAAATTATCCATTTTAATTCATATGGAGGTAGATCCAATGGTTGACATTCAAACACACATCTAAATCTAATAGAACAAGTAAGAGTCAAAGGTTAAAGAGCTCAAATTAAACTCATTGATACTAGATTTCATAATATAGGTACCCCATATCAATGATAAATTTCCAAATTTTAAGGTCAAATCAAATATACTCCAAATGAGATCGACAAAACAAATTCAATTGGGTTCCAGATGGACAAGATGAGGCTATGTGTGAAAATAATAATAGGCATAGTTTATAATGGAATGAGTAATGTGGAAATGGAATACCAAATGGGAAAATATTTATGATCAAGGATTTTTCTATAAAATCAATCTCTTTATACTCATATTCCACCATGAAAGCTCAGCCAAAGAGCTAATATGAACAATGACTTCCAAATGTGAAGAACGAAGTCCAAAAAAGTAGTGAATAATTGTAGATGATGAATACAGATGTTTAGAAGATAAATAGTAGTTAGGATCACATATTATTACTTTCATATCATGTTTCAACCTCCCTTAGATAGTACATATGTGTCAACTCTCTCCAATTTAGTTTCAATTGCTTGAGAGATGATCCATGATGAAGGCAGTTTCACAAAGGTTAGATGAAGAGTCTCTAAACCATTTTGGACATTTTGCCATGGTTTATATATAAATTTGTCTTAGGAATAATTATTTGTCTATTTCATACTCCAATCCCCTATAATTTAATTAGTTATCAATTGGACATGTGTTCTAGTGACCTTTGAACTTCATTCTTTTTCCTCTCTCTAAAATTAAATAAGTAGCTACCATTTTGGCCTTATAAGATAGACCGCATATGGTATGGCAAATCCCTGCTAGTATTATGTCACCTTTTTCCTTTTAATAATTCAATAAATCTAGTTTTGAGTTTAGTAATATCTTATTCAAGTGTGTAAATTGCTGAATGGTTAAGTTTAATGATTTTATCCTTTACTTTTCCTTGTCCTTTCATGTCTTCTACAAGAAAATCTCATTTTAACAGGTCATATAGAGTTTATTCAAGTTTGTTAGGCTCCTTTCAAGTTTATTATTATCTTTTTAGTGTGAAATTTCCCATTTAGTTCATTTTCCTTATGTTTCTTCATACATCTCACCTCTATATTGAAACACTCATGTTAGAATAATTTAAGAGTTTGAGACTAGTCTGTATGCTTTATTTCTAAGTGAATGAAATGTGATGGTATAGTGAAAAAAATATTGGTGTATCAACCCATTATTATATGTTCATTTCATGAAAATTATAACTCTTTTCAATGTAATTAAGCATTAACATAGGTGAAATCACTTCAAGATAAATTTAGAGAACTAGCCCTTAAATTTAGAGGCTCACTTCCACTATAGGTACACCCACATACCTGGAAGTATTCCCATGTTTCCTATTGATGGTTAAAAATGCACTTTGATTCTAACACCAACAATGGGAAGTTTTAAGATGTGGGACTTGCGACTTGAAATAACCTCCAAATTTTTATGAAGCTGGTCTCTTCTTTATATCAATTGTATACTGGGAAAAGGGATAGGAATTTTAATAGAAACACAAATTCAAGAAAGAAAATCTAACTATGGTGATGTGCCTAAATGTAATTTGACCCTTAATTTGAGCTCAGTGAAACTATATGTAAGATTCAATTACATTTAAGAGAAAGCAAGGCATGATCAATGTAAAAGATGGAAACAATAGAAACAAAGGCTCACAACATATACTACTTTTGCAGTGATACAGAAAATATCAACAAAGGCATAGGGTTCAATCTTCCTATTTGAATTCTCTAGTCACATAAGAGTCACAAAAACATGCATAGTTACATAAATTTTACAACTCAAGAAAATGGAACAAAGTCAAATGATATTCTTAATCACAACTCTAGAAAGTCTAAAACTCTTGACAACATAGCCTAGACTACTTTTGCAATGACAGAGAAAATATCAACAAAGGCATAGGATTTAATCTTCTCATTAATTCTCTAATCACATAAGAGGCACATAAACATGCATAGTTACATAAACTTTCCAACTTAAGAAAATGGAACAAAGGCAAATGATATTCCTAATCATAGCTCTAGAAAGTCTAAACTCTTGACAATAATTCTCTCAAAAAATTCTCTCTAAGTATCTGATGATGCTCTTTGGTGATCTCTGTACCCTTATTTATAGACTTGGATTCACTTTGGATTGTCTATGTGTTCCCAATCTAATGGCCCAACTAAAATATAACTGAACTAGAAGTGTCTAATAGAATATATTTCTTAGATTCTGAAACACTCTATCTTTCAATAGTTCATTGGCTAAAATAGATCACAGGATGCTCCCTTCTTTTAAATGGAAGAGGATACTTGGCCAGATCCTTGAAAACCTTATTATTACCAGAGAATGACACTTGGCATGTTTTGCAACACTTACTGAAGACACGAGGCACTTTCCACGTAACTTATACTCTTTTGTGTCTTTGCTCAAGAGTGTTCCACCTTTGACACCTATCACAATCTGCTTCTTCAAAAATTTATCAACTTAAATGGAAAATAAGACCCATATCATTTCTCACCCTAACAAATTTTAAAAGACATAGGGATAGGTGGCAATTTCTACTTGCCTCAATATAGGACATGTGGAAATCTCCACTTTACTTAACTGGGGATATGTGGCGATCTTCACTTCTTTTAGCTACCTTTTGAGAGACCTATAGAAGGTGACACATGCTGGTCTCTGCTTTAATTTTTTTATATCATAGAAACAATTGAGCCTCATTTCATATTTACATGGACAATGACACTTGGTGGCTTCCGCTTGCTTCAGAAACAAAACTTGAGACACACCATAGTCTTTACTATATCGATGAAGCAAAATGAAGATAATTCAGATCTTGACATGTGGTGGCTTCCACTCTCTTTAGTTGGGATACACGAAATCTTCCATCACTCTTAGAAAAATAAATTGAAACCTTCTGTAGTTACCACTTAGCACTTTCCACTTGATCCTGATACTTAGCTTGTTGAAACCTTCCACTAAAAAGAGATTTAAAACATGGGTGCCGATATGAAACATGGATCCTGACATTTGTCACATTCCACTGAGTTACTATGAGATACGTGGCACATCCTAACTAACTAATAAAATTATGAAAGGTGCCTCAGGTAATGACACTTGGCAGCCTCCACTTGACTTTGACACTTAGACAAAAATGAATTAAAAGGAAATCAAGCCCATGCTCTATTTCAAAACTTCACCTTCACGAACAAAAGTATGTAGGAAAAAATTTTTGTAGTGTGCAACTAAAAATTAGAATGAAATGTAGAGTATTTTTTACTCTACATTTATTGTCAACCCCAAGGACTTTTGAGCCTGCTCAAAAAGAAACCATAACTCCCGCTAGATCAAAATTTCAAAATTATAGCTTTAGCAATGTTGTTCGATAGGTGTACCACTCATCGTCAGATAACCCCTACTTATTATACAATTCATTAAAAGCTAAATCAAGGTTAATATTATATTTGTGTGAAAAATTCTACAAAATTTGAACTGTAGCCTTTAATTTGAATTCAAGCTAGGAAATAGGGACCAAGACAGTTTCTACTTTAGGGACTGTTGAATCATCCCTTAGATCCTAGAAAACTATTTGATCATTCTATTTGGCCAATAATAAAGGTTAAATTTCATCAACCATTAGCATCGTGTTGTCATCAAGAAATGGAGAAGGAAGACCTAATTGCACTAGATCTTCAATATGCAATTTTATTTCATTGATTCCTTCTTTCATGACATCTAAGAGCTCTCTGCAACTGATGGCTATAGAATTGTAACTAAGAACCTCATTCACTCGCTTAGCAGTGACCATTATGTTCTCAATTCCTAATGCTAATAATGTTTCATCCATTGCATCATAAAGCTTTTGCAGCAATGTTTTAGAGTCCATTACTCTCCCAAAAACTATAGCTAGAGTGTTTGCAATTGAATTCTCCACCTTTTCGCATAATTTATGTGAATTTAGTAGAAAGGTGAGAGAAGGCCTAAGCTAAATAATCTATGAGGAGATTCTTTTCCACATGGATGCATAGAGCTCCTTCACCAAACTTAACACCCTGACATTCCTTGGCCTATTGGCTAGCTCTAGTGTCAATTGTGTTAATCTCTATTGCTCTACTTGAAATTGGGCTTGTATAGTTGCAATAATATTCTATTCACTTAGCATCTTTTGTTGCAATTAGGTAACCTATAGCAGGTGTTCCTCACATTTTTCTTGTAATGCTACTTTTTCCTTGCCTTATGGTCATTACTGCATCCTTTACCTGTGTTAGCCTACCTTTAAGGAATCATTTTGGGCCTGGACTACCCAGTGAGTCTGAAGAGAAACAATATCTTGCAAATTTATATTTAGATTCTCTATTTCAGTGTCTTTCTTATTAATTTTTATGGTCAAATTGTTACAATTTGCCTTTTCCTTGGCTAAATTGGCCTCCATCTTATGTAGTCTCCTTGATGTCTTCAAGTAGTCTTCAACAGCTACAAAAGTGGATTCAATTAGCAACTCAATTTTGTCTTATGGCCTGAAGAGGGACATGTTGATGGCCAATGCATTCATCGTGTAGTCCTCAGCTACATCTACTCAGTTAGCTTGATTACATTTGGTGACAAATGAGTCATCATCAATTACTGCTAAATGGGGTCAAATTATGACCATAGATGGGGTGTGGCCAATGTCTTATTTTCCTTGATCATCTTTTTCTCTCTTTGGGCTTCTCTTTCCTTCCTAGCAGCATCTACTTTGGTCTAAAAGGTAGAAGGAGAGGCAATGTGCCCACTTGCAAAAGGATGTCCCTATGGCAAACCATATTGAATAGCCAATTGTTGGCTATGGGAAATTTGAGGGGAAAGTTTCATGGGAATAGAGGGGGGAAAATGAGGTAATGTTAAAGCTTGAGGTACAATTGATGGGGCAAAGTGAGAAATGGGAATGGTAGAGGTGGCAGGGGATGTCATCTAGCTAGATGGAATAATCATGCCAATAGGAGAAGAAAGAGTTTGAGAAGGAGGAGGAATAATACTTACTTGAGGAGTAATTATAGTGCTATGTAATTGGCATTGTGAAGGTTCTACTTCCTCCTCTAAATCAAACTAAAACTACACCCTCTTTCACTTCTTGGGTGTCTCTTCTTCTGGCTATGTTCTTTTTCCTTCCACATCTACTAATACCATTAGTTATACTTGTGGAAAACTGGGAACTTCAATAACTACTACTAATGGGGAAGTTTTTAGTGGTGAAGACACCACACTCTTTTGCTTTTCCATAATGCTGAGAGATTGGGGCCAAAATGATATAGTTACTACAACTACAGTTTGTCCTGAGGCTTATGACTCTTGGCTTGACCCTACTCTAGCTTTTGGATCTACACCTAGTGTTGGCAAATTACTTGTCTCTAGGCTAGATACAAGGGAGAGATGGCACTCATCCTAGAGGTCTTCCCATCTCTCATCTCAGTCCATGTTCTTGAAAGAATGGGTTGTTTGACAAATTTCTTG
Source organism: Torreya grandis (assembly GCA_037957365.1). NCBI lineage: Eukaryota > Viridiplantae > Streptophyta > Pinopsida > Cupressales > Taxaceae > Torreya > Torreya grandis. Next base: position 415,358 of record JARHVA010006275.1, read on the forward strand.
CCTATATTTCCAATAGGCTTCTATTTTCTCAGCATCCTAATCTTTATTCTTTAGTGTCCTCCTTAAGCTAGAAGTCATTCTGACTTTAGGATCATAATCCCTCTACTTAACATAGAATGTTTCCTAAGGTCTATTTTGTGGAAGGGGCAAGTCTATTAATTCAACATAAAATATAGGAGCATCTTCTATAGGATTTTTCTTGTTTTCCCAAAAAGGGTGGCCTTCATGTGTAATTGTAGTTTTAACCCTATTAGTCCTTATCCAAGAAGCTATGAAACCATTTGGGTCATAAACCCATTTGTATTCTATTAGAAGGAAACCCAAGAAGGCCAGCTTTCTAAGCAACACAACTTCAGCGTCTCTGGTTTCCAAAACCATGTTGGTTGCCATCCATGGAAGGTCATACATTTTTCTCTTCCTCTTCCCAGAGCCATATTCATTATTAACTATAGATACCTACCTAGTGACCTCTAAGAATGTTAACCTGAGACTCAAAATCTTAGGTAGCAACATTGGTTTCCCATAAAAACCATGGACTCTTATAATTGTATGGTGGGGTCCAAAATAGAAATCACAAGGAATTGGGAAACTGGCTAGAAGGTTTGAAACACTTGGAAATAGTCTATTCATAACTAGTTTGGGGATGAGGTGACAAAAAGAAAGGGCAAAAAATAATTCCCAGAATTCATATGGGTCACTAGTCTTTGACAAAATATGTGTCCATGTAAACACAGGAATGGTCCTTTGGAGATCAAAGCTTGGGTCATACATATCAAGATACATATGTTGGGCAAAGAGGTCAGAATTTTGAAATAGCATGAGGTGAAACAAATAAGAAGAGTACCTTAAAACCCCTTTTGATTTGAACTAGGCTAGTTGTTACACCATTGAGAAAGTAATTTGTTTAGAAAATTCAAGCCTATACTCCTGAGTTTTGTCAATGGTTTTTAGCCTAAAGAGGATAGCCATTTTTTCTCCATAAACTGCCATATCATCTTTCTTGCCAAAGATGAAAGCCATCATAGACAGTGTGTCTTGGCTAGCTTGTGCAAATTGGGCTCTTACTGTAGGGAGTGTAGGCAAAGTAGTGTCATCATTACCCATTTACAATTCAGATCTCAAGAACCTCAACTAGGTATTGATGTTTGCCCATGTTCTTTGCATTTTAGAAATAGTGGGAAACATAGCTATCTTATCATGATATAGGGTTAACATATCTTTGATAGCCTGTGGTATGATTTGCACCGTGAATGGGCCCTAGTGAATGGTGCTTGAGGGTGCATGGAACAAGTCTATGCATAATTTGACCAAGTCAGGGCATGGATGCATAGTTGGGACAATGAATTGTGCTAGTTGTGAAGTCCATATCCTCATGGAAAATGTCTCATATTGTCCCACTCTGGCCCTCTAAAGACACCTTTGATGTGCCCCTTCTCTAAGAGTTTTTCTACTTGATCTTTGAAGGATTGGGTCAATGACTCCATCTGCATAATATTTTATCTTCACTGGGTCACTTGCTTGACCAATTTTAGGGATTTTGGTCCATGGATAAGTCTTTAACGATTGTGCGAGAGCTGAAGCATATGACTTACTTATAAGAAACTTATCAAGGGATTCATACATCCTAGCTCCTTGTTGTGAAGACTGTGCTCCCTCCATCTTTATATCTTGTTTGTGATAATTGGTATGAATTTTCTCAAAATAGAAACACTTTCACTAAAGCAAGTTTACTAGGCACTAAAAAATGCAAGTAGCAGGATATTTCCTCATAGATGCAAGAATGTTTGAGAACTTGTAAGCTTTAACTCTTACTAAGAGGTATTTATTGACCTATCAAGTCTCAAAATGGCATTAAACTCAAATAAATTTTAGCAAATCTTACTCAATATTAATGGGACAATGAGGTAAACATGTTATGCAAGTGGCAGTGCAAGGTACCTTGGGGATTTCTAAAGATTTGGGAGACATTCAATGCATTGAGAAATTTTGAAGACTTTGAAAAACTCTCTGAGCTGCTGACTATGTGTTCAAAGAACACTTATTTAAAATAAAAGTAGGAAAACAAAAATGGGAAAACAAAATAATACGAAAAGGGGAAACTATCTAACTATATAAATTAAGTATCTTTATCTCCCTCCTAGATCAAAAGAAGAATTTGTAAAGTCTCCTTTACGACAAGATGACTTATGTTGCCGAACAAGTGGTTGCATTGGATGTAGCTCCGGTGACTTGCTTTCTTTGTATGCCACATTGATTTGCTTGCATTCGAGTGAGTCTAAGTCAAACATGCTTCCAACATATATAAATTCTTCTTGTCCTTGAAAGCTTTTCAAATGCCGATTCTTGATACTAGTATGTCATATCAAGAAATTAATGACTATTTGCTCATCAACAGAAGCCCTTTGATATATATCATTTATTGACTTATCTCCTTCTACCTCAAACTTAGGTTCTATTTCATGATCATCTTCTTTAATGACTTAAAAATTATCAATCTCTCAAAAGGATAATTCTAAAAGTTTGAAATAATGTTGCATATGTAATTGAGTCTTAATGATGTCTTATTCATCTACAACTAGCTCACAACCTCCTCGAAAAATAGTATAACCTGACCCAATGATTTCAAACAAGTCATTCGAATCATGATCAAGGAAATGTCCATGCTCCTCCACATCATCTTTCAAAGTAAGAATAAATTCATAAATTATCTCTTCTTCATCAGAGATTAAGGCATACACTTGTGACTTCTCACTCATAATATTTAATTTATGTTGAGAGACCCGAGGATTAATAGAAGATGTATCTTTTGACTTTTCTTCCCTTAAAATGTTTGGGATTTTATGATCTTCCTTGAATATGACATAAGTTCCCAGACCCATGGAGTCATAATTTCTATATGGGTCACTTTGCATCATAGCTAATAAATGATCATTTTCCTCTTCTTGATCATGTTCAGTCCATTCAGCTAACTCCTCAACAAAAACCCTTTCTTCTTTATTCATCATAGCATGGGCTGCCTCTAACTTTGTAATTGGTTCATTGGTGATATGATCCTTATATAATGGCTCAGATAATATCTTCATCTTTGAACCATATTTGGTTCTTAAGATGAGGTGAGACCAATCAAGGGACATATATCCTCCCATCTTGGCTATAAAGTCTCTTGATAAACATAAGCCAAAAATAGGAGGTATATCTATCACTACTACATCTTGATTTACAATTATATTGGGACAAGTATATAAATGTAATGGGAGTTGTTTAATTCTCCCTATTATTTGTACTACTTTTCCATCTAGCTGCATGACCCCTTTAGTGAATGGCTCATATTTTATCTTTAAAGCATCAGTTATCTACTTAGGCATAACTATAGTACTAGCCCCTAAATCTATCATTGAATTATGCAGTAGTTTCTTACCAACTATCAAAGTTAAATAGAATGGATCCAGTTTGGATTTGCTTACCACTGGTGCATTATTCACTAGGGCTATTGTTTGTAGATGTACCGTGTCTTTGAGCTTTTCTTTTTCAGCAAGTCCTTTGATAACAGTACCTTTGGGCACTACTTGGCCTTGTAGAGCTTCTTGTATTAGTGTCTTATATTCTGGAATAGCCAATATATCCCATATTGATACTTGTGTTGGAGTCTTCTTCAATTGATCCACCACATTTATTGGTCCCAGAGTCTGAGCTCTTTAAGAATAAGGATATCTCTTTTTTTCTTGAATTTGTGCAAGAATCACTTGATTTTGCACCAGCTGAGGCACTTCTTGTCTGATAGCTATGTTTATTTGTCCTTGAAGAAATGGAGGATTCTCCATGACTTGACTATTTACAACTTTAGGCTATTCCACCATCCTTCTCTTTGATCTAGTATAATAATCAGATTGCACCACTAGTTTCTTAGAAGTGGAAGCTTCATTCAAGAAAACAAATTCTTCGTCTTCAACCCATGAGAACAAGACATGTTCTGGGGCTATTTCTTCCTCTTGTTGCAAAGACATACCTTGCATCTGAGCCACTAGGACTAAATTTTACATACCTAGGCTTGATTCTCACTAGAACTTGTAAACTATCCATCCATTCTTCTTTTCTCTACCACCATTTGTTGTAGATTACCCATGGGACAATCTCTAGGTGTATGAGCATTATTGCAAGGGAAACACCAAGCATTAGTACCATCTACATAATTATTTTGCCCTGGAATAATTTTTGTATTTGAATTGGGAGGAATACTCTGTGAGGGTGTAGGGATTGCAACTTATTGGTTTGTTGGTTGATGGTTATTTTGCCTTGGAAGACCCTAGTATTGGTTTGGCTAAGATGAAAATCTATTTCCTTGATAGCCCTAGTATTAAGGTTTAGTATAAGTATTCTGCTATGTTTTTATATTAATCAGATCATTAGAAAATGTCCTCAAGATATTCTTGATATCATCCAACTCAGATGACTGAGTGGGGACAATTTCTATAGTAGGTGGTTAAGGATATGTGTACATAAGCATAGGTGGGGATATAGATTTATGGGATTCTTGAGGTAATGGAAAGGAAATCTCTAGAAACATGGGCATGGGAGGCTTTAGAGACAACTTTCCAGCATCTATCAAATTATTTTCAGCACTGTCTGCATAGTCATAAACCTCTGGCAGAGTCTGACATCCAAGTGACTGAATCATAATAGATATGTCTAAATTTAAAGCCTTAAGATAGAAAACTATAGCCATACCTAGTAATGGTCTAGCTATAGTAGGGATTGTTTCCCAAGTCTTTTGGAATTTAGAATTGAAGTCAGTCATTGCTTCTTGCGGTGCCCTTTGGATGGTAATCAATTGCTATAAGAAAGAAGACTTATCACCCTTCTCTTTAAATCTTTCAAAGAAAAGATCTCTGAGCTGAGCCCATGTAGAGATGGTGTTTGGGGTCAAAGACTGGTACCATTTTAGAGCCTTCCATTTAAAATAAGTTGCTAATAATCTTATGGCCACATTTTTTTGTGTGACAACATGTATGGCGCATACATCTGATACATCTTATAGATGTTTTTCAGGTGTTTTAAAATCTTGCTCACTAAATTTGGTCAGAGCTTTCAAGGCATTGACTAGGATAGGGTCTCAAGTGGCTGGTGGTATTGGGAGAATTAAGGGACTACCAATGTTCCAACTTGTATAATTTCTTAGGGCTATAGGGGCTCCCATATTAACTCTTGGTATTAGTAAAAACTAGTTGACTCTTCTTCTAAGACTAGTTACCAAAGGTGGCAAAAGAATACCTAGATTTACAATAGACTGAGATTTGGTTACTAGTCCACAGCTCTGACTCTTCATAGCTCTCTAGTTCATATGATCTTGAAAGAAACTTTAATATAGTGTCCCACCAGGCGTGCCAAAAATTGTTGATGGTTAAAATTGCACTTTGATTCTAACACCAACAATGGGAAGTTTCAGGATCTGGGACTTGCGACTTGAAACAACCTCCAAATTTCTAAGAAGCTGGTCTCTTTTTTATATCAACTGTATACTAGGAAAATGGATAGGAATTTTAATAGAAACACAAATTCAAGAAAGAAAATCTAACTATGGTGATGTGTCTGAATGTAATTCGACCCTTAATCTGAGCACAGTGAAACTATATATAAGATTCAATTACATTTAAGAGCAAACAAGGCATGATCAATGTAAAAGATGGAAACAATAGAAATAGAGGCTCATAGCATAGACTACTTTTGTAGTGATACAAAAAATATTAATAAAGGCATAGGGTTCAATCTTCTTATTTGAATTCTCTAGTCACACAAGAGGCACAAAAACATGCATAGTTACATAAACTTTCCAACTCAAGAAAATGGAACAAAGGCAAATGATATTCTTAATCACAGCTCTAGAAAGTCTAAAAATCTTGACAACATAGCCTAGACTACTTTTTCAATGACACAAAAAATATCAACAAAGGCACATGATTCAATCTTCTCATTAATTCTCCAGTCACATATGGGGCACAAGAACATGCACAGTTACATAAACTTTCCAACTTAAGAAAATGGAACAAAGGCAAATGATATTCCTAATCATAGCTCTAGAAAGTCTAAACTCTTGACAATAATTCTCTCAAAAAATTCTCTCTAAGTATCTGATGATTCTCTTTGGTGATCTCTACACCCTTATTTATAGCCTTGGATTCACTCTAGATTATCTTCCTGTTTCCAATCTAATGGCCCAACTAAAATCTAACTAAATTGGAAGTGTCTAATAGAAGATATTTCTTAGATTTTGAAATGCTCTATCTTCTAGCAGTTCATTGGCTAAAATAGATCACAGGATGCTCCCTTCTTTTAAATGGAAGAGGACACTTGGCCAATTCCTTGAAAACCTTCTTATTACCAGAGATTGACACTTGGCATGTTTTGCAACACTTACTAAAAACACAAGGCACTTTCCACATAACTTATACTCTTTTGTGTCTTTGCTCAGGAGTGTTTCACCTTTGACACCTGTCGCAATCTACTTCTTCAAAAATTTAACAACTTAAACAAAAAATAACACCCATAACATTTCTCGCCCTAGCAACTTTTAAAAGGCATAGGGATAAGTGGTGATTTCCACTTTCCTGAACAAAGGACATGTGGTAATCTTCACTTTACTTAACTAGGGATATGTGGTGATCTCCACTACTTTTAACTACCTTTTGAGAGACTTGTAAAAGGTGACAAGTGATGGTATCTGCTTTACTCTATTTATATCATAGAAACAATCAGGCCTCATTTCATATTTAGATGGACAATGACATTTGGTGGCTTTTGCTTGCTTCAAAAACAAAACTTGAGACCCACCATAGTCTTTGCTATATTAGTGAAGCAAAATGAAGATAATTCAGATCTCAACACATGGTGGCTTTCACTCTCTTCAGCTGGGATATGTGGCATCTTCCATCACTTTTAGAAAAGCAAATTGAAACCTTCTATAGTTACCACTTGGTGCTTTCTACCTGATCCTGATACTTAGCTTGTTGAAACCTTCTGCTAAAAAGAGATTTGAAACATGGGTGCCAATATGAAACATGGATGCTGACACTTGTCATGTTCTGCTGAGTTGCTATGAGATATGTGGCACATCCTGACTAACTTATAAAATTATGAAAGGTGCCTCAGCTAATGACACTTGGCAGCTTCTGCTTGACTTCGACACTTAGACAAAAATGAATTAAAAGGAAATCAATCCTGTGCTCTATTTCAAAACTTTGCCGTCATGAACCAAAGTATGTAAGAACAAAATTTTGTAGTGTGCAACTAAAAATTAGAATGAAATGTAGAGTATTTTTTACTCTACATTTCCCAAATCTATAAAAGGATTGAACACCATCTTATACAGTGAAATATTTGGTGACAATAGTTATGGCATGCTTGATGGGACCATTTCCTTCAAGATAACTTATTAAGGTGAATGTTGGTCTTGAAAACATCAATTTTAAAGTGGTGTGATACTTAGAATCTGGAAAATCCAACAAGGTAAGATCTGGTTCAAGATCATTTTCCTATTATAAAATTTATCTCATAATTCATTATTCTCACTAGGTCCTTCCCTAGTAGAGTGTTCAACCACATTAATCCACTTATTCAGCTTAAACTTCCCCTTGAATTTCAATATCCTTAGCATAATATACTCTTTAGAGATCTAGTAGATTTTGATAGAGTGGAAGAGGTTGAAGAAAATGAATAAATTGAATATTTTAAGGAATTTGAAGAAGATATGGCTAGATCTCATGATTTCCCAACCTTCAGAACTGAAAATCCAATTCACCTTCAAGCATATGTTGTTATTCCTCCTAATGCCACAAAGGTGTGCCCATATTCAATGGTGAGAGTCATGTTACACCTAGTGAGCACATTAGGGATGTCTCTAATTTTTGTAGCTTCCATAATATCACTCAAGATAACATTTATATTAGACTCCTTACCATGCCCCTTAAGGGGAAAGATCTTGATTGGTATAAGACTCTAGAGGGTAGATGCATTACATCATGGGATGATTTTGGAGTATTACTGACCTCAACATTTGGAAATGAAAGTGATCATGCCTCTCTCTTAAATCAACTAAATGTGATAAAAATAGGATCCAAACAAATTATATATTATTTAAATGAGAGGTTTTAAAAGACTTGGTTTAGATTTCCTCCTCTCATGAGTCCACCTCCTAGTTTTGTGTTCCCTACCTACTTGAGAGCCATTGGTGTTGAAATTACTATCATGTTTCAATCCATGGGGGGTTCCACTCTCCCCAAATCATATGAAATTTATATCAAATCTAAGAATTTTCTCATCCAGGATAGAATATTTCCTCCTAAGGTGTTTATGCATCCTCATACTTATGTGAATATACTAGATGTAGCCCAAATTCCTAATTCTAATACCAAGTCCAAGCAGGCAGAAAATAATATTGATTATAAAAAAAAGTTCCTAGCCTTAGAGGCTAAAAATATATAAGAAAATATGCAGAAAGGTGCCTAAAGGAATTCATATCCTTATAAAAAATAATTTTTTCAACGATATGAAAGAGGAAGAGGTTAATGGTAGCCTAACTCCAATAGGCCTACCAATGCATACAATCCTAACACTAACATCAATGCAAGAGAGATGGTACTGGCTAATATAAATTGGGTCTAAGGAGAATATTATTAAAAAAATATAATTCATGGATTGTAATGAAGGTGGAGAGTAATCTCTTGTTTCTCAAGGAGGAGTTACTCCCCTCATATCAACTGAAGATAAAGTGATGATGCAAGTTAATGAGGGTTGGTAGCCTAAAGGTGAAAGATTCACCGATTTCTTGGTGGAAGACACTTTTATACTCAATCAAAGATCCTCTATTGAAGATAAAACTATAACTAAGATGAAGGCTCTATGATGTGGTAGTAACATGGCCACAGTTACATCCAATAGTCTTGCAAGGTAGCAAGCCATGGTTGTAAGTGTGATAATTCCAAAAGCTCCTACATCTCCATCCAATCAAAATGTGACAAAGTCTGATCAAGATTCCTCTATTCCTCAAGTTTCATGAAATTATTTACCTATAATGACTCAATAAAATGTGATTACTAGTGTTCTAAACATAGTGGATTCCTTGAAAAGTATCAAATCATCTATCTCCTTATGGGATATCCTTCATATGCCTAGCCAAAAAGAGTTATTACAAAAATAATTGTCCACTATTCTTACTAGTATTTCATCTTCAAATAAAATTAATATTCATTTTGTCCTTGAAAATTCTCCTAATACTATTGTTGAACCATCTACTAGGACTGAGAAACCTCCACCATTTTACCTCACTCTCATAGTGGGTGATAAAGTGATTCACAATTGCATAGTTGATAGTGGATCCTCTACCTCAGTCATGCCCAAAGTTGTAGCTGATAACCTAGGAATAAAATATGAACCTCATAGCAAATGAGAGATCCTAATAGATTGTATAAATAATAACACGATAGGGCTAATAGAAAATTTGAGTGTCTTCCTACATGATTATCCTAGTTTTCCTATCCTTCAAGATATAGTTATTGTCAACCTCCCATCTCACTTTGCAATCTGCCTATCAAAAGACTTTACATCAAAGATAGGTGTCTATATCTCTACTAATTGGTCCTTATTTGCCTTTAGGACAAGATATGGGACCAAAGTGACCATTATAACTCAGCCTCTTACATGGTTTCACATTGAGCCATACATTAAAACAAGCTCTAACTTGAATTGTGTTACTCATGAGAAGGATGAGTCTAATGTGGATGATGGAGCTTCTACACTTGAAGCAATCTCTGATTTTTTCTTAGATGAGTATGGTGTAGATGCATATGAACATGATCCTTATGCATACTTTTAAAAAATTAACCTTTGGACTTATATCATGCATAAAGATCCATTTGAAGGAGTTGAGGTGAGTGTCAAACATTCTCATGATGTTAAAGGTAAATTTATGATTCATGAACATGATGATCATATATTTATGAGTATAATTGAGCACCAAAGTGCTAAAAATTATGTCTTTGTCCCCACCATTGATAAGGATGATTCGGATGATGACACTCATAAAGTGGATGAGAATGATTTGTGGCAAAGGTTTGATGTCATATGTCATAAGTTTGATCAGCTTGGTAATGTTACTCCTCTCAAGAAGTCTACTTTTGATTTGGTTAATTTCTCTAATAAACATGATGTTGATTTTTTAAAGAATAACTAATAAGATCATCACGTTATGAATGAAGAAGAACTATGGCAAAAGCTCAATGACATATGCCAAGATTTTGACAAGTTGGGTAAGTCTCTCTTTTATCTAAGATATTCTATATCTAATGTCAAGGTTTATAATGATACTATTGATCATGTTTATAGGTTTTATATCAAACATGAAGATGAAGGTCATTTTTTTGATTAATAATCTAGCATCATGAAGCAATCTGATGATGCTAGTGTCCTAGAAGTTGTACACATGGATAATGAGGTTAAGGCAAAAGTTGTTGTGCCCAAAGAATAGTCAATATACCCACCTAATGTTGAGCCAGATCTAAATGTATTATATCATGAATAATATGAGATTGATGCTTTCAAACATCAAGCACTTCCTATCTTGGAAGAAGACAAGGTTGAAAAAACTGTTATACACTCTAGTTTGTATTTTTTTGGAGAACATGCAATGGAGATGATGGAGATCACAATAGTTTTAGATCCAACCAAGGCTCTTAGATGGAAATAAATATAATTCATGAAGTTCCCATATATTTCATTTATAGTCCTAATAATATTCAAAGGTAATAGGCTTTTTGATCACCTATATATGTAAGTGATTGGTGATGAGCATGCTCCTCATGCTAGGTTGTCTTCATAGAGTGACGAATATACTAAGGGAGCCATTTTTTACCCTAGTTGAGGTGTGATCAGATGTTTCACTGCAATATGAGGTTTTGTAAATAGTAGGATAGGTGTTTGTTTTGTTTCAATTATGTGTGTTATGTTTCCTAAGTGTTCTAGTTGAGCACATGTGTGTTCTTTATCTTATGTCTTATTCTTATTGTTTTATATTATTTTGTGTGTTGTCAAAGTCAATTTATTTTTTGATTGGTGTACATGTGACTCAATATCCCAATGAATAGGATTAGGTAATTGGTCATGGAATAACAAGCATACCACCCTTGGGAAATCACCAAAAATGTTGACCACTTTGACCAGAAGTCAAATGGGTTAACCCCCTATAGTCAAAAACCTATATAGGGGTCAGAAATAGTGTCATAGGGTGTTTTTTTAATTCATTTTATGTAATTTAATTCCATTTTATCCTTGGTTATAGTCTAATTAAGTCTTATGTCAATATGAGTCACTTAGGGGTCATTTTGGGGTCTTATATACAAGTAACAATTTTTCATGGTGCCCAAATAGTTTAGAGTCATGGGAAAAGTTTCAATATGGCTCATGAACTTATGTTATCTATATAAGATTAAGTAAAAGCTCATAACACAACTCTAATTGGATCATACCATCATGTGATATCATACAAAAATAGACAAGTCTACTCACTTGTGCATATTGTAATTATGCTAAAAAATCCTCATGTTTCCAAAATATCACATGATATAAATTACCTTATTTCCAATAACATAGCCTACAAATATGGCATCTTGACGAGCTCTCTATCTAAAGATATAAATCTTTAAATTTGAACAAGTAGATAGTGATAATTGTGTAGACGTTAAAATGAAGCCTCAACAATTAACTATTGGGGTTAAAATTGTGATATGTGTGTAAAAATACATTATGGGCATGTAGATTTAAAAATAAAGTCTCATAAATTTTCCATTTTAATTCAAATGGATGTAGATCCAATGGTTGGCATTCGAACGTACATCCAGATCTAATGGTGTGAGCGAGATTCAAAGCTCAAGGAGATTAGATTCAACATAATGATATTAAATGTCATAATTTTGGGACCCAAAATCAATGATAAGTGTCCAACATTGAATGTAAAATCAAATATACTCCAAAAAATATTACCAAATCAAATTCAACTAGGTTTTAGATGGAAAAGATGAGGCTACATGTCCAAAAAACAATAAGCATAGTTTATAATGGAATGATCAATATGGTACTAAAATGACACATGGTTAACTATGTAAGATCAAGGATCATGTATAAAATTAATCTCTTCAAACTCATATGCCTCCATAAAATCTCAATTGAAGACCTGATATGAATAGTGACTACCAAATGTGAAGAATGAAGTCCATGAAAGCAATGAAAGACTATAGATGATGAATACAAGTGTCTAAAAGATATATATTAGTTAGGAGCACATATTATGACTATAATATCATTTTTTAACCTCCCTTAGATAGTACATATGTGTCAAATCTCTCTAATTTAGTTTCAAATACTTGAGAGATGATCCATGATGAAGGAAGTTTCATACAGGTTAGTTGAAAAGTCTCTGCACCATTTTGGAGAGTTTATCATGGTTTATATAGAAATTTGTCTTGGGAATCATTCATTGTCTATTTCATACTCCAGTCCCCTTCAATGTAATTTTTTATTGACTGGACATGTGTTTTAGTGACCTTTGAACTTCATTCTTTCTCCTCTCTCTAAAATTTTATAAGTAGCTACCATTTTGGCCTTTGTTAGATATAACACACTTAGTATGGAGAAGCCTTGATAGTTTGATGTAACATTTTTCCTTATAATAATTTAATAATTATATTTTTGAGTTCAATATTATTTTGTTTGAGTGTGCAAAGTGATGAATGGTTAAGTTCAATGATTTTATCCTTTGCTTTTCCTTGTCTTTTCATGTTTTTTGTAAGAAAATCTCATTCTAATAGGTCATATAGAGTTTATTGAAGTGTGTTAGGATCCTTTCAAGTGTATTATTTCCCTTAGAGTGTGTAATTTTCCCTCTAGTTTATTTTCCTTGTGTTGCTTCATACATCTCACCTCTATATTGAAACACTCATGTTAGAATCCCTTAGGAATTTGAGACTAGTGTATATGCTTTATTTCTTAGTCAAATAAATGTGATGGTCATGTGTAAAAAACCTGGTGTATCACCCCATTATAATATGTTCAATTCATGCAAATTATAACTCTTTTCCCTACAAGCAAGCATTAGCATAGGTGAAAGAATCTCAAGATACATTCAGGGAGCTAGCCCTTAAATCTAGAGGTTCACTTCCACTATAGGTACACCCAAATACTTGAAATTTTTCCCATGTTTCCCAAATTTGGAAGATTCTTGAACACCCTCTTCTAGGGTGTAATATTTGGTGACAACAATAACCTAATTGATCGAGATGCACATAATCAAGATTCATAATATGACTTATTAAATAATTATTATGGGATAACTCAAATACAATAATATATCTATGAGAATAGGGATGAAATTTTATCCTGACCCATTAAAGTAGTAGTGAGACTCCTTCGTGATTATGATTGAGACAACCTAAACTACATTATGTCAACACATTTAATGAGATTGTCAAGAAAAGAATCCCAATTAAAAATCATCTCATTACAAAAGGCATAATAAAAATATACTCAAATAATGATCATAATAAAACAAGTGCCCCACCTAGAAATTATAGATTCATTAAAAAAATTGAACGTGGTGGGAAATGGTGTTTCAAATTTAAAACACATTCAAACTATTCAAGTATCTCATCTTTCTACTTTTAATAATGCATCTAGTATCAATATTATTAGAGGCCATCCAAAGATTGAATCTAGAAGGTGGCATTACACAAATATAGGTTATCCTATTAAAGATGTCTTTATGAAGCATAAAGTTGTGAACATGATCACTTTATTAGAAATACAAACTCTTAACAAAAATATGCCATAACCAGACTGGTTCATGGAAGATGCATATTGACATTATAACTATGTAAAGGAGAATGACACTAGGATATGTATGCATCTTATAAAATATATTAAATACCCAATTAAGAAAGGTTAAGTTAAAGTCAAGGGTGAATAATCACATTCCTCTAATAATTAGTAGTTGGGTATTTACTAAAACCCTTTCCCTAAACATAACCAAAATCATAAAGCCACCTCTAGGGACCAAGGTCAATACTCCACCTCAAATCATGTTGATAATCACTAAATACCTTACGAACATAACCATCATGTCATTACGATTAAAATCAGGGCCAAGGTACCTAAATAGCCTCACATCTCAGAACATCATGTTATCAAATTCAAAGGGGCATCTTCTAATTATGTTACCACCATCTAATGTGGAAAAATTACTCTCCTATGGGAACCTATAAGGTCTCACCTCAAAGTTATCCACCTAATATTTATGTCTCTAGAAATTAATCTACCATTTTTAAGTAAATTATGATATCATCCAATAGCTCGAAAAAACCCTCGTACAAATTTCCATCATGGATCTTCTCAAAACTTTGTTCACCATGACATCTTAAATAAACTCCTTCATGAGTTTAAAGTCTCCATAGACATTTACTCTATCAAATTTCAATCCCTTCTTGTCCATTTATTATATTCATCATAGATCACCTTCTACCTTCAATACATTCCACCAATCTTCCCTAATCACAACTATCCCATGCATATTGATGTATCTATTGAAAAACATAAGATCCCAAGGGTACTTGTAGATGAAGGATCAAATTTAAATATTTTTAACATAAATATAATTAATAATTTGGAATATTATGAGTTTAAACTTGGGACTAACCTAATTATAATAAAATATTATGATGATAATGAGTGGAAATCAACTAGAACTATACACCTCCCTATCTCATTAGGTCGTGTTGTACATCATATGCTTATCCATGTAGTAAATTTTTACCTAACTTATAACATTATTTTGGGTCGTCCTTGGATCCATGAAATGTATTTTCTTCCCTCTTCTCTCCACCAATGCTTAAATATCCCACATTCTAGAATGGAATTCATAATTCATGAAGATTCATAATGCTTTTGCAATTACCAAATGATGGAAGGAATTTATTGTAGCCTATATTATCCAAGCACTAAAAGTATCTAATATGATATTAAGTCAAAGAAATATATCCATCTAGATAACTTACCATCCACTTCCACTCCACCTAAGTCCACTCATGTAAAAATAATTTCAAAATGTTGTGGAGAGTATGAGTACTAAACATTCAATGTTGGTAGGCTCCCTTGTCACCCTGTAGCTATGGGTTCCACATGATCAAGGAGGTAAAGTCAATTGATTATTAGTTTGTTAAAGTAATATTTACTCATAACATCTATGAGGATGTGGATAATCCCATTATCTTTATATATGTATTCATTTGTATAGTTATTTTAGATATTAGTCAACATAAGGTATATATATTTATTTATTTCAATATGATATTATCATAGCAAGCATGATGGGACTTCAAGATGATTTATCAATTGTCAATTATCAAATTGGATTTTATCTAAATTTTGATGTTTGTCCTGTAATGACCCTTAATGACCTTTTTATGAATCTTGAGGATGTTTTCTCTAACATTGAAAATAGGTTTCCTTGTAAATTATATGAATATCATGGTGCTCAATACCAATTCATTTATATCACTAATCTCTCTCCTTCATATTCATCACTCATTAATATTTTTTTTCCCATAAAATATAATTTTATCACACTCCTCAATGGGATTATATATAAACATACATCATTGGAATCCCATAAGATCAATATGTCATGTGCCAAATTTGTAGAGATATGAAAACATATACAAATAACCAAGTAGAAAGTTGAAGTCAATATTGATCTAGTGGTAAATCAAAGTCAAAATAAGTTATCTATTTGGCTAAATAAAAATCATTTATGGAAAAAATCAATTCCAAATATAAATCGACATGGTCAAAAGTCACTTTCCTCAAGTGAAACCTTCTTCAAGGAGCCAAGGGGGAGTCTAGTTAGATGATATAAATAAATCAAAGGAACTCCAAAAGTAATTAAAATATGGATGATAGTCTTTAAAATATTCAAATTAAAGAGAAAAAAAGTGCAAAATTTAGGATCCCTTAAAATCTCTTTTTCTATAGCATAAAATACACACAACAAATTTAGCTTCTCCAAATGTGTGTGTTAATGATAATCCCACCCCTAATCACCCATCAGCTATTCCTCACCTTAATATAAAATACACTTATCCCTAAGAACCTTAATATTTCATACAAGGTATGGTGATACTTGGTTAAGATGTTTAATAGATCACAATCAACAATCAAATAAGGTCACAATGGTTATTTACAGCTAATGTTGCTTGTAGATCAACACTTTCAGCATCACACATCTCTCACACTTACAAACATGAAAACGATGACATTAAAATTATCCATCCTTGTAAATTATTCTACATGGTCTTATTACAAAAAAAATGGTGAAAACTTGTTCTATGGCACCTTAGATGAGCATAGCAATGAAAGATAGTTTTTGGCATCACTCATGATATGCCTTCATCTACAAGCATCTCAGGAATAAATGTCATATACTTTTGGGTATTACATCCATCCTATCATCTTTTCTTATTCTACATTCCATTCCTCTTTCCCTATCTTATCCATCATATCATCCCTCCCATTTTTGACCTTGGTCCTAGATTATGGATATAAAAATATTTTGGGGAGACATTCGACATCACATCAACACTTTCATAAAAGGATTTCGGTATATGAAATAGGGTAAGTAAAATAATACCCTTAGAGATTTATACATATATTCCATTCCATTCCCATCCTTATTACTTGTCCATCATCACATCACCTAGTCCCTTATCAAGTCTTGTTATCCTAGATACTAAGATTAGATTTCCTTTTGCGAAGCTTCATGATTATGTATATGTTCCCTCAAAAAACACATCTATATATAATTTTGGAATTTTTTCATCATATTTGATATTATCTTGACCCACATACCTTACCTCACTATCTAATTCTAAGTATTAAGCACATCATGGTATTTATTTTTCACGTCTTCCCCTCTAGCTTCTCTATACTAGGGAAAGCATATAATATGGTTAAACTTGAATGGTGATTTTCTCATCCCTTTTCCCTAATATAATCTACATGAAAAAGGCCGAATCATAACCACCTTCATCCTTGCGAGTGTACATATGTGTCTATGCCTTTTTAAATATGATTTGTGCATGTTTTCATTACATGTATAACATTATGTGTGTTTACTTCTTCTTTTTATATAGTTAATGCCAAGTTTATTATCTTATATTTTCTCCATATGTTTTATGTTTTGTGTGAATTAGCACAAAACAACAATGTCATCTTTGTCTATCAAGTACCAATGGTGTATCACACTCCATGCTACTTGAACATTTCTTATTTTATTTTATCTTCTTATGTCAATCTATCATGCACTACAGAAAAACATCATCATGGTCATATACATATATCACAGTACATATTATATACAAGGGAAAGTGAAGATGATCTAAAAATCAATTCTAGATTAGAGAAGATAAATCACACTTAACCTTCCACTAGTTGGTACATTTAGATAATCAGATTCATGACCAATATGTATCTTATAGACCTAACCAAGGGGTCCCTTATCATAATAATATCACTAGAGAAGGTTCCAAAGACTCTAGTCAAGTAACACTATGTAATAACCCTAGTTAGGTCCTATGTTTTCTTATTCACAATTAAATGACAAAGTAAATTAAAATCTAACCTAGTGCTCACCAACTATTATGGCACAAAATGGGGGTAATAAACATAAAATTAAACATGCATAGAAGATATCTACTCAAGTCAATGTAGAGGAAATCCTAATACATGGAAAGAGAAGCATATAAGCTAAAAAAATGCAAATATATCTACTTTAAAAAGGAGGAACAAAGTTAGGAATACTTACCTTTAAAGATGAACCCACCAAGCCTCAATATCTCCCTTGGCTAAGGTGATTCATAATAAATTATTCTGGTTTGTAAGGATAACAAAGATAGGTCAACTCTAGGCTATACTACTTCTATGCATCCAAAATACTTATCCAAAAGACAATATTTGTATATCCAAATGTAATATTAAAACCTTAAACAATGCTACTCAAGTATAATGGTGGATAAGTAGATGTTCCAATAATGATTTTCCTCTTTGTCTCTCTATGAAATGCAAAAAATGAATGTGTATATATAGCTATATCTAACTCTAAACCCTTATTAAATTTTAGTTGATAGAGTCAGACCAATCAAATAATTATGTTAATTAATAAAAGGAGTTAGGTCTTGAACTAGGTTAGCCAAGGCTGACCTAGTCTCATAACATGCTCATATATTTTAAGTACAAGGTTAGACTAGGCCAACTTTGTTCAATAAATGTCAAAAAGAGTTTTTTGCTTAGGTAATGGTTATTTAAGGCATTAAATTACTTGGAGGAGTATGTAAGGGAGGTGTCAAATGTTAAGGAATTATATATAAGATTTTTTTTGTTTAAAAGTGGTGATATAGGGGATAACAATCTTGTAAATCACCAATGGTCTACCTAGCCCTTTCTCAGTACACCCTTTATGGTATGCACTCAGATAGATTAAAACTTGATGAGTTCTTATAAGAGAAAAAATATCAGTAATTAATAAAGTTTGAAAATTTTATGTGTATACATATGCCCCACTCAAATTTCAGCATATGTCATGTAGGTGTAACATGGGATGGTGCTTCAATAAAAGAACATATCAACACACAATGCTGAGCTAAATAATTTGAAGTAAGAAGTGAATAAGATAAATGAAAGGGTAAAAATAAAAAAATGCATACCTTTACTTACCTTAGTGATATATAAGAGGAAGTGAGAGAAATTTGAATGTGTCTAATGTAGGGAATATTAGGCAAACCTATAAAAATAAGTGAAAAATCAAAACATTTTCAAAATATACATATAATATGTGGAAACATTCTCTACAAATAAAGATATGGTCAAAAAATAGAATCTAGTTGTAAATAATTGAAAGGTAAATAATTTTTAATAGTAAATATAAATAGGGTGAAAATTAATTCATTTGTCATTTTTACCATTCTCAAAAAATATTGCTTTGAGAGACCTTATCAATCCTAGAGAGAGACCATGGTGAGAAGATGACAACTACAATGTGGAAGACACCTAGTGGCTATAATGAGTGTAGCTCAGGTAAGTGAAGCATTAATTTCAAATTATTAAGTAATTTTAATTGAAATAAAGCTAAATATAGAAACTTAGATGTTAGGTAAATTTTAGTTATTAAAAATGACCCTAGGAATTTTTTAGGTAGATTAGGGGTAGAATAGGTTGCTGGGTAGGAAAAGATTGGACTAATAAATGCCGAAGGCATTTATGGTAAATGCTCAAAAAGTCACTTTAGACTAAGAATATAGTAAGTCCTATCAACTCAATTTTTAGGGTGATAGAAATCTAGGGGACTAAATTCATAGTAGTAGTTGATGTGGTATCACTATAGGTTGTTGATTTTGTAGTAGAGGGCTGATTTAGCTATAAACTAAGAAATGGCTGACATAGTATATTTTTTTAATACAATACATAAGTGTATGAAATAGTCTATTCAATGAGGTTGACTACATGGTATAGGGCTGATGTAGTATGATAAAAATAGGAAAGGGATGATTTAGTACCAA
>JARHVA010006275.1:440000-485000 GCA_037957365.1 Torreya grandis
ATTGTGCATGCATTAAATAATATGCCATAAGAAAAGGTGAAAGAGAATTAAATCATATAAAACACATAAAGAATAATACAATGATCCATGTAAAATAGATAATTGAAATCCAATTTGACACATAGTTAAGTGTATAAGAGATATAAAAATTGATCAAAAATCCAATCCAAATAATAACATATAACATTATGAAAGAGCACCATGTTGTGTTCACAAATATTGATATATTTCACCATAAATATTATCCATAATATTTGAAATATCTCTATGAAGCTAAATTTTGATGCTAGCTAGAGTGTTATCAATCTTCATAGAAAATTGTGCAAAGATTTCTTTTTTGTATCATCTCCAATAAAAAACTAGGTATAGCTAATAAAAATTAATTCTCATGTGGGATATTATGAATAGGATACTAAAGGTGAGGAATGGATGTCTCAATGGATATAGTATATACAAGGTGATAAAGAGGTGCAACTTGTAGAGAAGGAGGAGAATTCTTGCCTTGGTGACCTATAGTGGAATGAGATGAACTAATAACATGGGATGAACTAATAGCATGGTTATTGGTATGGGTCTTTTGAATAGGCCCACTATAAGTTGAACCTACCATGTTGGTAGAAATACTTGGCATGGAGGTTGAGGAAGACATATAAGATGATGTCATGGTATGAGAGAGAGACATAATAGAAGGGAAATATTGAGATGAAAATAAAGGTGTTCCCCCAAATCCATGGGAAAAGGTAGGAGAGGGTGAATGGGGTTCTCCTATATGAGGCCCCATCATGAGATTATAAATGTGTGTAGGATCTTTTCCTATATATTGAGGGTTTTCATTAATGAAAACGAGCATTTTTATTGTGTAATCTAAATCACACTCATCTTCTAGTGAGAGAAAAGGGTTAAGTGTTGAGGATGAATGGAGAGGATTACCATAGTTGGTAGTGTGACTAACAACATCGACATTGCTTTGATCCATAGTGGGTGCCATAAGATGTGTCTTAGAATCCCTATTGGGATTAGTGAAACTAGTCATGATTGCTTGATAAAATTATGTATTATCATCAAATAGGAAATTCATGATGGAGGGAAACTAAAAACTTGTATAAAAATAAGGATTAACTAGTAATATACAAATTCAAACCAATAGATAATGTCTTGTAAGATAGTAAACATAATTGGCTATAAAGGACATAGTTGAAATGGTAGAATATGTGTTGTGAATGGATAAACTAAAGGAGTTTAAAATATGCACAGTTAGATAGTTTAAATATTTACTAAATATAAATAGAACAAGTAGCATCTAAGAGATTGAGATGATGGGTTTGACTATCTTCTGAAGATAGGGAAAAAATTATGGTATAATAACTAATTAAATTCAATTGAGCACACAAGTAATTAGATCAAATGTGTTGGATATAATTATTACACACAACACAAATCTTGTATAAACACTAGATAGTACAAGTTTTGTAATACAACATATAATTTTCAAAGAGAAATCAATAAAAGTAGAATGTAAATACTAATCTAATAAGCGGACACTCCTAATGTGTTGTTAGATTATAAATTCTAGAAATAAATGTGATAGAGAGTTGGATGTAATAAGGAACTAGAAAATCAATCTAAGGATAGTTTTAGGTAGTTGAGGCTAAAAGGGATCTATATTGATGATGGTACTTACTTGGTATTAGGGCCTACTCCCTCACTTCACAATATTACAGTGATAAGTATGTCAAGTGTTTTTCCAATATATACTATCAACCACATATTTATAATTGGAAAACAAACCAATTAAACTCTCCCTTGGTGATGAAATCCAAGTAGGTAGACTTTTGGTAAAAAAATATTTAATGCTTTTTGGTGTTATGTGATTTGGAAGTGTGTGAAAAGTAAAATTAGTGTGACTAAATTGGTAAATTGAAAACCTCATATTTAGTCTATGTTTGTTACTCTAAGTAAGCAATAAATGAAAATGAAAAGTGAATTATTTACTAGTAATATAGTTTAATTCTTTTATTTTTGAAGATTATAGAGTGAGTTTAGGTGACACTATATGCAAATAGTATAAAAGAGAGTTGATAGATTTGATGTTGTTTATGGAAAAAAGATCCATAAGAACATAGTCAAATAGGTTGACTGAGTCTTCTAGATGGGAAATCAAGCTATAGAACTATGTCAACCTAATTAACCTAGTTCATTATAGGGTTACAATTTTATAGACTACAAACCTCGGAAAGAAACACTGTAAATGAATAACATAAATGAATAAGAAGGTAAGAATGAACCTAATAATTTTTTATGTTGAATTTGTTATTTTTATGTTGTATTGATCAAATGATTATTTTTTATTCCACTAATAGAGGTGATTAGGTTGATGAAGTCTATAAAATTATATGTTAAAAATTACCTGCTAACAGAGTTAACTAGGTCAATTAAGTATACAAATATGTGGTTGAAAAATAGAACTAGGTCAAGATGGTCAATATAGTTACCTATTATTGGAGAATACCTTCATAGAGAAATATATAGTTGATAATATATGTGTTATACCTACACACAAAATTTTAGACTACATCAATAGGTTTGATTAGTACTATATAAATAAAAATATATAATAGATGATAATAAATGAATGCATGAAATAAAACTTATAAGGGTTAGATTTATGTTGGGTTTACCAGAATGTATACAATAGAAAGTGAATGTGATCTACAAATCAATCTTAGCTTAGAAAAGATAAATCACACTTACCCTTATGTTTATTGGTACATTTAAATAATCAAGGTCATGACCAAGATGGATCTGCTATACCTAACTAAGGGGTCGCTTACCACAATAATATCACTAGATAGGGTTCCAAATACTCTAGAAAATAAAAACTATGAAATAACCCTATTTAGGTCCTATTTTTTCTTATTCACAAGTAAATGAAAAATCAAATCAAAATCTAACCTAGTTCTCACCAAAGATTGTGGCTCAAAATGGGGGTAATAAACTTAATAATAAATGTGCATATAATATCTCTACTCAAGTCAATGTAGATGAAATCCTAATACATGGAGAGAGAAGCATATAAGCTAATAAATTCAAATATATATAATTTAAAAAGGATGAGAAAAGTTAGGAATACTTACTTATAAAGATGAACTTGTGAATCCTCAACCTCTCCCTCAGCTAACATACTTCACAAGAGGTTATTATGGTTTATAAGGGTAACAAAGATAGGTCAAATCTAGGATACATGACTTTTCATATGCATCTAAAATAATTTTCCACAAGATAAGATTCTTATATTCAAATGTATTATTGAAACCCTAAGTAATGTTCCTCAAGTAGAATGGTGGATAAGCAGATGCACCAATAGTGATTTAACTTTTCATCTCTCTATGAAATGGTGGAAATAAATGTGTACATATAGTTGTATCTAACTCTAAATCATTTCAAAAGTTTATCAAATAGAGTCATTCAAATTAATCATGTTTCATTAATTAATAAAAGCAATTAGGTCCTAGAGAGGGTCAGTTAAGGCCAACCTAGTTTCATAATGTGCTCATATATTTTAAGTATAAGGTTGACCCAGGATGACTTTGCTCAATAAATATAAATAAAAAATTTGATTAGGTAGGAGTTGTTTAAGTTGGTGAATTTATTATATGAGTCTATAAGGGAGGTGTTAAATATTAGGGAAGTGTATAGAAGAGGCTTGTGTTGGTTTTAAATGGTGGTATAGGGGACAACAATCTTCCAAATCACCAATGGTCTACCCACCCCTTTCTCGTTGCACCCTTTAAGGCATTCAATTAAAGATATTGAGACTAGATGAGATACTAAAAGAGATAAAGCATCAATAATTGATAGAGTTTGAAAATATTATGTGTATACACATACTACCTAGTGTTACATTAAAAATTATTTCTTGGACTATGATGGTCAATGAATAGTTGTAGTAATGAAGAATGGATGGATGTTTGAAGATGATAAACATAAATATCCTCTAAATAATCACATATATCATTTGGATAATCATCAACATCCCAAATTAACTATCAATAAAATTATGAAATCAAACATTTGACTCAAAGAATCTATCTAAAAACTAATGTCTCTAAGAATCCATCATCACAACCTCTAGTATATCATGTCCTCTCTCATAATTCTTCCCTCATAAGGAGAACTACATTGGCCTAATATCTCTTAAGACTATGTAGATAGTTCTTGATCACTTGAAGTGCCTAATAATAACTCAACTACCCTATTCCATTCTTCTCTTTCATCCCTTGGCCAATTGACTCTATCATTTATCACTCATCCTCTCATGCTCATCATTACTCAACCTATATTTTGAGATACAACCCATAAAATATTCAATAAATTACTCTAATAATCATCTTATTTTATTCCATAGCTCTCCATGTCATGTATCTTTGACTAGGATATATCTAAACTCAATGTCTAATCAACCTATCTAACATTATAACTCTCCTAACATGTGTCCTTACCTGGGATATGTCTAAAGATCATAGAATTTATCATTGTCCTATTAAATTTTTTTCCCATTTGTGGCATTTTTAAATTCATGATACCATCATTTTTTCCCCTCACTTATGGCTTCACTTGGGGCATCATCAATTTTATATCATTATTTTCCTCAATATCATTTCTCAATCTATTGTCTTCACTACATCCCAACACCTCTTTCATCTATACACATATCTTTCCCCTCATTTCCTCTTTTGAATGGCCATATATCTCATTCCTCCCCATATTTCCCCTATAGGGGTAATCATCCATCTAGTTTACAAACATGCACAACCATATTTCTTCTTTGAAATACCATACTCCTTCTAGTCACAATGTCCTTTCAAAAAGGGTCAAAATGTACGTACCTAATTTTTCTCACTCCATTATTACATCTAAAATCACTTAATATTATGCTAATTCCATCTCATAGTCCATTAATTAATATATTTACCTTATTATTAATCCTCCCTAGATCAAAATATAATATCCCCTTCATTCCACAACCATTCACTAACCTTGCCCCTTCCTACATGCTAATTAATCCCTTTTATTACACCGTTATTAACTTACTAACACTCTATTGCACTATTTTAGGAATTTTAATTTCAAAATTCACCTACCCCACCAAACTCTCCTACAAATCTCTCCCCTAATCACCTATTAATATGTTTAATTAATCCTAATAGGATATAAAAGCTCCTAATATACCTAGAGCCCAACACCACCCATTTTATCCATTTATAAGGGTTTGTTAATTATTTAACTCATTAATGAATCTTATCCCTTAAGAATTTTTAATTCCTACATTATTTGTCCACCCTTGATCTTTCCACCACAAATTTTAAATCTAGCCTTTCATTTTTCTCACCACCCTCTATATAAACTAGTCATCCTCTATGAAAATACATGTAATGCATAAAAAAATACATACTCTCATGTTATCAAATTGATTCATCAATCCTCTATCAATATCCATTGATGCCCAAGTCCTAAGTCACAAGGCAATCCAACATTCCATATCAAGTGTAATTGTTTTGTCAATTTTGGTCACATCACTCATTTACAAGGTAAAATTGGCTGCATAATAAAGTATAAATGTCTTATTTTAATTTTTTGAATATTTTTTATGTACCTTGCCTAGTATTTAGTTTTAGCATGAGTTTGGATTAATTTAAAATTATTATTACATTTGAATCTCCATGTCAAAATTCTAGATAATACAATTAGAACCTTGAATTGTAGGTGAAGCAATGAAAGGTGTTGGACATGAGTTTTGTTTTACATTTTTTACTGGTAGGATTTTTGATTATATATTGAATAAATGATAATTTTTTAAAATTTTGAATTATTTTTTCTTAATATCTATAGATTTGTAAATTTGTAACTCCTCTTATTCATAGGTTATGCTTAATTTAACTATTTTTTCCATGGAGGAGGTTTGTATTAGATTAAACAAAACATAGAGAGAAAATTAGATTAAGAATAGTAGATCACCTATTCATCTTATTCAACAAAGAATTAAGTCCTATTAAATAGGAAAACAAATGAAATACTCATGAAGCATGAGATGGTTTTAAGGAAACTAACCTACATCAACTTGCATGAAATAGCAAAGACCGAACAAACAACTAATCTCTTAACCAAAGTGGTTAAGGCAAATAACCAACATAAATTACCTTAGTAAATAACCTAAGGTAAATACAATAATATGATAACACCCTCCCTTAATGACTAAACCAGAAACAAGACCAAGTTTATCTCTAAATTTTATGAACTTCTCTGTACCAAGTGGTTTGGTCATTATATCAGTTAGTTGCTCTGTAGTGGGGCAGTAGAAGAGATTGATGTCTTCATTTTTAACCAAATGTCAGATGTAATGATGGTGAACCTCAATGTGTTTGGTCTTGGCATGAAATACTAGATTCTTCACCATCTTTAAAACACTTTGGTTGTCACATAAAATTGGAGTAGGCTTTGATGACTCAAAATAAAAATCCTCCAAAATTTTATTTATCCACATGGTTTCACAACCTGCACTGACCACAGCTTTATACTCTACTTCTGTTAAAGATAATGCCACTATAATTTGTAGCTTGCTCTACCATGAAAAAACTCTTGAACCAAAAGTGAAAACATACCCTGTTGTAGATTTTCTTGAATCAACTGAACCTACCCAATCAGAATCAAAATATCTTGAAAGTTCAAAATCTACAGACTTCTTATATAGTATGCCAAAGTCAAGAGTACCTTTGACATATCTTAATACTCATTTTTTAGCTAACCAATGGACTTCATGTGGTTTAGACATGAAGCAAGATAGAAAACTCACTGCAAAACAAATATTTGGTCTAGTGGTAGTGAGGTAAATGAGACTAGCCACTAGCTACCGATACACTATTTCATTGACCAGAGGTGAATCAGTGTCCATTGAAATTTTATCTCTTGCTTCCATAGGTGTGTGATTTGGATTACAATCCATTATTCTAAACCTTTTTAGCAATGAATAGGCATACTTTTCTATGACATGAATACAGTATTACCACTTTGCCAAAACTCAACACCTAAATAGTATTTTAGTAGTACTAAGTTTGTCATGTCAAAAGTATAATAAATATCAACTTTCATTTACTGAATGAGACTAGTACTACTCCCAGTGATGGATATATCATCAAAATATATAATGAGAATCAAGATATCATCACCAGACACCTTTACATAGAGAGTTGGTTCTAAGTTACACCTTTTGAAACTTGACTCCCTAAGATATGAGTCTATTTTTGTATACCAAGCTCAAGGAGCCTGCTTAAGTCCATATAAGGACTTGATCAACCTAAAAACAAGATGTTCCTTACCAAGAACTTGAAAACCCTATGGCTGAACCATGTAGACTTCCTCCTCCAGATCTCCATTCAAGAAAGCACTCTTTACATCCATTTGGTGCACCTGCCATCCAAACTAAGCAGCAATAGCAATAATCAAATGAAAAGTTACCATCTTGGTGGTTAGAGCAAAATTATCCTCATAATCAACCCCTTCCTCTTATGCATAACATTTTGCAACAAATATAGCTTTGTTTTTGTCTAAGGAACCATCTGCTTTGTATTTTACCTTATAAATCCACTTACAACCAATGGATTTCTTTCTTGGTTGTATTTCGATCAACTTCCAAGTCTTAGTTTTCATCAAGGAATCATATTCCAATTGCATAGTTGATTCCCACTTAGACTTCCCTTTGGCCACTAAAAAATAAGTAGGCTCAAATACTTGTGAAACAAAAATTGTTAGAGCAAGATTGACATGCTCACCTCTATTACCAAACTACTTTCTTGATCTCAGTTTTCTACCTTCCACACCTTGTGGCAAGTCTCCTTCTTTTAGTGCTTCAATTGTGGTAGTATACCACTTTGGCTTTTTTGGTTGTTCTACTGGAACCTCATAATGACATGTATCAATTCCCTCCCTAAAATGTGATTGCACTGATGAACAAGAATCCCACTCACTTTTCACATTATAACTAATAATTGAATCATTAGATAACAATGACTCAATATCTTAAACTTGACCAGTTGCTATGAAGTATGGCATTTGTTCATTTGCTATGACATCTCTATTTACCAAAACTTTGTTAGTAGAAACATCAAGTAATATGTAGGCCTTTGACTGATCACTGTATCCAACAAACATGTATGCTTTGCTTTTGCATCCAAATTTCTTCTCTTTTGACTAGGAATAAATACAAAAGCTACACAACCAAAAATTCTGAAATCACTTATATCTGGAGTTCAACCTGACCAAGCCTCCTCTAGAGTCATATTCTCCAAAGATTTTGTAGGACTTCTATTGAGGATGTATACTACTATTTTCACTACTTCTAACCAATACCTATATGGGGCATTTTTACTTTGGACCATACAACGAGCCATGTCCATCACCGTCCTATTACACCTTTCCACAACTCCATTTTGTTGTGGAGTGTAAGGTGTAGTGTATTGTCTGTGTATGCCTTTAGTGGCACAAAACTCCTTTAACTATTTTGAGATGAACTCACCCCCATTATCTATTCTAAGAGATTTCACTGGCTGTCCTACCTATTTTTCAACCATAGCTTTCCAAGTAATAAAGTTAGAAAAACAATCAGATTTCTTCACTAGAAAGTATACCCACTTTTTCCTAGAGAAATCATCACCTAATAACAAGAAATAATAGGCACCAAAAAGGGTAGGTGTCTACATTAGACCATGAAAATCTACATGTAAGAGATCCAATACTCCCTTTGCTCTCGAGGCTTTACCAACATCAAATGAATGTCTAACTTACTTCCCCAACTGGCATCTAGTACATACATGATGACTATGCTGAATAGAAGGAATCCCCTTAACCATCTTAGTCTTACTCAATGTAATCAAATACTAAAAATTCAAATGCCCATACCTTTCATGCCATAGTGAACTTGTGCTATCAACCGTTGCAAGTGCACTGTCCTTTACTTTGATTGGATCTACAAGCCTTTCTCACTGATCCCAACAACAATAGTTTTGTTATCTTTAGTGGTGACTAAACATTGTTGTTCTTGAAATTTTAGAACAAAATCAGATTTTGAGGTGATCTCACTGATTAAAAGAAGATTTTTGTTCATATCTGATACATACCTAACATTCTTGAATGTATAATTTAATGTACCATCAAAACTTATATGAACATTACCAAATCCTTTCACAAAATATGTTGTACCATCTCCCAAAGATACATATTCATTACTATTGTTATCTTCAACAAAATCCACATACCAGTCCTTATGGAATGTATAATGGTGAGATGCCCCTGAATTAAAGTACCAAGCTCGATCCATCATAGAATTACCACTAGAAGCCATGAAAGTAAAATATAGTGATTCCTCGCCTTCACCTTCAGCTACATTCACATGATAGCTTTCTTTCTGGGGTTAGCCATATCCTATTATCTTTTCCTATAATCTTTCTTAAGGTGACCAAGTTTCTTATAGTAAAAAAATTTCCATTTAGATCTCTTATTACCACTTACTTGTGAATATTTTGATGGATAACTATTTTTACCAAACTGCTTACCCTTTTCCTTGATAAAGAATGCACTCTCTATGGAAGTAGATGTAGACAACACTGCTTGCTCCTGTCATCTCTCCTTTTGCAATAACAACGTAGATAATGTTTCAAAATCCAAAGTCTACATCTCAAAAATCATGTGTAAAGACTCCACAAATGACTCAAATGATGGTGGAAGATTTTGCATAACAATAGCAATAAAATCTTGCTCATTAACAGGTTTCTGCACTACTTCCAACTGGTCACTGATGTCCTTGATCTGCAACAAAAACTTAGAAATAGAGCCACCTCCCTGCATCTTAGTGGAAAACAACAAATTCTTCAAATACAATACTCTACCGGCTTCATAAGCCTAATATTTTAAAGATAAAGTTTTCCATAAATTGGATGCTATAGTCAGATGTTTAACCTTTGAGATTAGATTATCTGCTACTAACAATTTTAACAACATGAGAACCTCACGATGACATTTATCATAGTCATTAGTATCAGTGGCACACCTTTTCTCTTTACAGAGCATTATTTGATTAATAGTCATATATTCACATATTGTCAAAACCTTGTGACTCCACAAACTAAAGTTCTTGCTAGTCAATTTTTGAGAATCTGGTAGTAACAGGTGTTGAATACTAGCCATTTTACCTAGTTTTTCATGAAAATGATAAAATCAAAAAAACTATAATGATTTTTTGTTAAAAAATTCCTTCTACACACTGATTCTATATTAACACTGAACCACCCTATCCATTTTTAGTAACAAACTCAATACCATTTGCAACATCACAAAAATTCTACCACTGAAATAATTAAATTAGGAAAACTACAATTCTGATTTAAAAAATTATTTCTCCATTGATAACCAGATAAAAAACTTAGAAAATGGTGAAATTTTTAGCTTTTTGGATGCTTCCATGATTATTAGTTAGTGGTAGGTCCCCAATAACCCTTATTAGCTAAAATTTTGATTTATTTCAATTAAAAAAATCAAAAATAATTAAAATATTAAAACTTTAGGCTAAACATTTTATAAAAAATTTAGCCAATCAGAAAATTAGCCTACCTCTAAAACTTTAGGGGAAGATTTTGAGCCCGTTTCTAAAAAAAAATTCAAACCATTTTCACTAGTGTCTTAGTTTTAATTTAACTCATGATTTAGGCTTTTGTTTCACTAAAAAAGATGAAGAAATGAATTTTTTTGATTTTCTAGGGATCCGTACGATGCCCTTGCAGACACAAATTCAAGAGAGAAATTTAACAGAGGCTTTTGAGCCTCTAAAACAACCTATTTTCACTTCCTTTTGGTCTTATTTAGCCTTTTGGTGATTCTTAGCAATTTTTAGACCTTCTAGTTGAGTTTTCCAAATCCCATGATGCTTTCTCTATCCTCAACTCTCCATTAGGTGCCTAAAGCTCCTCCCTAGCAAGACATCAACCTCTCTCTAGCTTCCATAGATCTCCACTCAGGTTTTACAAACCATGGGCTCTAATACCATATTAGATTAAACAAAACACAGAGAGAAAATTAGATTGAGAATAGCAGAGCACCTATTCAACTTATTCAACCAAGCATGAATGCCTATTAAATAGGCAAACAAATGAGATACCCATGAAGCATGAGACGGGTATAAGAAAACTAACCTACGTCAGCTTGAATTAAATAACAAAGACCGAACAAACAACTAATCTCTTAACCAAAGCGGTTAATGCAACTAACCAACATAAATTACCTTAGGAAATAACCTAAGGTAAATACAATAATATGCTAACAGTTTGCATTGTATTGTTTATAACCATATGATTTTGAGAAAGAAATAAGAAATAGATTAATTCAAATATGAAACCTTAGAAAGTTATAACTCTAAGGAAGACTTAGGGTTTGACAAGGTTTAAAATAATACATAGGCTCACCGAATTTTTGATATTAATTATTAATTAATGCAATATTAACTCATAATTAGATAAATCAAATTGAATAAGGTGGGGTGTTGTAAATACACTTACAAATAGGAAGATAAAAGTAAGAAATTAAAATTGATGAAATATAAAAAAATACAAATAAGACTGAACTATACAAAAGAGAGATGTACTTAGCTTTTGTATGTGTTTAGCTAACTGTGTTAACTAGAAAAATATAGAAATAGTGAAAAAGATGAAAACCCAAAATCCTCCTAGAATATGATCCTCAAATTTTCTACAGACATGAATTCCCATAGGGTCAATAGTGACGGGCATTCTTATCCTTATCTAGTGTTTTTTTCCTTTTGAAATATGATAAAAAATAGGGCATAGTCTTATGAAACTATGTAAAATATACATGTTTTTGATAAATTTTCCTTTTATGATGCACATAAGATGACAAAATATCTTCTTTAAGCTCAAAAACCTAACTTGTGCCACAAGCATATAAATATATGTGAAAGAGTAAAAGGGGTTAT
Organism: Torreya grandis; assembly: GCA_037957365.1. NCBI lineage: Eukaryota > Viridiplantae > Streptophyta > Pinopsida > Cupressales > Taxaceae > Torreya > Torreya grandis. The sequence continues at coordinate 452,035 of JARHVA010006275.1, forward strand.
TAGTTAGAGTTGCACTAGACCTTAACACCCCACCATGTTGAGTGTTTCCTACATACCAATACTCTAAAGAGGGATCAAACCTCCATGTCGCTCTACCACTAAAGTACTTTATGTAATTATGCTCCTTTGACTATATGAATACATCTAGAATTGGATTGAATACTTGATCATGTTTGGGCTAGGGTTGTGTAAGACTAAATTCAAACTTGGCTCATGACTGATTTAAGTGATTTGAAGTTGATTTGGAAATAATACAGAACCTTTTTATTTTGTGCACTTCTGTAAATAAGTTGTTTTGATAAGATTAATAAGCTTTCCAAGATGTTTGAAATTAAATAATTGAATGTGCTTTTATATTTATTATAGAGGGGAAAAGACTTGTTGGGGAATTTAGGAATATTTAGGTTGACCTTATGAATAGTTTCCTTTTTCACTTTTGACTATTTGTGAGGGAAGGATAAAATTGGTAAATAGGGACATGAATGTTGGGTGTTACTATCATGTTGATTTTTACTACCTCATTAGGAAAAGTATTTTTTTTGGGTTTGAATCAAGATGTACATATACACAAAGGTGTTTTTCATAGTTATATAATTTATGTAGGTGACATTGGATGGCATTGCAAATGAAGTAGGTTTCTTCTATGTTTAGGATAGGTTAAATCAATGAAATAAGTGTCAATTAAGTGCATAGGTAAATTAATGGTAAAAAGGAATAGAATAAGCATGATCAAATATTCATGACCAAATTTACGTTACTAAATCTAGTAGATTACAATATTTACATATGTTATTTATCACATGTTTTGCATATGGCATATTATTTTCATCCACATGCATGTTATGGTATGAGCACAATATAAGACATATAGGTTACACATAGACATATAGATGTTGGACATTCCTTTACCCAGTGGCCATGTTGATACTTAGAGCATATTATTCAACAAGTTTCACTATTATTTTTTATTTGATAGGGTAAAATGTTTTTAAAATAAGAGCTATGAATCATAAAAGTGAGGGTTTTAATAATTAGACCCACATCTAAGATAACAAAGAGGGTAAAGGATCACCCTAACAAATAATAAAAATAAATAGGGTTTAAAGGCTCCCACAACCTTTAAAAAGAGAAGTAGAGGCACCCACAACCTTGGTGAGATTAGAGAACATGAGGGTTTTAAGTATTCCCACAACTAGGGGTTTTAAGGGTCTCGCAACCTACAAGTATAGTAAAGAGGGTTTGAAGGCTCCCCTAAGCTTTAAAAAGTGAATTAAATATCCCTAGGACCTTATCAATACTAGAGAACATAAGGTTTTAAGGGTTCCCATAACTAGGGATTTTAAGGGTCCAATAATCTAAAGAACATAAAAAAGTTGCTATATAGTGAATATCAAAGGGCATTCTCCCTTCATCATGTCTTCTTTGAGGGAAATACAAACCAAAAGATCTTCCAGAGAAGGAGGTATTCCACCTTTAAGGTATTTTGCATAGCTTCCATATATCAAATTTACAGTGAATGGTTTTTTCATCCCACTAAGATTCATAACCTAGAAAAACATAGCAAGAAATAAACTACAAAACATAAGTTCAAATGGAAAATAAGGTCTTCTACCTCCTGGGTCATCCACATAGTTGATTCATAATAAGTGAGATGATCCTCCCACTATGACCCATAATATTAACATATCATAAAAAGGGGATTTTAGGGCTCCCATAACCTTTAAGCATGAAACATGAGGATTTTAGAGTATCCATAACTAGGGTTTTTAAGGATATTGTAACCTTGAGTACATAAAGGTACATCAAACTAGTGATTTTGAAAGGGATGACACACTTCATCATGTCATTTATGAGGATACTTACAAATATAATAACTTCCAAAGAAGAAGATCTTCTACCACCTGAATCTTCTGCCTAACCACCACATAACCAAATCACAATGAGTGGGATTTTCCTCCCACTAAGATTCATAAATTTTATAGAGAATAACATAACCCCCAAAAAGGCTTCATCCATAACTGGTCTAATTTTGTGAGACCCCAAAGCTTGATGGAACTATGGGTGGACTTTTCTAACATCCACTCTTAAATTAAAAAAACGGCAACAAAAAAGCTAGTTCCTCCTAAATCTAGTAAAAGGACCTCCATAGAGTTTAGATCTTTAAAAAAGACCCAAGTAACCACGTCTAAATAAAATAAATGGAAATTTTTTATTTTCTAAGAAAATAGGAAGGGTTAAAGCATGGTTTCTTCTAATAGTTGTGCCTCTTAACAAACTAGGGGAGTGGGTTCCTCTAATACCCAATTTAACCCAAAACAAAAACTTGGGGTGAGACCCTCCATCATCCACCTAGCCAAAGGACTAAAAAATAATAGCCTTACTTTATAAGACCAACATGCCAGTGGAGAACCAATTACCTCCCCTATTATGAGTGTTTTTGAGCCCATTCAAAACACAAGACCAAAACCCATTGGATGGTTTGACACCATCATCACACCACTAGTAAAACATTAGAGAAATGTAAGGGGTAGGGACTTACCAAATCTTGAAAACCATGTGCAACATAGGTTACCATTTATTTTCCATCTCACTTGGTTCATGGAGTAAGTGGTGTAGATCATCCAAAGCAAATATATTAACCATTTATCCTTACTAAAGCCACCAAAGTGATCACTAGACTATCAAAAAAACTCATCCAAACCATTACTTTCTTCCATCCGAAGGAGGGGTAGATGAAAGTCATCATCCATTCCTGAACCCCATCCACTAACATTGGTGTAGGAAAGAATGCTTATAGGAACCTTTCATTCTATTTCTAGTAAAGCTTTTATAATATTTTCCTTGGTCTTCATGTGGCTTTGATCTATGGACTCTTATTCCATTAAAAATCCACCATTACTACTATGCAATTCTATCCCTAAACCAACATGACTTGATCATCATCTTTCTCACCATCTATGCCTTCTACCTCCTCACTTGAGCCTTCTTGCCAATTACCTAGTTTGAAATTTATGCCCATTATAGCCCTGATCATCGCCATTATATTTTATATCTTTCTATTACCTTTCTACCATGTTAAACTACTTATATTACTTACACATGTATTTCTAGTTATTATAGACACACAAATTTGGCACAAGCTTTGTATTACTATGTATTTTAACCAATGTGCTTATATGATCTCTAGCTAAGAATTAGTGGTGTGTGTATTTTAAGTTTTCTCTTTTAATTATTTATTTTTTGAATTTTTGGTCCCCTTTTCCCATCCATGTTACTCAAGTCATACTTTAAATATAGATTTCTCTAACACCATTTTATCACCTCGAGTTTGTTCTTATCACAAGTTGGTTATGATCATTACAGTCAAAATTGACCATCGATCTTGACCCATTATAGTTGATCCTAACACTTGATTTTTTAAATATTTCTTTGGACATGTTTCCTTTGTAACCATTGCTTTGGTATTTTTATTTGGTTTTGGGTATGTTTTAGTATGCCACTAGGTCTTTAATTAAAAATAAAAAAGACTCTTATATACATAGTTACTAGGAGACATTTGGAATAAGCATTCTTACGTTATAGGAGCTCTACTAAATAATATTTTATTATATTCAATCATTAGATCTACATCTATAGTATTTAAGGATATATTTTTTATGTTTGTGCCAAGGGTAAAGAAGAAGAAGAGCATATAGGATTGTATTCACCATTACAAACATAAACATTAGTGGGAGAACTACATTTGATTTTGAGCCTTCTTTAGAGAAGTTGCAATGTAGTACATTACTTGGTTGATCAATAGGGATTAATTAAGGTCAGTCTAACTCAATCCCTTTTTACAGATTCCACCCTCATTTGATAGCTCAAGTGTTTGTATAGGAAACTAGGGTTTGATATTTTAGGTATATGTGCATGAGTTGAAAATACTAAGAAGGTATAAAATAGAATTATTGATGTAGTTTTCACAGAAGAAATCATAATTATGCATTTATAGGGTCAATATCAACTGTCACAAATTCAAATCAATAGTTGATCCTATCTTCTACAATAAATATTGATCAAGATAGAAACAACGAATTTTAAAAATGAGTATAATATAGTCCCTTTCACACATCATGAATGCATATAAAATTCTTGTATAAATCCTTAAAGTGTGATAAATAAGTTGAGTTTATCTATCTCTTTGTGCTTTTTCATAATGATATTCAAATTTGCATATTTGTATCATAGTTGTAGATCTATATTTTGTGTATATTCCACTAATCTATAGTTAACTTTTATTCTTTTAGTTTCTATCTAATTAAAGACATATTATTCATTAATCAATTTTAAATAAAACATATTAGTGAACACGTATATTTTATTTGAGAATTGTTTATATTCTTCCTTACAAGTTCTTTATCTATCTGTGTGGAAGTGCATTTTGGGCAAAGGTCTTATCCTTTTCTATCTTACTATCCTAGGTTTTAGTAACTTCATAATGTCTACCTCCACTAAGGACCCTAATAATCCCCATCCTTTATATTTCCTATTTTTAAGTAATTCTATACCCTACAATTACTCTAATGAATGGACTTATAATGATCATTGTATGATTAAAAATTAATTCAAAATAAAAGAGCCTAGCTCCACTAATTATTATTTAAAGTATTCTCTTGATCATGAATTATTACAATATTAACATAGTGATAATGCACATATTGTCATTCCTCACATGTTGAATGAGATACAATCTAAATAATCTTTATTAACAATACACCTCTTTTATTTTAAAATTTTCTACAACACTTCATTACATTAAGAGTTTTAAGGAAAAAAAAGCATAACAACAATGAACAATTTATAAATAAAAGTAATGATAACACTACTCTTACATGTATATACACTTCCCATGATATAGATAATGAAAATGATATAAAACTAGTAGCTGCCTTAAAGGTACAAGCCGAAGGAATTATATTTTTGTATTTACAATTATATCTAGTATCTATTTTCTTTTAATTTGTAAAACATATTTTCCTGTTATGTATTATATTGTGATAGACTTCCTCTATCGTTTGTTACACCAAAAATAATTTGTTATTAATGAAGAATAAATCAACCATAGTACAAAAATTCAAATATTATTAATCAATATAAAATTCAATCATACAAGAGTTAATACAGAAATTATCACATCACAAAAATTCTCACATCATATTGTACTTGCCTAGTGTTTTCATTTCTTTTATGAGATATATTTCCCTTTTAACCAAAATTTAACCCATTACATTCCCTCCTATTTGGGAGTGATTGTTAAATACGAGTTAGTTGAAATTAAGGCACCGATTGTTGGCTACAAGCCTTCGAATTCTCCTATAAATAAATATTCATTCTAGTACAATCAAATACCATAATTTTGCATAGTTGATATAATATAAGAATGAGACATTAATGTTTTGGAATATATAAATATATATATATATATATATATATATAAAATAAATATAATATAATAATATCATTGTATAATATACATATGCATAATAAATTTATATTATTATTATTATTATATATAAATAATAATAATAATATATTTTTATTATGTATATTATACAATGATATATATATGTGTGTGTGTGTGTGTGTATATATATATGTTGATCGAAGAAAAGGGGAGCGATGGCAGGAGTGCTGGCTGGGAGTGGTGTGGGAGCAAACAAGCCATTGACTGGCCCCAAGAAGGATGACTCTCTACCTGTGGCGCACTCTTGGAACTCAGAAACTACCTATATTAGTGAGCGCTCAAAGCTCAGTAAGGTAAATGGTTGTCTTCTGAGAAGTCAAGACAAACCGATGGTGGTCATATCCCCTGAAGCAGTGAAAGATGATGTTGAGTACCTCTCTGCCCACACACTTATCTACAAATTCCTGGGTATAAGAATCTCACTGGTTGCCTTAGATGCCTGGATTCATAGGTCTTGGCATATTGAAGGAGATTTCGACATCATGTTAGCTGGAAATAGCTATTTTTAGTCAATTTTTCCTCAGTTGCAGACCGTAATTGTGTCTTCGAGGGGGGCCCTTACTTCTATGACCATGTGGGGATTTTTCTTAAACCCTGGCATTCGAGTTTCAACTCAGCTGATGAATTACCTGCTTGTGTGCCGGTCTGGGTCCATTTTCCATGGCTCCCTTTAGAATTTTGGAGGGAGGATATTCTCAGGTAGATTGCTACCACGCTTGGAACACCGACAGCTATCACCCATCAATCGTTGGACAAAAAGGTAATTTATTACACCCATGTGTGTGTTGACATTGATTTAAATAATCCTTTGCCAGATTCCATGGAGATTTGTATGGCCTCCTCATCCTGGATTCAGTAGATTGATTATGAGTATCCCTTTTAGATGCTGTATTTGTCATGTATATGGCCATCTGCATAGACAGTGTCCACAAGTAGCCAAAGATAGTGGGATAAATCATGACTCTCCTACACAAAATACTTCAGCCACTGGAAAAGGAACATGTAGACATGGTAACTCTGTTCATGAAAAAATGCAATCTGATAGAGTTGTAAAAGGGAAATATCTAGCTATTAATGATAGTTTTGCACAAAGATCTGCTGATCATGCTAGTACAGATTTGGAGGGGTTCACAATAGTGAGGCAACTTATGAGAGGTGGAGGTCAAAAGCGCAAAAAAGTAGATAGGCAATTGGACATGGGATTCAACAGGTTTGAGGCACTAGACAGCATGGCCATTGAGGATGGCATTCCAGATGAAGACCAGGGGGAAGCTCTTGAAACAGACCAGCAAGTATCTATGCCTATTGTGGATCAGGATATGATGACGTTGCCATCTCTAGAGAACTCTTTGAGGCTGATTGAAGGAGCAATTGAGATAGAGAATGTAAATCTTGATAAGGAAGTGAAATGGGCTGATCTAGTCAAGGAAGTTGATGCTGGTAGGAAAGATAAGGGTACATCTTCTGCACTTGGCTTGGCGCAGAGGCCTTTTAAGAAAGCTAACTCCTCTATTCCCTCTAAGGCGGGGTGAAGAAAGGACTTAGAAAAAATCAAACTTACTAGAGATTTACTGGTGGAATTAGGGGTTGTTAAAACCTTAGATGAACATTTCCCCCATGTCCCCCAATGATTGTCTTATCTTTGAATGTGAGGGGTTTGAACAGCTGCCCCAGAAAAAAGGCTGCTCAAAGATTGGTGTTGGATCACACTCTGGATATCATGTGTATCCAGGAAATGAAATTGTCAATTGATTTACTATTTGCTTATTTGCCAAAAATTTGGTGTTTTGGCCATTATCAAGGTGTGGGAGCGCTTGGAAGCTCAGGGGGTTTAAAAACTTGCTGGGACCCGAGAAAGATATTTCCCCTTCATTGGTTTGCCTGCATTTTTGCCCTCTCCATGGTTGCCTCATCTCTTGACACCAGGGAATTGATTCTTGTCACTAATGTTTATATGCCAATTGACATAGATGGGCAACTTCTGCTTTGGGAACATATTCATTATGTTCGTAGATGCCATCCATTCTTACTGTGGATTGTTATGGGGGACTTTAATGCTATTATGAATTTGGAGGAGAAAAGAGGTGGGTTGCCCCGTCTGGGTCCCTCTACCGAGTGCCTCCGCAATAATGTTGAGACACTGCGCCTCTCTAATGTTAGACCCTCTAATGGGTTGTTTACCTGGAGCAACAGAAGAATGGGTTTTGCTGCCATTTTGGAGCGTCTGGATAGATTTCTTGTCTCCTATTTCTGGAGGTCTAGCGCCTTCTCTCTCAGCTCAGATATCTTGGATTGGAAAGGGTCGGACCATTAGCCCATCATGCTCTCCATAAATCTTATTGAGGGACCTAAAAAACCCCCCTTTAAGTTTTAACTGATGTGGCTCCATGACTCTTCTCTCCAGGATTGTATTGAACTGTGGTGGAGTCAGAGGGCTCTGGCTCATGGTACTACCATGTATTCCTTCCAAAAAAGCTGCAGTATGTTAAGAGAAAATTGCAGATTTGGAATAGAAATTGTTTTGGTAATTTACATGGCATGAGGAAGAGGGTGCAGGATGAGCTTGATGCAATCACAAGGCAAATTAGAGACTCTGGTCTCTCAAAAATACTGAGTCAGGAGGAGGTTAGAGCTACCAGCTCCTTTGCAGAGTGGGAATTTCAGGAAGAAATTTATTGGAAGCAAAAGGTGCGTATTGACTGGTTGCAAGAAGGGGATAAGAATACGGCTTTTTTCCATAAGTCGGTTTAAGTGTGGAGAAATAGAAATGTTATTACTTCTCTTGTTGCCTAGGATGGGAGACATTTGACCTCTTCACAAACTATTAGTGAGGAAGCTGTTAGTTTCTTTTCAGCTCTCTTTGCTGGTGATTTGGCACCAGCTGAAGGAGCTGAAACTGCTGTCCTTTCTTGCATTCCCCAGGTGGTGAGTGCGGATATGAATGAATGTCTCATGAGGCCCATTGGGATGGCAGAGGTGGAGGAGGTGGTTTTTAGCATGAAGAGAGGCAAAGCTCCTGGCCCAGATGGGTTTTCGGTTGATTTTTTTTAGAACTTTTGGAGCATCATCAAGCAGGACCTATTGGCTGTCATACAGGAGTCATACACCAATAAGGAAATGCTCAAAGCTCTAAATGCTACTTTTCTTGTACTGATTCCGAAGAAGGAGTAGGCTCTTCAGCTGGATGAGTATAGGCCCATTGCACTTTGTAACGTGGTTTATAAAATCATTACTAAGCTTATAGCACTGAGGCTTAAAGTTTATCTTCCTAGGCTTATTTCAGAGGAACAAGGGGGTTTTGTGGCTGGCAAGCAGATTCTGGATGGATTTGTCTTAGCTTCGGAAGCTATTCACTCTATGAGCACGTCCCAGGAGTGGGCAATGTTTATTAAGCTTGATCTTGCCAAAGCTTATGACAGAGTTAGCTAGAGATTTTTGCAAAAAGTTATTTTGGCATTTGGTTTTCAGTGGGATTGGATATGCTGGGTGATGAGCTGTATCACGTCACCTTCCTTTTCAGTCCTCATCAATGGGACTCCTTCTGAGCTTCTTGGTGCCTCCAGGGGTCTTTACCAGGGGGACCCATTGTCTCCATACCTATTTATCATTCTTGCTGAGGGCCTTGGTAGGCTCTTCAAATATCGTGTCTCTCAGAATGCCTTACAGGGATGGAGTTGGGGGGAGGGCTCCTCTCCTCTAACCCATTTACAATTTGTGGATGACACTGTTTTGACTGGGAGAGCTCGTATAAGTGAAGCGGAGGCTTTTTGACACACATTAGACACTTATCTGGCAACTTTTGGATAAAAAATTAATGAGCATAAGTCTTTTATTTTCTTTTTTAACACCTCAGAGCTCATTCAGAGAAGGATCGCCACTATATTACGGTTTCAGACTCAGAGCCTGCTGGTTATTTACCTTGGCATCCCCATTGTGGTGGGAAGGCAACCTAGGCTATTTTGGCAGAATATTCTTGATAAGCTGAGACTTAAGGTGAGTTACTAGACTCATAGATGGCTATCTACTGTGGGTCATGTGACTCTTCTCCAATCGGTCATCCAGGCGCTTTCGATATATCGTAGCATGGTGCAGGCTGCCCTGGCTTACTTCCTAAAGGAATTTGATTCCCTCTCTAGACCATTTCTTTGGAGCAGAAGTTTGTAGAATAACAAGTGGAGTCTCATTAATTGGGATATTGTTTGTAGACTAAAGATGGATGGGGGCCTTGGCTTACGCTCTGCTATGCTGGCCAGTCAAGCCCTGGCTGCCAAGCTATATTGGAGGTGGTGTTCTAGCTATTCGTCTCTTTAGGCCTGGGTTTTGTCAACTAAGTATTTCTCGAGAGTGGATCCTCATGTGATTTCTAGGCTCCCACTTGAGGGCAGAGGGTCTATGATGTGGAACACTCTCAAGCGGGGGGCGCAGCTGGTGAAACATAGCTTGTTTTGGGTTTGCAGGAGTGGTATGGATGCTTTCTTCTGGAAGGACTCTTGGGATGGGAAACCTCCACTTTTTTCATCGCATCCACATTTACAGGAGTTAGGAGCTACTTTTCTCTCAGCTGGATGGCATAAGGTGGAGCATTATAAAGAAGTTTTTGATATGGGAACTACTGTTGGTTTCAGATGGAAGGACTCATCTGATTGGCCGCCTGGGGGCTCCGAAGAAGATAGGAAGGAATTAGCGCGTATCCTTGCTTCTAGAGGATGTAGTTCCATACATGGTAGGGATGTTCTTACGTGGGGAGGGGATGATACTGGCCATTATTCTGTGGTGTCTAGCTAGCTTGCTCTGACTAGACACCTCCCATTTCATGGACAGTTTGCTTGGCGCAAAAAAATTTGGAATCAGACCTCTTGGCCTAAGTGCAATTTTTTCCTCTGGCTGCTTACTCATAACAGGTGTCTCACCTAGGATAATCTTTGCAAGAGAGGTTTTTAGGGACCTTCTAGGTGCATCTTGTGTTACAACTACAAGGAAAATGGAGCTCATATATTTTTCCAGTGTAAGTATGCTCTGCAGTTGTGGCATTGGTGGTGGGATGCGTGGAGGCTGCCCTGCTGGCATGCTTTGTCTCTTGTGGACTTTTGGGGTCTATGTGGTCAGGCTCCTACTAAGAATTCCTTTTTACTTAGCACCTGGTCTATGGGTCCCTCCTTTATCTTATAGAACCTATGGATTGAAAGAAATAGAAGAGTTTTCAGAGGCGTCCAGCTGGAACTGCAGACTCTATGGGCAATGGTTATCAGGTCGATTCAAGAAACTCTAAGTGTCAAATGTGCTGGGGAGCAGGGGACTGACCCTGAAGCTATGACTCTTTGCTTGTGCCTTGGGCTGGTGCTGAATTTGAGAAGTATTGGTGATCCAAGCTATCATTTGGGGCATGGCAGTAGTCAGAAGTTGCGCCCTATTTGTAGAGAAGGTCGGTGGCATCCCCCGATGGATGGTTTCATTAAAATAAACACTGACGGCTCCTCTTGGGGTAATCCTAGTGCTGCTAGCATAGGAGGCATTGGTCAGAATAGTGCTAGGTGTATTTAGTTTCTTTTCTCGGTCTATAAAGGTCAGTATACTAACAACTTCATGGAAGCCGAGGCCATCCTAGAGGCAGTGAAGGTGTGCTGTCATAATGGCTGGAGTAACATCGTCTGTGAATCTGATTCACAAATTGCTATTAATCTTTTGAAGAAAGGCAAGTCTGGTAAAGTAGAATGGCACCTTAATGAGATTATTCAACAGATTCTATAATTAAGCTCTTCTTTGCAGTCGATTTCATTTAATTACATTCCCCGTGAGTGGAATGCTATGGCGGATTGCCTTGCCAAATGGGCTTCGGATAACAGCCCCTCTTGGAATATTACGGATAGTACTATGATCCCTAGAAGTTTATATCAGCAACTGGCTCAACTGTTGGACCAGGACAATGTTATGTAACTGTGGTTTTTTCTCGTTTTCAATAAATTTTTACCCCTCTTTTAGTTATATGTATATATATATATATATATGTATATATATATATATGAGAGTTATATATAATGTTTAATATATTATTATATTAATATCTATTTAATATAAAAAATATTTGTAATATATATTATATCTAATATAATATTATAGTTTTTTAATTATTATTATATTAAACTGTATATATAATTAGTTAATTTTATATTACAATTATATATATATATATGATATATTATTGCACATACATACATATATCTCATTTTTAATTAGATATGTTAATATTTTTATTTTCAATTTTAGCCTAAATTTTAATATAATATATAATATATTTATATACCATATTATATGTTAAGATATATAATTATCTTACTAGTTTTATTATATGTTTTATTAGATTAAACATTTTACATATATATTTAATACATTTTTAATTATATTATATATAATATTAATCTATAATATATAATAATAGATTAAAATAATATTATAGATATTATTATTAATTGAAAATCCATTACATTATAATAAAATATATAATTAATATTAATAATAATATATATTATAACATATTATATTAAATTTAAAAATATACTATATTAATTATATTATATATAATAAATATTCTAGGAAAGTACATTTTGTAATGGATATTTTGTAACAGATAATTTACATGGTTAAGAAGAGTGGAGAAGTAGTGGTAAGAAATGAGGGAAAATTAATATGTTGCATGTTAAACATAGAGTAGAATTTATAAGTTTAGATGGTGGGAAAGATGGGCAGAAGATGGTGTGTCCACTATTATTATGTCATTTACGTGTGGGCCATTGTAAAATAAGATCTATCAGCTGGGAAGTGCTGATGCAATGGATTGCACCTAGGGTAGGGGGCCGAGCTCCTGCCTTCCACATGCAATAATGGAAACTCCCCTCTTGCCTATGGGACTAGTGAATCTGGAGGGGAGAGTTTCTAGATAAGGGTTATCTCCCTCTGATGTATCTTTTAGGCCTTGGTTTCTCCTACTATTAACAAATAAAATGGAAAGGGGGGGATGAAAAAGGAGATAGCGATGCTGGAAATAGAACCTAAGCCTAAAAAATGAAAAGGTGATACCCCAAAAAAGTTGACCCACCCAGCCTAAATGTACACTTTTCACCAAAAAGAAGTTCCCATACACTTCATCTAAAGTGGGAATCTCTTGTGGAATAGTTAGCTAGGGTTTCATCGAAATACAGGGAGGAAGAAACTACCAGAGGCATCCTCAAACACACTTATGGCAGCCTATTCAGAGGCACCTACATTCCCCTAGGAACACTTCTAGTAGACCTGCAAAAAAGAGACTTCACAATGAAGTAGACATGTTGTAATTGATATGTGAGAAGCATGAAAGACAATGACTTAACAAAAAATAAGAACATAGACATATACTTTAAGGTGCAAATCCAGATAGAGGTAAAAATGCTAAGTCATGATTCAAGGTAAAAACTGGCAGAGCTCTACCTTACAAGCCCGAGAGATTTTTGGGCAGAGTTTTGCCTTAAGGCTGAGAGGTACCTCTTTCTCAAATGAGAAGTTTGAAATATATATAAAGAGGAAGAGAACTTGACACTTCTTGGGAAAGACTTTGGCACTCTTTTTGCAAGCTGGCCCATGTGCTCTCAAAGCCTTGGGAAGAGGGAGCTATTTGATTGTCAGTTCCTACTTTGACTTTGGCTTCCCAACCTTAAGTGCAAGTCATGCCTTTTCTCTAGGAACAAACTACTGTCTTCTAGGAATTTGTGTAGCTTTTCTAATTATAAATGCAAACTAGAGAAAACAAGTTGTGATGCTTACTATTTGCACCATCTAGTGACCACCTGACAAGCATTGTTCTAACTACAGGAATAAATCTCTGAGTTGATACCTCCTCTCACCACTTGGATGCTTTGTCCATTTTTTGCCTTGTCTCATCTTGGTTTTGTCTCTTTCTACTCCTTCAGTCATCAGGGGCAATCTTATGGCAAGTCGTTGCATTCCTTGGGATTTTTTCATGGTTGGCGTGCAAGCAATTTAAAAACAAATGGTTGTTTCACTATCTTAAAATTGATGTCCGCACACCCATCATCACTTAAAAAATAACAGCTAATTTGTCTTCTTGAAGTTGATGGCTTCCAAGATGTCACCATCCTTGGAAAATTCCTTCGAGCCTTTTCAATGGGCTTTTTCTGTGGGTTTTTTCTATGGGCTTTTTTTTGTGGACAAAAAGTCCACAAGAATTGCCTTGTGACTTTGCCTTTCGAAATTTTCTCTCAGGGTTTTTGCTCGTAGTTTCCCCAAATTCCTTTGGAATTTTTGTCTAAAGGAAATCATTTAGACAAAAGTCTGAAAGAATTCATGACTTGGCCTTAACAAATTTTTGAAAGATCTTAGCCACTTCTTTATGGCCTCTTTGAAGTGTTCCTTGCCCTCCACAAGGGCTCTTGAACCCAGAACTGCCCTCTGCAAGGGCACTTATCTTTTAGCTTTAGGATGCTCCCTTGAACCAAGCCATTCAACCAACTGATTAAACCAAAAACCATTCAATGATTTAACGGTTCAATAGTTCAACACTATGCACCACTCATTCGTTGAACCAAGCCTTTGAACCTAATGCTTGAACCAAATGCTTGAACCCAGAAAGGTTCAACAGTTTAATGGTTCAATGCTTCAATGATTTACACCATTTGTTAAACTTTGCCAATTAAAACCAAGCCCCTTTGAACCTTTCACGATGAACCAAGGTGTTGAACCAAGTGATTCAACAAAGTGATGAACCAAGGCATTGAATTGAAACTGTTGAACTCGACTGTTGAACCAAAGTGATGAACAAAGGCCGATGAACTTTGCATTGAACTTTGTTGATGAAACAAGGCAAATGAACCAAGAGTGTTGAACCAATGTATTGAACCAAGCTGATGAATCGACTGATTGAACCAAGGCTTTGAACCAAGCAATGAACTTTGCCAATTGAACCTCAGCCATTGAACCAAATCGTTGAACCAAGGCATTGAACCGGTTCAATGGTTCAATAGTTCAAAGGTGTTAACTCTTGAAAAGATTATGTCTTTGAACCACTCTTCCAACCTTAAGGAAAAATGTCTTTGAGCCATTTTATCTCTCTTTCCTTATGAATTTCTTTAGACAAGAGTCTAAAGAAGCTTTGTAAAACCTTTTACTCTTTAAATTGGTTCTTCAACTACCAAAAGACTACACCTATAGAGTTCATAGAAATGGACCTGCAGAGTCCATAGAAATTCTACAGAGTCCATAGAAATGGATAGATTCATGCAAAATAAAAAATGAAATGGCCCAAAATAGTAGGGATAGAAGGGGACTAATTTTGGCCTGTTGGGCAAAAAATGGTCAACAAATTGGTGACTCCCAAGGGAAGCATGCCTGCTATGCTTAGAGACCAGTTGCCTTTAAGTCCATTAGGCATGGAGTCAGATGTAGCTTGAACAAATTTAGTAATAGCCCTAACAGATCCAAGAATCAAACATGAACCTTTTACCCCAAACACAAAGGAAAACACACAAGGCTAAAAACACTACTTGTGTAAAATGCACTTAGGGAAAGCAGGAAAAGAAACTAAAAACAACTACTATATACAACTAACTAGGTACATCAACTTCCCTCCTAGATCAAAGGGAAAACTTTGTAAGTCTTCTTCCTGGCAAGGAAACTTATAGTGCTAGACAAGTGGTTGAATGAAATGGAGAGTTGGTGAACCGCTCCTCTTGCCTACCACTTGGGTTGGCTTATATCTGAGTGGATCAGATTCAAACCTACTTCCAACATATACGTACTCTATTTGTTCTTGGAATATTGCCTCCTATTGGTTCTTCATGTTGGTGTATCTCATCAAGAAATCAATCGTTATTGGCTCATCACCATAAGCCCTTTGATATGCATCATTGACTGGCTTTTTCTCTTCTGCCTCATGCTCAAGTTCCATGGTATGACCATCCTCCTTGATGATCTCAAAGAAATTATCTTTAGATTCACCAACCTCTTGAAGGGATAAATTTGAAAGCCTGAATACCCTTTGCATACTTATTTAAATTCCAATGTTGCCTTCTCCACTCTTAGCCAGCTCATAGCCCCCTTGAAGAATAGAGTAACCTGCCTTAATGAATTTAAACAAATCATTCAAAGCATAGTAAAGAAAGTGTCCATGCCCCTCTGCAATGTCTTGCAAAATGAGAAAAGGGGTAGAAATCACTTCATCATCAGAGATAGAGGAAAAAACTTATGACTTGTCTTCTTATTCATCCAAGGGGGTATCTATGGTGATATCCTCCTCATCCACACTCATGAAGTCTCCCTGATCAGTCATGAACTGATCATACTCCTCTTCACTTACTTCCTTTAAGAAGGGTTCCTCCTTGAGAAGGGGTGAAGTGGAAGGCTGACAAACAAACTCATGTGGAAGAGGAGGTAATCCTTAAACTAGAATCAAATGATTCTCCTCTTTCCATTTGGTCAGCACTTCATCTATATCAGGCATGGCCTGATAGCTCTCTTGGAGATGTGTAGGTGGGGTTTGTTTAGACATGGAATGTGCCATTGGGTCTGAACCATCCATCACACACTGGTTAAGGAATCTCTCTCTGGATTCCAACTCTGCAATCCACCTGTCTATATCCTCTTGGAAGAGAATTTCCTGGAGGTCACAATCATCATTAGGAGTAGGAGCTACCTCATCTTCTTCAAGGTTTTGAGCAAAACCTTTCTCCTCCTTTTCGTTTTTTCCCTAAAATTCAACTATTTACTTCCAACTCATGATCTTGGGATTGAAATCTTGCTCCTATGAACAGGCAACAACTTTATCCTCTTCAAGATCCTGAGTTGGTTCATGATGTTCCTTCTTCCAGCTTGGAATTTGGAGATCATGTTGAAATACTTGAGGAGGTTGGGGAAAATTTGGGAGGGTATGCTCATGTATAAGAAGAACTTTCTGAAAAGAGGCATTCTAAAAAGCTAGGTGTATAGGATTAAAGGCAGGATCAATTGATGCATCTGGATGAGTCAAAATGGGCAAGTGCCATCTGATAGAAAAGATTTGGCACACAAGAGGGATTTTTCTCTAGAATAGGAGGGGGCACAAAAGGCTCATCAAAATTAGGTAGGCAAAAAGAAATAGGAGATCCTTTTAAAACCTCATGAGAGAAAGAGGCAAACCTTGGGCCAAAATTACTTGATTTTCATCTCTCCACTTTACCAACACTTCATCAATATTGAATTAGCTTGAGGATTGGTAGAAGGGGTATATTTTGGTGTATTCTCCCCTACAAGGTCTGAAAAATCCATCTCTCTTTCTCCAAGTAGTCTCATCTTAGCCTTTAATTTCTCAATCTACTTAGCCAGATTATCCTCATTCTATACCTCTTGGAGCTCATAGGAATCATTATAGAGATGGGGAGTGCATGAAGGTTGCCATGAAATGCAAGAAGCTTCCTGAGGAAGGGTGGGAGGGACTTGAAAAGGACTAACCTCATTTGGTACCTCACACTCTTGGATAATGTCTTTCTCTTCCTTGTTGTTCCATGACTCAACCACTTTATTCCAGCTCAAGATATGTAGACTGGGCATCTCCTTTTAGGGTGATGGGGCCATAATGTGAGAGGGTAGTGAGGGTTTAGATTCCACTTCCCTTACTACCAAAATAGACTATTGCATTTGAATATTTGCCATTCGATCTATCTATCAAGATTAGCCTGAAACACAAGATTTACTATTTTAGAACTCTCCTTAACATGATTGGGGAAAGGACTTTGACAGGCTTGACTTGGCTCATAAGCAGGGGTTGTATATGACTAATATGATACTTGGGGCAGTGAGTATGTAGGTTGATAGACTTGGTAAGGCTGCCTCTCATAAATACTCAGCTTCTCTTCCAAAGATGTAATCATACCACTCACATCCAACATCTCACTTGTAAGCCTTTGCCAATTGGCTCTTTTAATAGGAGCCCATTCACTTTTAACCTGATCTAGTGAATTTCTCACATGATGGATGACATGATCAAGAATTTATTGGCGACATCCCCTTCTAGTGTCAAGATCTATTACATACTTTTTGTATCCCATTAGTGCTCATTTGAAGGTGGAAATGGGTTGATTGGCAAAGAGACAGGGTTGAGTGGGAGAAGTGACACATTGAGAAAACTAGGCATAAGGCTAATATAGCTTATGACAGGGTTGAGACTGGTCATATTAAATCTAATAAGGATCACCATAAGCCTGGTAAGGATTATAGCCAGACTGGCCAAGGAAAATAGGGTCCATGTCTCTGAATGATGGAATTATACATACCTAAATACTATTTCTTGATGGCATCAGAACTACTTAACTAGTTGATTTAACTCAGAGTCACCATTGGTGTTGATGCAAAATCCTCCAAAGGCTAGCTGGTTGAAGAACACACCAAAAATTATTTAACTCTTTGGACAAAACTTGTCATATTTGGTCCCATCAAGCATGCCAAAAACTATTCACATAGTGGATTGCACCCAAGGCAGGAGGCCGAGCTCCTGCCTTCCACACACAACAATGAAAACTCCCCTCTCACCTATGGGATCAGTAAAGATAGAGGGGAGAGTCTCTCTAACTCCCTCTGATGTATCTTTTAGGCCCTAGTTTCTCCTACTATTAACAAATAAAATGGAAAAAAGGGGGGATGAAAAGGGAGACACAGATGTTCGAAACATAACCTAAGCCTAAAAAATGAAATGGTGATACACCAAAAAAGTTGACCCACCCAGCCTAAATGTACACTTTTTACCAAAAATAAGCACCCATACACTTCATTTGAAGTGGAAAGCTCTTCTACAATAGTCAACTAAGGGTCCATGGAAATACAGGGAGGAAGAAACTACCAGAGGTGTCCTTAAACACACTTATGATAGCCTATTCATAGGCACCTACATTCCCCTAGGAACACTTCTGGCAGACCTATAGAAAAGAGACTTCAAAATGCACTAGACATGTTGTAATTGATCTGTGAGAAGCATGAAAGACAATGAATTAACACAAAATAATAACACATACATATAATTTAAAGTGCAAGTCCAAATAGAGGTAAAAATGCTAAGTCCTGATTCAAGGTAAAAACTGGCAGAGCTTTGCCTTACAAGCATGAGAGATTTTTGGGTAGAGTTTTGCCTTAAGGCTAAGAGGTCCTTCTTTCTCAAATGAGAAGTTTACAATATATATAAAGAGGAAGAGAACTTGGTGCTTCTTGGGAAAGACTTTGGCACTCTTTTTGCAAGCTAGCCCATGTGCGCTTTGAGCCTTGAGAAGAGGGAGCCATTTGATTATCAGTTCTTGATTTGACTTTGGCATCCCAATTTTAAGTGTAATTCATGCCATTTCTCTAGGAACAAATTTCTCTCTTCCAAGCATTTGCATGGATTTTCTACTTATAAATGCAAACTAGAGAAAATAAGCTACATCGCTTACTATTTATGTTATTTGGTGACCACTTGGAAAGCACTATTCCAATTACAGGAATAAATCCTTGAGTTGATACCTCCTCTCGCCACTTGGATGCTTTTTCTATTTCTTGCCTTGTATCATCCTAGTTTTGTCTCTTTTTGCTCCTTCAGCCCTCAGGGTTGATCTTCTGGTGGGTCACTGCATTCTTTGGGCTTTTTTCATGGTTGGCACTTAGGGAATTTAAAAGCAAACAACTATTTCACTATCTTAAAATTGATGTTCGAGCACCCGTCATCACTTAAAAAATAATGGCTAATTTGTCTTATTGAAGTTGATGGCTTCTGGGACATCACCTTCCTTGGAAAATTCCTTCGAGCCTTTTCTGTGGGCTTTTTTTGTGGGTTTTTTTTGTAGGCTTTTTTCCATAGACAAAAAGTTTGCAAGAATTACGTTGTGACTTTGCCTTCATAAATTTCCTCCTAGGCTTTTTGCTCGCAGTTTCCCCAAATTACTTCATAATTTTTGTCTGAAGGAAATCCTTCAGACAAAAGTTTGAAAGAATTCATGACTTTGCCTTAACACAATTCCAAAATATCTTAGTCACTTCTTTGTGGCCTCTTTGAAGTGCTCCCTACCCTCCACAAGGGATCTTGAATGTAAAACTACCCTCTACAAGGGCACTTGTCTTCTAGCTTTAGGATGCTCCCTTAAACCAAGCCATTAAACCAACTGATTGAACCAAAAATGGTTTAATGGTTCAACGGTTCAATGGTTCAACACTACACGCCACTCATTCATTAAACTGAGCCTTTAAACTTGTCGCTTGAACCAAACGCTTGAACCCAAAAAGGTTCAACGATTCAATGGTTCAATGCTTCAATGCTTCACACCATTTATTGAACTTTGCCAATTAAAAACAAGCCCCTTTGAACCTTCTACAATGAACCAAGGCATTGAACCAAGTGATTGAACCAAGCGATGAATTTAGGTGTTGAATTGAAACTGTTGAACTCAGCTGTTAAACCAAAGTGATGAACCAAGGCTGATGAACTTTGCATTGAACATTGCTGATGAAACAAGACAAATGAACCAAGAGCATTAAACCAACATATTGAACCAATCCAATGAACTGACTGATTGAACCAAGGCTTTGAACCAAGTGATGAATTTTATCGATTGAACCTTAGCCATTAAACCAGATCATTGAACCAGGGCATTAAATCGGTTCAATGGTTCAACGGTTCAAAGGTGATAACTCTTGGAAAGATTATGTCTTTGAACCACTCATCCAACCTTAAGAAAAAATGTCTTTGAACCATTATAGCTCTCTTTCCTTATGAATTTATTTAGACAAGAGTTTGAAGAAGCTTTGTAAAACCTTGCACTATCTGAACTAGTTCTTCAATTGCCAAAAGACTACACCTATAGAGTTCATAGAAATGGACTTACAGAGTACATATAATTTATGTAGAGTCTATAGAAATGGACAAATTCATGCAAAATCAAAAAAGAAATGGCCCAGAATAGTAGGGATAGAAGGAGACCAATTTTGGCCTATTGGGCAAAAAATGGTCAACAAATTGGTGACTCCAAGGGGAAGCATGCCTACTATGCTTAGAGACTAGTTACTTTTAAGTCCATTAGGCATGGATTAAGATGTAGCTTGAAAAAGTTTAGCAATAGCCCCAAGAAATCCAAGAATCAAACATGAACCTTTTACCCCACACATAAAGGAAAACACACAAGGCTAAAAACACTACTTGTGTAAACTGCACTTAAGGAAAGCAAGAAAAGAAATTAAAAACAAATACTATATACAACTAATTAGGTACATTTGCTTCCCTCCTAGATCAAAGGGAGAACTTCTTAAGTCTCCTTCCTAGCAAGGAAACTTATAGTTCCAAACAAGTGGTTGAATGAAATGGACAGTTGGTGACCTACTCCTCTTGCCTACCACCTGGGTTGGCTTATATCTGAGTGGATCATATTCAAACCTACTTCCAACATATATGTACTCTATTTATTCTTAGAAGCTTGCCTCCTATTGGTTCTTCATGCTGGTGTATCTCATCAAGAAATCAATCACTACTAGGTCATCACCATAAGCCCCTTGATATGCATCATTGACTAGCTCGTTCTCTTCTACCTCATGCTCGGGTTCCATGGTATGACCATCCTCCTTGATGATTTCAAAGAAAGTATCTTTAGATTCACCAACCTCTTAAAGGGATAAATTTGAAAGCATGCAACCCCTTTGCATACTTATTTGAGTCCCAATGCTACCTTCTCCACTCTTAGCCAGCTCATAGCCCCCTTGAAGAATAGTGTAACCTACCCCAATGACTTCAAACAAATCACTCAAAGTATGGTAAAGAAAGTGTCCATGCCCCTCTGTAACGTCTTTCAAAATGAGAAAAGGGGCAAAAATCACTTCTTCATCATCAAAGATAGAGGCAAAAGCTTGTGACTTGTCTTCTTATTCATCCAAGGGGGTACCTATGGTGATCTCCTCCTCATCCACACTCATGAAGTCTCCCTGATTAGTCATGAACTAAGCATACTCCTCTTTACTTACTTCCTTCAAGATAGGTTCCTCCTCAAGAAGGGGTGAAGTGGAAGGTTGACAAATGAATGCACGTGGAAGAGGAGGTAGTACTTAAACTAGAATAAAATGATTCTCCTCTTTCCATTTGGTCAGCACTTCATCTATATCAGGCATGGCCTGATAGTTCTCTTTGAGATGTGTAGTTGTGGTGTGTTCAAACATGGAATGTGTCGTTGAGTTTAAACCATCCATCATACACTAGCTGAGGAATCTCTCTTTGGATTCCAACTCTACAATCCACCTATTTATATCCTCTTGGAAGAGCCTTTCTTGGAGGACACAATCATCATTAGGAGCAAGAGAAACCTCCTCTTCTTCAAGGTTTTGAGCAAAACCTTTCTCCTCCTCTGCCTTTTTGCCCCAAGATTCCACTATTTGCTTTCAACTCATGATCTTGGGATTGGAATCTTGCTCTTATGAACAGGTAGTAACTTTATCCTCTTCAAGGTCCTAAGTTTGTTCATGATGTTCCCTCTTCTAGCTTAGAATTTGGAGATCATGTTGAAATACTTGAGGAGGTTGGGGAAGATTTGGGAGGGTCTACTCATGTACAAGAAGAGCTATCTAAAAAGAGGCATGCTGAATAGATAGGCATACAAGATTAAAGGCAAGATCAATTAATGCATCAGATGAGTCAAAATGAGTAAGTGCCATATAATAGAAAGGATTTAGCACACAAGAGGGAGTTTTCTCTAGAATAAGAGGGGGCACACAAGGCTCATCAAAATCAAGTTGGGAAAAAGAAATAAGGGATCCTTTTAAAACCACATGAGAGAAAGGGGGCAGACCTTAGGCCAAAATTACTTGATTTTCATCTCTCCACTTTACCAACACTTCATCAATATTTAAATCAACTTGAGGATTGGTAGAAGGGGTATCTTTTGGTGCAGTCTCCCCTATAAGGTCTAAAAACTCCATCTCTCTTTCTCCAAGTAGTCTCATCTTAGCCTCTAATTTCTCAATTTGCTTAGCCAGATTATCCTCATTTTGCACCTCTTGGAGCTTATAGAAATCGTTATAGAGATGGGGAGTGCATGAAGGTTGCCATGAAATGCAAGAAGCTTCTTGAGGAAGGGTGGGAGGGAATTGAAAAGGACTAACCTCATTTTATACTTCACACTCTTTGACAATGTCTTTCTCCTCCTTGTTGTTCCATGACTCAACCACTTTATTCCAGCTCAAGATATTCAGACTGTGCATCTCCTTTTGGGGTGATGGGGCCAGAATGTGAGAGGGTAGTGAGGGTTTAGATTCCACTTCCCTTGCTACCAAAATAGATTGTTTCATTTGAAGATTTGCCAATTTGATCTATCTATCAAGATTAGCCTGAAACACAAGATTTACTATTTCAGAACTCTCCTCAACATGATTGGGGAAAGGACTTTGACAGGCTTGACTTCGCTCATAAGCAGGGGCTATATATGATTGATATGATACTTTGGGTAGTGAGTATTTAGGTTGATAGACTTGGTAAGGTTGCTTCTCATAAATACTCATCTTCTCTTCCAAAGATGCAATCATACCACTCACATCTAGCATCTCACTTGTAAGCCCATTCACTCTTAACTTGATCCAGTGCACTTCTCATGTGATGTATGACATGATCAATAATTTCTTGGCCACATCCCCTTCTAGTGTCAAGATCTATTACATACTTTTTGTATCCCATCAGTGCTCATTTGAAGGTGGAAATGGGTTGATTGGCAAAGAGACTGGGTTGAGTGGGAGAAGTGACACACTGAGAAGACTAGGCATAAGGCTAATATATCTTATGATAGGGTTGAGACTAGTCATATTAAATCTAATAAGGATCACCATAAGGCTAGTAAGGATCATAGTTAGACTGGCCAAGGAAAATAGAGTCCATGGCTCTGAATGATGGAATTATACATACCTGAATACTATTTCTTGATGGCATCAGAATTGCTTAACTAGTTGATTTAACTCAGAGTCGCCATTGGTGTTGATTCAAAAGCCTCCAAAGACTAGCTAGTTAAAGAACACACCCAAAATTCATTACCTCTTTGGAGAAAACTTGTCCTAGTTGGTCCCACCAGGCAGCCAAAAACTATTGACATAGTGGATTACACCTAGGGGAGGAGGCCAAGCTCCTGCCTTCCACACACAACAATGGAAACTCCCCTCTCACCTATGGGATTGATGAAGCTAGAGGGGAGAGTCTCTAGATAAGGGCTAGTTGCCTCTGATGTATCTTTTAGGCCCTAGTTTCTCCTACTATTAACAAATAAAATGGAAAAAAGGGGGGGATGAAAAGGGAGAGAGAGATGTTGGAAACATAACCTAAGCCTAAAAAATGAAAAGGTGATACACCAAAAAAGTTTACCCACCTAGCCTAAATGTACATTTTTGACCAAAAACAAGTGCCCATACACTTCATCTAAAGTGGGAAGCTCTTCTACAATAGTCAACTAAGGGTCTATGGAAATACAGGGTGGAAAAAACTACCAGAGGCATCCTCAAACACACTTATGGTAGCCTATTCACAGGCACCTACATTCCCCTAGGAACACTTCTAGACCTATAGAAAAGAGACTTCACAATGCACTAGACATGTTGTAATTGATCTATGAGAATCATGGAAGATAATGACTTAATGCAAAAGAAGAACACATACATATACTTTAAAGTGCAAGTCCAGATAGAGGTAAAAATGCTAAGTCCTGATTCAAGGTAAAAACTTGCAGAGCTCTACCTTACAAGCTTGAGAGATTTTTGGGTAGAGTTTTGCCTTAAGGCTTAGAGGTCCCTATTTCTCAAATGAGAAGTTTACAATATATAGAAAGAGGAAGAGAACTTGGTGCTTCTTGGGAAAGACTTTGGCACTCTTTTTACAAGCTAGCCCATGTGAGCTATGAGCCTTGGGAAGAGGGAGCCATTTGATTATCAGTTCTTGATTTGACTTTGGCATCCCAACCTTAAGTGCAAGTCATGCCATTTCTCTAGGAACAAACTACTCTCTTCTAGGCATTTGTGTGGCTTGTCTACTTATAAATGCAAACTTGAGAAAATAAGCTACATCGCTTACTATTTACATTGTTTGGTGACCACCTGGTAAGCACTATTCCAATTACAGGAATAAATCCTTGAGTTGATACCTCCTCTCACCACTTGGATGATTTTTCTATTTCTTACCTTGTCTCATCCTGGTTTTGTCTCTTTCTACTCCTTCAGCCCTTAGGGGCAATCTTCTGGCAGGTCACTAAATTCTTTGGGCTTTTTTTATGGTTGGCACTTAGGCAATTTAAAAGCAAACAACTATTTCACTATCTTAAAATTTATGTCTGTACACCCGTCATAGCTTAAAAAATAATGGATAATATATCTTTTTGAATTTTATGGCTTTTGGGATGTCACCATCCTTGGAAAATTCCTCCAGGCCTTTTCTATGGGCTTTTTGTGTGGGCTTTTCTCTGCAGACAAAAAGTCCACAAGAATTGCATTGTGACTTTGCCTTCAGAAATTTCCTCTCAGGCTTTTTGCTCATGGTTTCCCTGAATTCCTTCAAACCTTTTATCCAAAGGAAATCTTTCAGACAAAAGTCTGAAAGAATTCATGACTTTGCCTTAAAAAAATTCTAAAAGATCTTAGCCACTTCTTTGTGGCCTCTTCGAAGTGCTCCCTACCCTCCATAAGGGATCTTGAACCTGAAACTGCCCTCTACAATGGCACTTATCTTATGGCTTTAGGATGCTGCCTTAAACCAAGCCATTGAACTAACTGATTTAACCAGAAATGGTTCAACGGTTCAACAATTCAATGGTTCAACACTGTGTGCCACTCATTCATTAAACTAAACCTTCGAACCTATCACTTGAACCAAATGCTTGAACCCAGAAAGGTTTAATGGTTCAATGCTTCATTCCATTTGTTGAACTTTACCAATTAAAACCAAGCCCCTTTGAACCTTCTGTGATGAACCAAGGTGTTAAATCAAGTGATTGAACCAAGAGATGAACTGAGGCATTGAACTGAAACTATTAAACTTTGTTATTGAACCAAAGCGATGAACCAAGTGATGAACCAAGGCCGATGAACTTTGCATTGAACTTTGCCGATGAAACAAGACAAATGAACCAAGAGCATTGAACCAATGTATTGAACCAAGTTGATGAACCAACTAATTGAACCAAGGCTTTGAACTAAGTGATGAACTTTGCCGATTGAACCTCAGCTGTTGAAACAAATCATTGAACCAAGGCATTGAACCAGTTCAATGGTTCAACGGTTCAAAGGTGCTAAGTCTTGGAAAGATTATGTCTTTGAACCACTCTTCCAACCTTAAGGAAAAATGTCTTTGAACCATTTTAGCTCTCTTTCCTTATGAATTTCTTTAGACAAGACTCTGAAGAAGCTTTGTAAAACCTTGCACTCTCTGAACTAGTTCTTCAACTACTGAAAGACTACACTTGCAGAGTCCATAGAAATTCTATAGAGTCTATAGAAATGGACAGGTTCATGCAAAATCAAAAATGAAATGGCCCAAAATAGTAGGGATAGAAGGGGAATAATTTTGGCCTACTGGGCAAAAAATGGTCAACAGGAAGGAATAGGAAATTTTAGTGGATGGTGAACAAATAGAGATGGTGTTCTCATCCCGAACCAAAGTGCAGGCTTGGTATGAGATAGGTCTCAAAAATCTTGCATGGAGAAGATTCCCTTGTAATTGTAATTGTTCATGTCTCCTACATGAAAAAAATATTTTATTACATGTTAACGTTTCCTTCATGAACTCTTAATATGAGCTGTAAATTATTTTTTCTTATGATTTCTATAGTACAAGATAATCAAAGAGCTTGTGGTGAGCCTGTACAAAATATAGTTCTCTAGGGTTTTGACTACTCAAAAAGAAAAAGAAAATATATAAAAGTGAAATTTAAGAAAACTAGAAGTGAAATAGCTTGAAATTTTAATATACTACTATGCACAAGGTGAAATTTTGGAAAACTAGAAGTGAAATAGCTTGAAATTTTAATATACTATTATTATAAGCTGTTACTATAGCATTCCACCTATTTTTTATCAGTAGTTATATTTTTATTCAATTCACAATATTTTATTTAAAAACAGTTTTTTTCTTTTAAACCGAAACAAAAAAACAATTGAAGATGCAACAATAAAAAAGGAGAATAATTTTTTCAATTTCATTGTTAACACTACAAACCAAATGAAATTATAGAGTATGCAAAAAGTGTTCAAACCTAATGTTAGTCCTGTGGTTGAATATTTGTTGCTATTGGGTGCTCACTAAAAAGAAAAAATATTCTCTAACAAGTTCTTCGTGTAATGCAAGCTCTATTTTCTTGAAAACCTTCTTCTTCAAATATCATGCCAGCACTA
The DNA here is from genome assembly GCA_037957365.1 of Torreya grandis. Lineage (NCBI taxonomy): Eukaryota > Viridiplantae > Streptophyta > Pinopsida > Cupressales > Taxaceae > Torreya > Torreya grandis. Next base: position 478,919 of record JARHVA010006275.1, read on the forward strand.
TCTTTTCTGTTTTAGACTATTCCATTTGGATTTTATTTTCTTTACAAAGAAGTCACTCAATTTTTGCTTCTAATAATTTCTCCACAACCTGAAGATGAGTTAAATGTGTGTGTTCATCCTTGCATAACAATGGCACAGATCAAAGATTTTCTCAAAGCATTTAGTTGTTTAAACATGATATTATATGGATATTAGTTCACCCTTCCATGTACCATAGTCTAAGGAATGATAGGTGTTTTATTCTCAAAAACTAACAATGGGACAAGGTAAGAGTGGGGTCACTGATATTTTATATGAAAAATGTCAATCTGCCTAAACCATCGAGCTCAAATGGATATTCATCTCTTTTATCTCTTGTGAGATGAATGTGGGGGCTTCACCCCATCGTATAAGCCTTTGAATTAATTATCATGTGATTCTCTTTTTATCTCTTTAGACAATGTAAATGATACAAAATTAGAATGTAATTCTAGATAAGCCAAATGATACAAAAGTAGCATGTGATTCTCTTTTCTCTCTTTAGATAATGCAAATGATACAAAAGTGAAATGTGATTCTATTTTATCTCTCTAGATAGTGCAAGTGATAAAAAATTAGAATGTGATTCTCATTTTATTTCTCTACAAATAACATGTGTTACATCATCTGTATCTAGAAACTAACCAGATGCACATGAATATAATATTTTTTCTCTCTTTCTAAAAAATAATGTGATAGTCAAATTATACGTGAAAATTTTAGTGACATTCAAAATAATGCAATTTATATTCCTTTAAAAAATTCATGTGATATGAATGATATGATATGTGATGTTCCAAATTATACAATGATGTTGACTTAGAATGTAATTCTAAAAAATCTAATGATAGTAATGATGATTTCATCATACCTATGTTTCAAGTATATGATAAATTGCAACCTATGAGTACACATTTCCAAACTACTATTATTCATACTAACCATATCAGTTATTGACTGTTAACATTTGTTCAATCATGTCATGCTAAAATTAAAGATAATATCATCAACTATTAACCTTTTACATGATTTTTTTTAATTAGAGTAAAAACCCAGGTTTTGAAAGTCCACAAGAACCTTTTATAAATCCAAAAGATAGAACAACAAATCTCAAATAAACAAGAAATAAACTAGCCTACAAACAAAACAAACAACCAAACAAAAGGAGAAACATTAATAAAACATTAGCAAAAGATCAACTTCTGGTCAAAAATAAAATACAAAGCCCCACCTTATAATTAGTCAAATAATCAAGACACTCTTCATCTTCCATCTCTTCCCAAATGGCATGAATCTTGCTGGAGATAGAATCCCCCAAGTTACCTTATCATTATCTTCCTTATTTTTCTTTTGAGTACACAAACTGTATTTGAATATTGTTGGGACCAACATACCCTCATTTTTTTGCTTCTACAAAATAGGGACCCTTGTAAATGTTTTAAAACACCTATATCCTAGATTGGATTTGAAGAGGTTACTCTTTCTTAGAATTTGAAGATTGCCCACTTGAAAACATAATGAATCCATGCATGCTTAATTGTGATTATGCGTTATGGACTAACCTTACTAATAGTTTTCTTTGGATGATGAAATGTAGGTTACATGGAGAAAGGTAGGGTTCCCAAGAAAAAAACCCTATGATTTAAATTCAAAAAATGGTAGAAAAAAACTTAACATGAAATTGGATTTCCTTTTTTTGAAAAACCCTAAGTCTAATTTTATATTAAGGTTCGATTATTTTTTCAACATGTCCAAACCTTAATATAAAATTACATTTAGGCCCATTTTATTTCTCATCTCCCCCTTTTTTTATTAGCCTCCTAACCTCGTATAATTGTGAAGTCCGCAGGCCCCTTTTGTTTAGGACCAAATATTTTATTAATGTTTAGCCTAGGTTCTAATTTTAAATGTACTCATGTTTATTTAACACAAATGACACCTTGAGATCAAAACCTTAGTATAAACTACCATGCATATCAGGCCCTAACTTAATTATTTGACTTGAACACAAATCTAATGACTCTCACTTCCCTAAAGATCCAATCTAACAATGCAAGATCACCCAGGAGGAACTATGCATCAAGCTTGCTTACTATGAAAAAGTTCTTATGGGATTTAACTTGACAACCTCACTCTGGGCATTTGATGCTCATGAGGATGTCTTTGATGTTATCGAGACCATCAATTCTAATCTCATTCAAACTTTTACCTAAGTCCAAAAGGGGGCCACCTTAATGTTTTGACCTTAGGCTTAGCATAGTAAACTTTAGCTTTAAGTTCATCATGTTTATTAACAATATTAACTTAAGACTAATTATTCAACTTAAGCTTATATTTAATTGAATGGACTAATTTAAAATTCATGCACTGCTACAAATCCAATGATTTATGTTCACCTAGATATTTGATCTGATAACATGAAGACAAAGTGGCTCCCCAAAGTTCAAATCCAATCAGCTTTGACCTCTCAGATCATGATCAATGGTCCTTGTTGTATCGTTGATCTTGATCCAATGGACTCCATCAACTCTAAAATTTTTGGAGTTCCTTAGAACATGACACATGGTGCTTCATCATTTAACCAAAATAATTTTGTAGGCTTAAATTTGAAAATCTCAGTTCCATCATTTGATGTTCATGAGGACATCTTTCACATTAATGAGACCATCAAATTGAACCTCAACCAATCTTTTAGCCAAGAAAAGCTGGAATTTTTTTTAAAACTCTCTCAAAATACCCTTATTGTATTAATGTAAAAACTTAACATGAAACATTTTAACCTAAGTTTATTAATTTTTATCAGCATAAATAAACCTTAGGACTGCATTTTAGACCTAAAGTTTTACTAAGGCCTCGAGACTAACTTAACTATGTGCATCTCACATGATATAATGGGTCACACTTGATTTATGGTTCTAATCTAATAGAGCAAAATTAAGGATGAATTTTCAATCTAAGATGCCAAAGCTTGATATCTCAACACATGGAAGAACCATGCTTATTCAAACACCAAAATCAAAAGTCATATCCTGAAGAAGCAAAAGTATGCCACTTGGCATAACCAGGTAATTCAAGATTTAAACAACCAATCAAAGGAAACCTCCAAGATCTTTATATATGGTTCATGCTCATTAGGGGGTCTTGATCCAATGGAGCAAAGACAAAATACTTGATTTTAAAACAATTGGCTAGCTTTCAAAGGATTTTTTATGGGGATGCCATAGAAATAAGCTTAAAAAGGCCACATAGGTGCCATGTAAGCATTAAATGATAAATCCAAAGATTTGGCATGCTTAAAAGGACATAATTTTCATAAGTGAGGCTATCCATAAAATCTAAGGCATGGAAAATTTTATGAATTCTACCACCTTCACCATTAAAGCTCCAATAAACCCTAGTAGAACAACATAAATCCCTAATTCGTGACTAAATCCCTAATTCTTAATTGTTGAGGCATAATTTCATTAAACAATCTTAAATTTCATCCTAAACAAAGAAAATCTAGTCATACACCTAAGGCAATTATGGAATCATGGTAGTAGTTAGGCAACAATAGAAAAAAGAGGTAGAATTGTATTTGTCTATGGATAATGAGGGAAGATGTCTTAGGGACATGGAATTGGACACTGGGGCACTCAATAATGGAATGAAGAATTGGTTAGAGATCTTCTTTGCTATCAAGGAAATATAGCCTCTCACTTCTAATGAATAAAGGATCATAGTAACCAAGAGGGAATTCAATGAATTGGTTGTAATTTAGATGTCTAGTCTTCACTAAGTAGCTACAAAACTAGAGGTACTCCATTGGATAGATAACCTTGTACCTATGTTTGTCAATTCTAGAATTGATGGTGATTGGATAGTTAGGGAAGGTATGTCAAAAGGGATAGCATACATTTCCCTTGTATCTTTTAAGGGATAGTATAAACTCCCTAGGACTCATATAGACCTCCCCACCATTAAGGAGTGGACAAATAAGCATAATTTGGACACTCTTCTAAAACCCTAGTTAAATCAAGGAACCCACATATCCAAGAACCATGCTAGGAATATCCCTATTATAAAATTTAGGTAAGGCATTAGGATCATCATGACCCTATTTAATAAATATTTCAAGGCAGCCACCATAACCTATGTCGACCCCAAATGGGTTTCCTACATATATTTCATGGTGGAAGAGAAACTCTCTTAACTCCACCTATTGGAGAATTGATTAGCATCCACTTGGGAAGATAATTCTATGGAATAAAAAGGAAGACCAACCAATAATTCACCATGAATTCTTATCTAATGGACTCATTAATGGCCTCTACATGTATTCTTTATATCAAGAATTCGTCCTCTCATAGCAATATTACCATATCCCATCATTATTCAAAATTACATATCTTTAAATATAGGGGTCACATGCAATTCATTTGTGATTGCACATATCCTACTTTGGTTAAGACTATCATAGGGAACCCCATGCCTATAGTGCACCCCCTCATCAATAAATATGTAAATCCCATGGATGACAAATTTTATTTCCTAGATTGCACCGTCATTAGGATGGAAGGAGTCATGACTCAACCATATAGATTGCTAGTCCATGTCCCTATCAAATTGGTTGAACATGAAATTTATTCCCAACTCTTCCAAGGGATTGAAAATATATTCAGAGATTAGAGGAAAGGCATTTTGCATCCTTTTCCATTTTTGATTGGAAAAACCATAATCCATGGCTAGAAATAGTTGGAAGTTATGTCTAGACATAAAGATGCCTTCTATTTTCAAAAGGATGACCTCAAAGAATGGGACCTAAATAACAAATTTGTCCCCATATTCAATATAAGTAGTTGAATAAGGTGGCCTATAAGCACAGGGTTAGCCCATATGACCATCTCTAAACCAAGGCTACAAACTTTGACAAAGTGCTAGCTAAGTGTAGTCAACATGGCTTCAAACTTGAGCATAGATTACAAAGAGAGGAGAATCCAACTAGATAAATATGGTAGGTGAACCTATTGAAATATCATCTATTTCCTTCCACCTCAAGTGCACCTCTGATACTAACACAATAAGAAGTTCTCCAAATTCAAGGACCTCATGAGAGGAAATTGGAAGAAAGACCAAGAGAAGGTCCTTCATCATCATTTCCACCTCCAAGACCACCTTCTCTAGTAGAACACATTGATATGGTTACCCTAGAACCATATGAAATAGTTGAAGGATTCTTTAAATAGCTTATAGATACTTATGGGTTAAATCAGGAAGATGATGGAATTGAGGAAGCCACAATATAATTGGCACAAGATAAATCACCCTAGGCAGGTGAGATGTAAAAGGGGAAGGAAATAACTTTGGATTTAGTCCCTATCTCACAAAAGAAAAGGGAAGTAGAGATGGCCCTAATTCCTTAGTCCTCTAAAAGGCCAAAAGTGACGTGGACCCATCCTACCAATGATGTTAACTTATTTAGTGATGAGTTACACATACATGGACCTATCATCCTTGACTACTTCATATATGGAAAGATCCAAAATATTACATCCTAGTCATATTCAGTGGCACTTACCAAAATTATAAGTATTTTCACCCATGATGATATCAAACCCTAGATTAGAGATCTCATGATGGAGTAGGAAGAAAGGAGGATTTTTTAGGCAACTAAAGAGAGTGGAAAAAGAATGAAGGATCTTGGAGCATCAATTGGTACTAGGATTGAGATCCTAGAGGTACCCAAATTATCTAAACCAATAGCCACTATTTAGTGCAATCTAGATACAACTAGATTGGAGAAGATAATAACAAAGAGGGACACTATATGCACTAAGGAATTTACCTTTCAAAGAGGTTTTTTCTATGGGTCTAACTCTTATGTAAGGGTAAATAGTATGAAATCATCCCATCCATCAAGAGGACATAACAAGTTTGGTTGAGTCCCAATCAATGATGACCTTAGCAAGGGTTAAGGGAATTAAACAAAGAATCATCAACCTATAAAAGGAAAAGTAGGACTTGGAAACATAGGCTACATTTTCAGTCCCTAGGGACATATTGAAGATGCTAAATAAGTCTCTTC